>CAADRB010000007.1:587143-598333 GCA_900708905.1 Hymenolepis diminuta
TATACTTAAGTCTAATTTACTTCAGTTTTTTACATCGTTAATACCTATAATGCCTAAATCTTTCGTCAAATATTTTGCAAACTGTTCATAGATTAAAGCGTAGTTTTGTTTTTGTCTGTTTTAGTGAGTTTGAGTCAAATATGCAATGGTGGAATCAGAATAATTCGACCTCTGATTCTGACACAATCCGAACATACACTCTTACGGATGAACAAAGTAAAGCCGCTTCTCAGTCTACTAATGACAGTGTCTGGGTGTACTGGAAGAAAACTTGGTATTCCTGGCGAACCGCTAACATCAAACTCCGTTTCCTACGAAATTTGGGATCATCTTTACCACCGGTAAAGACCGGTTAACCGGTTTGGTTAACTTGGTAGTTCATTCATGTTTGCGTTCCCAGTTTGTGTACTTTTGTCCTTAGGTCGAACCAGCCGATAAACTTTAGTAAACTATATTTATTTCTCTTTACAGGATTTTGAAACTATCGAGTCAAAAATGATGCAAACGGACCGAGAAAACCCAGCTTTCGTGCTACTACCTGAAGTCCCTTCGTCATTGGCTAATGAAAAGGAGCAAGAAGGAACACAATTTGAATTGGACCAATCAGAAAACTCAGAGGTGAGCGGGAAACCCTTCTCCACGGACTTGCATAAAGCGTCAAATGATGACGTCAATGAAATGAGTCAAAATCTGCGAGCTACCTTTATGTGAGTTTTACGGACATGTATACGTGATGCATGTGGCTAGATCATTCGGTGATTTTTTCTGCCCATTCATAAGATCGCATTAGCAGAAAAAAATGTGTCATCGATGGTCACGTTTTTAAAAGAGATCCCGGTGTTATACATTTCGACGGTTTTGCCTTCATTACAAATCATGAGCTGATCGTTTTTCCTCACTCATGAGAAACATGATCTATGACTATCATAACATACGATAATACAAAATAATTTTGCAGTTTTTAATCCCAGAAAAACATAAACAAACGAAACGAAAGGGAGTGACCGAGCAGCACGTGTCATTAAAAGGATCCTATTTTAAATACATTTTAGGTCTATCAGGTTGTCTACTAGTTATTGATATGGTATAGTTTACTGTTTGAGTTTTCAGGTTTTATTGATGAGGTTGGTTGATTTGATGTATTGGTCGTACAAATTTGATATATATTTCTTTTCTAATAAGCAAGATCTTCTATTTCATACTAGTCTCTATTAATTTATTCAAAATCCGAAAATAATTCAAGGTGGTACTAAAAGGCGTATCTAATTGGAATTATGGGTTTTCTGCCATTATACATGCCAGCCCAAGTTTTTCTAGTAATTTGCTTTTTTGAAGTAATGGATATTGGCATTTAAGGACGATTGTTCTTTCCAATTTTATTGTTTTCATGGAATCAGTATCCTTTTAAATCGGAATTTCTCACTGACTAACTAGTAGAACGAGTCGGGTTTTTTGCCTTCTTCATATTCTATGGGAAGCTAATATTAACTCTAGAAAACCGCTAGGAGATGAAGAATGAATCAAAAGAGTCGGTTAATGTCAGAAGTCATCGATGCACATGAAGTATTGTGGTGGCCAATCGCTCTGGTTAAGTTTGGTCAACAAGAGGGGTGGTAGGAGGAGAGTTTTCATAACCTCGGCTCCAGGGTACTTTCTCTCTGTCCAAGTTTATTGTTGCAAACACTTCTAATAGGCTTGGAAACTTATTTTTAACTTTTTGTTTAAAGATTTTTGATCGTTTTCCTACTTTGCGATTTTAAAATGAGCCTGAGCATATTTTGGTAACTAGGTGCCCACAAAGTACCTACTTGCTAAGCACTGATTCATTTTATATGCATAATTCCGTTACCATGGCAATATCAATAAAACAGTTTTCAATTTCCATTTATTATGCTAGTCAAAATAAATAACACACATTACCTATAGCTATTGTATAAATGACAGATTATAATGGCTATTTCTTTCCCTAGTGGTGATCATGCACTGTCCGTGCCGAGTACACCTCCTCGTTCACCATCCACGAGTGAATTTGCCTACTTTTCTGACGGTCACTCGCCGAAGGATTACGAGGAGGAGAGCCAAATGAATCTGCGACTCAACTGGCGCCTTCAGTGCAAGTGGGAACAGGGATGCAATACTCCAGCTTTCAAACTTTCCTCGAATGATCTCGTAAGTCTTGCAGTATTCTTATTCTTAAAGAATCTAATAAGATGGCAATGGGATAATAACATATGGGTAGAATAACTCCCAACGTCATTTTAAAAAGCGTTTTCTAACACTCATCTTGGGTAGGGAGGTTGCACCATGGAGTGTATCAAGTGAGAAATTAGAATCATGCCGCCTCCTTTATTAATCAGGCTAAACCGGTAAGGTCGACTATTTCGCTTATTGGATATGCATTCAGTGGATTTCACCTCTGACTCTGTAGATGAACACTTTAACTTCACTGGGATGTAGGTCCCCATTTAGTTAATATTTGAAGGTTAATCCAGACTAACTGTCAAAAGCAGTCTGTGCCGATGTTTTGATAATACTGGGATGTAAATTTTTCCTCCCAAGACAAAGCGGGAATGCTGTGACCTTGAGCCAGGTTTCCTATTAAGTCTTTAAACCTTTACAGTTGCTTAGTTTTTAACTATCGGTTTTCATTATTTTTCAAAAAATTGGAGGAATTTCGATATTGTCATCCGATTTCTTCATTTCATTTGATTGTATCAGGACAAATGAATGATTTTTTATTTCTTTTTTATTCCTTTATGAAATTGCAGATAAATTCTTATCTTCTCTACCAGTAATGTAAGGGAAATATATTTATCATTTTGTTTTAAGTGAAAATATCGTACACAAAAATATACATTGTTGAAAAAGTTGCGCATACCTGTTACTTCTTTTACCCATTTTGACAAATTAGCTGATGTATCATCGCAAATATGGATCCGTTCCATCTAATTTTTCTGGTATAAAATGATAAATATAAACGTATTATTTTATGCCAAGTATTCAGTCTTTAAATAATTTACTGAAGGACATTGATCAATCGAAAATAGATAATTTAACCTAGAGACGAAGGAGCATTTTTTAAACAACTTGGAGATCAGGAGCACGTTTTCATTCATGAGTTTAAATACGTATAAAAACAAGAGTGGTAATACTATAAATAACTATTTTTATTAAAATATAGGTGAAACTGTTGAATATTTCATTTTGAATTAACTTCTACAGTAAAATAAAATTTGAACATTCAAGATTTTAACATACAATGTGTTGAATGAAAATGTGAATATCACAGCTCCGGTAAAGTCACTAACATCTAAATTTGAATGTTGAGAGTACTTTTAATGTTTGTTGTTCCTCAACGTCGTTAGATTACTTTAAATTGCAGAATCTGTTTCACGCTCGCAGGCAAATTCAGACATTTTATAAGTTAGATAGTCAAGGATATTATTAACCAATCACTTATTCCTCCTGCTCTCTTTTGCATCATTAAGTTACTTTGCTTAACAATGTAACTCCTAATAACCTCTTCCCAGTCTTAATGAATTCCTTTGCGATTTTCGTGAACTTTAGAAAAGACTTGGCCTTGACGATGGTATGAATGAGGCTGTGTTTACCACAATTAACAAATACCAAGGCACGTGCTCCTGCTACTGTCTCATCTTTGTGTGGAATTATGATGATAAAATTGTTATATCCGATGTGGATGGCACTATTACCAAGTGAGTAACTACTCAGACGCCATGCTAGAAATTCAGTTAACTTGGTTGATTGGCAAATCTTCTTCCCTTTCTGAAGATCTGATCTCCTTGGGCATGTGATGCATTGGGTGGGTTTGGAGTGGACTCACTTGGGTGTTATTCAATTATACAAGAAGATTTCGGAAAACGGATTCCGTCTGATGTATCTATCTGCGAGGTCAATAGGTCAGGCTAGTCCGACGCGGAATTTCCTTGAGGGTTTGCACCAGGGTGACGAAAAATTGCCAGCTGGTCCCATTATACTTTCACCAAATTCACTTATTACTACAATCCAAATGTAAGTTTATTCTGATATTATAATGGAGCTTTTATTGTTCGTTTGTCGTCAAATTAATGAAAGTTAGTAATAATAATAATAGAAATTAAAAACAATTACAGAAGAAATGGCATAGAATCACAAGGGTATAAAAGTTCATAATGCGGCGTTGTCCGACTCTTGACTTCTTACGATACTGTTAAGTCTTACAGATCATTTTACGGAAATTCGTAGTAAATTTCGTGATAGGACTTGACTTTATGCCCATTTTTAGGGTCAAGACAGTTAATTCTGACATTAAGATTAAGTAGGAAATGGGATCCTAAATATCAAATATCACTCGCTCCTTGTCATTTATATCTTTGACTTTATCGTTTTCCAACCAAGAAGACGTACCCACTTTCAAAAGAGGATAGGGGCCGTATGTGTGAGTTAGGAAATCGGGCGAACTCTACTTCATTTAGACTCCTGGATAATCATATCAACTGCTTTTTCAATTTAAAATTACAAAATCAACCTTAATTTATTGCATTTATCAGCGACTCGCATTTCTGAAGCAGATTAGTATGGTCAGATATGGTGGGGATAAGTCAAGTCAGTGGTAGCGAGTTTGATACGGAAGCAATGTATGTCTAGAAGACGACATGACCGACTTTACTGGTTAGGGTTGATCAAGGCAGTAATGATTGTATGTGGATTTCTCATCGAAGTCTTCAGAGTTAATTGAGGCTGATTTCATTTGGTTTCTAGTATGTTAAAATCACCTTAGCTGTTATCCTATTGGTGTCCTGGCTTTTATAAAATGTGGTGGGTCAAATGTCCAAATTAATGTGCTGGTTGCTAGGCTCTGGATGTACAAGAAAATGAATTCACTCACAAAACATGGGACAAATGCTGAAGTGCGAGTATCAAATTCCCTAAGAAATTGCATCAGTTACAAATACAAAACGACCCACTCCATCGTGTCAAAACAAGATAGGTCGATAGGTCCATTTATATTATGCGCCATCTACAACCGTTGTGTAAAAAAATTAGTTCAAAATTGCAGTAGTTTTAAATGTTGAAATTCATTTAATTTTAAATTTAAATTTCCGAGAACAAATGACAATTTTTTGAGCCTATTATGAGTTGAGATTACTTAGCAAGGTGAACTTTTGGCCTCTCTTGGAGCTGTGGTAGATCCCACAAGGGTAAAATTTTGCCCTTGAATTAATAACACTGAACCTCTTACCAGAGTGAAAATAAGTTCTAAGCAAGAATGCGTGAGGTTGGGAAAGTTGAAATATCTAGAGCTTTGTTGAAAGAAGAGGATAATAGGAAAACTAACTCTTAGAGATAATGATGCGAAACTCTACCTGTTCCATTGTCATCTCGATATAAATCCTAATTCAATTTTGATAGCTAGCTTTTTTAAAACACCTGCTCAAGGAAGGATTTAGTTAAACAAGTAGTCTTGATATTTGTATTACGTCACGGATTGTTTCAAAGGTAAGAGCTATAAAAAACACACATTCTTACGTATTGCTTCTGCCGGTAGTAGTTGAGAGGGGAATTTGAAGGTTTTGATTTTTAGAAGTTTTAGATTTATCTTGAGCTAAAATTTCAATTGTAGCCTCTTTTACTTGACTTCAATTATTGGTGGATATTATTTTTTGGTTTGAGTTACATTTCTATTTGCAATAGATTTTGGTTTGAATAAACGATGTTTGGAATTCACTTGTGTTTCATAACTGTGTTTTAAAAATGCAGTCCTAGTAGCTGGATATACTGTGCATCTTTAATTGCATGGGTTTAGAAAATTGGGTGGTGGTGCCTTAACAATTTACATAGTTGAATCATTTTAATTTTTCCACAATCTGAGTAGCTGAACTGTAAATATCATTCACAAAGGAATAAACTCTCATAAATGCAATGTAAAATTAAAGAGACTTATGCAAAACAGAGAAAGAAACTAATAAATTCTTTTCCTTTGCATAGGGAGATAATCCAGAAGTGCCCACAGGTCCTAAAGATCGCAAACTTGAAACGGTTGAGAGAGCTTTTCCGTGAGGTCGATCCAGATGCTCCAAACCCCTTCTATGCAGGTTTCGGGAATCGTAATACCGACGTGGAAACCTATCGAGCTGTGGGCATTCCCGATTCACGAATATTCATTGTCAACCCAGAGGGAATAATCGAAACTCCCGTGGGCCTCAGATTACCAACCGGCTACAAAGCTCTCTGTGAGATGATTGATTCAGTTTTTCCTCCTGGACATCATAAACTCCCTGGCAGTTCGGAGTACTCAGATTTCTCTTTCTGGAGAGATCCTCCGTCTCTAACTGATGTTGCCCCCTGAATGAATTGTATTGCTCTTCTCCGGAGGAGAAAAGAATCAACTATATGTACAGCTTCCTATTATGATTTTTCTATTAATCTTATTATGATTTATACTTTTAATATAATTTGATCAAATTTGCACTGTCTATCTCTTTCTCCACCATTTACACCAAAATATTAAGACAAAAAAACCAGAATATTGTTTGTTATTGTGTGAGCTTTCTCGTTACAGTTTCCACCCTCAAATGTAACTGAATTTGTGATAAGGATCAGGGATGTTTTCATTTTGTCCATTTGATCAACAAAAATGATCAGGTGACGTTTGTACGAAATAAATATAAAGATGTATGCCTTTAAGTATTACAGTTGTCAAATGAAGAGGAAGGTTAAACATGATGAAGCTTATCTTGAAAAGCAAAGATATATCTGGGGCTGGAGTTCCAATTTGTGCCGCTTTAATCGTAAAATCTTCACAATGTTTGAGGGGCTCAAACCAAGGCGATTGGAGGTAATTGCACTGACTTTCAAGAGCGGAGATTTAAATTCTCTTTCTGTTTCATGGCCAAAAACTTCACAATCCAGCTTCAATCAGTTTGATGTCAAAAGAAATTTAACTTCTGAAATTGCGTAAGTTTAAAGAATGGGCGGTTGCACTACATTCATGTTTATTTCAGTACAATTATTGGAGATGTATAGTTTTCAGTGATAAAGAAAAGGGAACTATGAAAACTTCCATTTTGGAACGCAAATCTCGAGTTGCCGCTTTGATCTGAAGACCCTTTTGGCTTTAGGTTTTTGAGAGAGTTCCACTTGGTTGGAGCTTAGCTCTAACGGAGAAAGGCCGAAGATTGCACTAAATATCCATTTCTGAGAGAGAAGATTTGAATTCGTTTGCTTTTTCTTATAATTCCTAACTTCAAAATCCAGTTCAAATTCTCCTGATATCAGAAAAAATCAAACATACAGACTAGATTAAATTTGAAAGGCTGAGTGGTTATTCCACTGCCATCTTTTAACAATTTCATTTTAGTTCCTCCATTATTTATACCGATGTTATCTCCATCCTCTTAGAGCTGGCAACAACAAGTTACATTTCTCTTACGGTGATAAATCACTTAATTGATTGATCAATGCAGATTATGCGGAAACTAGACGGAAACTAATCTCGTAATCCTTCACTCTGATGCAATTTCGCCATCTAAATTTGGATTTCCAGTCACGCCATTTCTGAAAAGTATTCAAACTAAACGAATCGGTACTTCCAGTTTTACATTATGAGCGCTAAATAATTTCTATAATCAGTGGGATTGAGTGTAATTTTGGAAATACATTGAGTATTTTGGCGTAATTAATAAAATAAAATGAAATTTGCTAGCAATATTACTAGTTACACAAGGAATTCTTATCCCTTTAATTAAAAGAATATCTATTGCATATAAATTATTCGTGATCATAAAATGGTAATAAATCCTCGCTTAGTCTGAAAGTTAACTCAAAAATAGACCTTAAAATACGTAAATAAATTAATTATATCAATGCGTAATAGCTAGCGGTGTAGTGAATTACTATTGGGTTTGCTCAGGATGACGAAAAGTGTGAAATTAAAGACAGGAAAAAAGTTCTCGACGATGAGTAGTAAAACCAAGACCGATCTCATCTATTTGCTCCCGGTAATAAAGATGTGTAAACAAATCAGAACCAGAATCAGAATCAACCATTCTATTAAATCAGCTGGTCCTCTTTTAATCGTGTTATGACTGCTTAGCTTCTCGTTTCACTACCAATTCAGACTAGATAGTATTGACTATAATTTGCATTTCTCGGCAACTTAACTCGGGATGATGCCAATACTCCTAACAAAATGAGTATTCAACTTTCGATACTATTAAACATTTTTTTAAATTCACAACTGAACCTGATTTTCTCATGACAAGTCACTTTTATACGCGACTATTACCTCGTCAGAACTGTTTTATTTCCTTCCTAGAGTCATTAAACCTATTTTGAAGCTCTAGCTGTGAGAACTTCATGGTTTTAAATATCTGCAAACCTTGCGTTTTAGAGTTTCATTATGCTGCTTAAGTAACTCTCCTTAATCAAAATCGGGAAATTTTGTCTTCATAAGGCATGAAAGGCGCATGCCTTACTTGAAATCCGATTTTGTAATTAAAAATTCACCGAAAATATGATCATTTATTTATTAAAGTAACATTTATCAAACTATTCGACCAAAGAGATGTATAGCTAAAGGGTTATAGTTTTGGAGAAAGATTTGGTCCACATAATTCGACATTATTACCCCTTAACTACCCGAATCTAAAGAATAGGTGTTATTTATCTTTATTAAAGGGTAATTTAAAAAAGTGCGCAGTACCTACTTTCAGTGCTGATATTATATACTTATATGTGGTGTTTTAATCGATGGGTCTAAAGAACAGTAAGCTCGTCGGCAGTGCAAAAGCACTGGTTTCTTTTCTGTTGCTTTTAAAACTCTCTTCATCTTAATTTTACCAACCTATCCTCGAAGTTATTATTGCGGCAACACTGTACACTTTATCAATAGAGCCAATAATATTAAGCTCTTCCTAATAGCAAGCAATAAAACCTTGTAAAACCAAGATTTCATTGAATAATTTCAATTTGATTGCTGAAGCACTTTTTATAAGTTAAATATGCTTATTTGACTTATTAAATAATTTACTTTATTCGGCAAACTTAAAAAGTCATATCATTGATACATTGATTTTCACTACAATACCTTCTGGGGAGAAGAGAAAAGTAAATAAAGGATTTCAGCCTTGAAACCAAGATATCTACATAGTTCCAATTCCTGAAAGGTAATTTTATTTCTGGACATTTTGAAAGCATTCGGTTGGAGCATGACTTTCAATGGCAGTAGGTTGATAGTAAAGATCTTGAATTTCAAGGGCTAAGGTTTGAATTTCTTTAAACTTTCCTAATCCCGCATTTCCCAATTCAGTTAGAATTCATCTGACTGTATAGAAGAAGGCCTATATCCGACTTGACTATTTTTTAAAGACAAGGTGGAGACGCCACTCTAATCTTTAGTGTTACTGAGCCGTTAGTTGGTATAGCGTGTTTTCTAATGGCCAAAACAGCGTAATGACATTAGCTTACATGATCTTAAAATGACAGAGCTCATCTGAGACGAACTTTGATAAGGGATCTGGGACCCATTTAGACGTTTCTATTGGAATGGGGAAAAAAATATCTGGTGAATTTTCATTAAAATAAGAAGGTACACATTACTATGCTCTACACAGAGTAGTCGGACCGAAATAGCTATTAATATTAAATAATTATTGGAGGAATCATTTATTGTTAGCATAAGATAGTCTCATTTTGCGCCTATCACGTCAAAGAAATTAACCATAATAAAAAGGTTCAGATTTGACAAACTGATGTTATTTGCTTAGTTTCTTAAGCGTATATACCAAATTAATTAAGGTGGAAGCTTTTAAGATGTTGTTAACTAATCTCTCCATTTGAAAAATAGCAATAAAAAGTGCACCAGTTAGCATGCTCCTCTGCCAAGTCAGAAACCGCGGATTCGATACACACTTTGTGAACGGAATGGCCGACCGCACCGATTAAGCCCTACTAATAAAAATTATCAGAATGCGAATTTCTCATCGGGATGGTATTGAAATTAAAGCAACAACTAACAACAGCAACAATTGTTACCGACCAGAACACCAAAAGCTGACTAGACCAAAATGTACTGATCAAGCGAGTAAGAGAGATAAGTAACAAAGGCGATGAGGAAGCAGCGTAGGGGCAGTGTATGGGCAGCGTGTGTGTGGGATTACAAGAGCAGTTTATGGGTCGCCTGATAAAAAACGCGTGTTAGTTACATGAGTGCGGTTATAGAAAGGGTGAAATCCATAAACGCATTTAGACATGACGGATAGGGATCATGCGTCATAGAGACTAAAAGATGTCACCACGGCTTTATGGGCGGAAAACCGATGTATTTTCATAGAGGATGCGAATTAAGAGTAACTTTGGAAATGCGTAGAGAGTCATCCCTCGATGGTTTCAAGATTGGTATTGAAAAGCACTTAAATGAGTTTGGGGCTGTGCTAATGTAATAGCCATCATTACATTACCATTGAAGGGAAGTGTCTCCAAAGACTTATTTTGAGCAGAGGGGCAGCAACACGAATTCTATACTCTGCATCCCTAAATCGACCAGTTTTGTAACCAGTGTATCGATGAGTACTGAACCTATGACATGTAACAAACGATTGTAAATTAGAGAAATATCTCAATCACACTTTATATCAGGTTGTAACAGAAGTTCTGTCCATTTCTAATTTGAATTGTAGTGAAAATTTTGTAAAAAACACATTTTTTATGTAGTGTTCAACATAGTCACCATTCTTATTAATTACATCTTCCCATTTTGCCACAAGCTTTCTCATTCCTTCTTCGTAGAATTTAGCCAGAACGGACTCAAAAGAAGAAATTACCTTCATTTCCACCTCTTCTCTTGAAGTAAGCCTTTGAAGTCTCATTAAATGATTCTGTAAGCTCCTGAAAAGATGAAAATCGATTGGTGCAAGAGAAGATGAGGAGAATATTCTCCCGATATAGTGGGTGATGCATGACTACCCAGCCAAGTTCTTCAACCAGATTTTTGATTGCTCTTGAAGTGTGGGGTCTGGCATTGTCATGGTGCAGAATCACTCCTTTTCGATACATCAAAGAAGGCCGTTTTCCTGTTGTTGACTGTCTTTAAACGAATTACCTGCTGACAGTAAACTTCACAGTGGACAGCTGACAGTGGAATTGGCTCTGAATCACGACTTAGGGACTGTCTTTTGCACTTAACATTGT
>CAADRB010000007.1:598463-641308 GCA_900708905.1 Hymenolepis diminuta
TTTCTGACTAATCATGTGGGACACATTTGCCAGCCTTTGAGACTTTCCCAGCCAAGTCTTTTCATTTCCTCATATATGGTCATATGGCGGCTTACGTTAAAAGTTTTGCTCAGCTCTCCAGTAGTGCGGGTTGGATTTTCATCAATGGCAACTTCCAATTGCCCAGAATTGAGTTGTTTTGAGCATCCTGCCCTCGGTTCATCTCTCGTCTTTCAGGCTGGAGTCATCCTTTTGGGAACCACCTGCAGAAAACCACCTTCTGTAGGTCTTTTCACTCACAACATCATTTCCATAAGTGTGTTTGAGTGTTTTTGCTGCTGAACTTGCCGTATTTCCTTGACGAGATTGAAAGAGTAAAATATGCCCGATATGCTCTTTATTTGAAGTATACATTGGGGCTAGAAATAGTTATTAATAAGGATAATTATAACACAATCTGAAAGAAGAAATAATATTTTATTGATTATCATAGATAAGCATACAACACTAACAATCGTGTTGTATCGTGCCCTGAACACATAGCTCAAAAATTGGGCAGAACTTCTGTTACAACCTGATACAATGACGCTAGGTGGCTCACTACTCTTTATTCCGATAGCCTCATTGCCCTAGAGATTTTTTCGAATAGAGCTCCTAGGAAACCTCTAGAGTACCACATATCCTTGTTCGGAATTTGGTGATGAAGGGGATACATTTCAAATAACTATTATCCATTGCCTTTATTATCTTCCTCACACTTCAAACAACTGAATGGCGTTACTAATTTATTCCAAAATAGGATTCATTCACATCATTCGAAATTTCCTCATGAAGAGGTTGACGATGAGACAAGCCTGGTGAAAATTGACCAAAAACTGTCAACCTGATGATTTCAGAGCTCAGATGAAGTCCGTTTCTCATAATTTTCTGATTCTCAATTCCACTCTTGTAACCGAGCTAACTTTCTCGCCCCAAGTGCACGGATTTTTCCCCATGATTAAAAATTGCAAGGATTCTTTGCTTCGCCACGGAAAATAAATAATTCTACCTCACTTATGTCATGACACGCATTAATTATGAAAAGTTTCACAAGAGAAAACAATGAAAAAAAAATCTGTAGTAAATTTATTATTCCACTGTAAACAGATATACACATGTTTATACAAAGAGTCCTTCAATCTACAACTCCATTCCGTCAATCGCCATCCTAAAACGGTAAAAACAAATTCTTAAAAGTTCATTTGTTCTTCTTAAAGCAATAAACAAGCAAAAACGCAAATCAGCTGTTTTTTTCCGAGCAGACCCATAAATTCTGGATTTAAAAAAACCAACCTACAAGAGGCTTGATGTGTAATTAAGATTAAGTAAAATTTTCAGAATATGAAAAAGACGCACCAACATTTGGTGTGTTTTAAACTTACGGATTTTCGCCTGTTTGCTGTTGATTGGGAGCTTCAGCTTCAAGTGATAATAATAGATTGCATCGTGAGGCGTCGAAGAGATAGTCCATTACTGTCATTTGTTCTTCCAGACGATTCAAACGCTGGTAGTGTCGAGCTACAATGTTCAAACAGATGAGAATTCATTATTATTATAAGAAAATAAAGAAAAGAAATGAAGATGCCATCTTGTGACGTTACTGGATTATACATTTCGTCGTCTATAGTTAAAGAATTTAATGGATCCCAGATAATCGCCAAAATAGTTTTGATCAAACATCAATCAGTGGTAACCAATCTCAGATATTGACAAATAGAGAGCCTTGACATTTCAGCAGTTAATTTTCTTATGGAGAGACAACAAAAAGGACAAATGATAAAGCCCAATCGGTAAAACAGGGTGGTCTCCCAGCTACTTCGAACAGACTTATTCCTTCAATCTGCGATTTAAAAGTTTCCTAGCATTACGTAACCCTTAAACCATATCGATGCTCATTTTATCGTAGAAGAAAGTTGATCAATACGGTACGATAAAATAGGAGCTCATTTAATCACCATAAAGTAGTAATTATTGAAGCTATGAATAGTTAAAAAATCAGAGGACAAAATTCAGTTAGCTGAAATCCAACACAAAGCAAGAGACAATAAAAGGGTTGAACACTCTTAAGGGACCTTAAAATATCTGAAATAAAACATTAGGCTAGCTAAGAGAACTTCATAGTGAGAAGAAATGTCAAATTACCTAAAAGCTATTTAATCACAATCCCAAGTTAGACACGATACGATGAAGTCCAACAACACGAAATCAAAAGGGCGAACTACGATATACAATAATTTGAAAACATGTTTTTTGGAGATAAACAAATGATAACAAAGAAACACATTTAAGAGTGAAGTGTGATCTAAAAAATATCAACCTAAAAACTATGGCGTCCAGAACGGTAGAGAAAAGTCCGACAGTCACACCCAGTGGTTTCCTGTTTTTGTTAGGTTTCAAGTTAATTTAAATACATCAACTAGTGATCAATGAAATAAAGAAGGTAGTGAAATCCATGCACTGATTAGTGAAAACAGCCAATTAGTAATTAATAAGTATAATAATATAAACTTAACCACCCATTCTAGCTTAATTTTCTACTTCTACTTCACCCGCCACTCTCTCAACTCTTGAAAGACTATTTTTCTGTTTCCAAAAGTCAAACGACCAGTATTTATGACTTTTTGCTTCGATTTGAATACTAATATAATGCAGAGTACCAATCAGTATAATAAATAAAAACCGCGACAGTGATTAGCAAAAAATGCGCTAGAAAACGACATAAAGTAACAGGTACCTTCAAACTCTTCCACCAAACCACTGAACTTACGAGCAGAAAAAAACATTTGATTAAACATCTGGAAATGTTAATTTCTTCTATCGATAAACTTTATTATGCTAAGGAGAGCAAATTATTTTCCAAAATAGTCTTTAAGCACTTCTGCTTGTAAAAAAGGCAGACAACTCTAAATTGAGTAACTTCAAATTGGCTATTCTTTAAATGGTAATTTCAAACACTGAAAGAGCACCGACAATATTGCTATCTACGAAAGAAGATGCCATACACTTTCAGCTTTAAAAATAATTAAATAATAACACTTTAAAATAAGGTTGGTTTAAGTCCGTGAATGGCAATTTCTCAGATGAATATACCCCAGACTAAAAGCAAGTACATATATTAATTCTTTCTTTTAAAGGATGATTAGATTTTAGTTAACGGCCAAATAAACATCTTCTGTTGTGCACCGATGACGAAGTGGTCAATGCGTACGTTTCTAAGATCAGGGGTCACGAGATCAATAGTCATCCGTGCCCGCCCAGTGACGTGATGACTGGCCACACTAAATCTCCACAATAGGAAGGTTGAAAGAACGTAAGCTTCGTAATAGAGCGGCTCTAGAATATATTTACACTGCTCAAACGTTTTATGGCGGCCAAAATAGTGAACAGGGCAGTCACGAGCAATCAACAAATGACATGACTGGCAAACCTTGATAACCCTATAATGTCCAACTTCAGCTGGGTATTTGCGTGTACAGTAACTTGTAACCATGCTGCGAACTAGAGATATGACGGCCGGTAGAAGACCCTAGGAAAGATCTGTTATTATCCAAAGCAGATTATGCAGTGATTACCGTACCCCAAAAAAAACTTGCTAAACAATTAAAAAAACCACAATGGACTAAGGATAACAAACTTTAATTCGCTTTCTCAAAGTCACAATTTGTAAACGTGAATTTAAAAATTTCACAGAAATTGAAAGGAGAAAATTATATGGTGTTCAATTCCTCGAACAAGACAATATTAACTCAGTAGTATTGGAAACAATTAAATATTTTACTATAATCCGGATAGGGACGAAATAATATGGAAATCAGCCGCAATATATGATAATGGAAAGACACGATTTTAATACAGTGAATTGCCTTAGATTTACTCCTTTCCAAACTCTAGCAAACTTTGAAAGACAAAAAACCGAACCTTTGCTGTCAGAGTCGACAATAGGTACCTCTTTCTACATTCGATTATCAACTTGTGCATTCGGAAATTTGGTTACAAAGTTAAGGATAGTACAGATACAGTGCCTGATATACTTGCGGAAATGTGACCTTGGTTAATGACTACGTAACAGCGAAGGTAGTGCTATCATTACAAAACGCTGATTGACCAATTTATTGCCAACTATTTAATTGTAGGTGAAAATTGTACGTAAGCTATGTTGAAAATAAAATCTTCGTCAAACATTATTTTCTTCACAGCTCCGGACTTCTACAACCCCAGGGATTGTTGGGGCTGATAATGACCAACTAACTACAATGCACAGTTACAGTAGTAATAATTTGACTACGAAAAAAATATTTACTCACCAGTGTAAGGGATAAATCCAGTAACAGCATGACCGATACCCGGCCACTTGAGAAGTCTCTCAGGTGCCCAGTTAGAGATAATCCAATTAAAGACCCGCTGTGCAATGAGACAAGTTCGAGCCCTCGTATTCCATTGAATGGCATATTTGAGAAGACGTTGGGCTAATTCCTCTGAAGGTGGTTCACCTGAAGCGAGGGGCTTTGGAATCAAACCGAAGAGTGCAGCCTCAAGAGGACGCAGCTCTCCTGGGGGTTGGTCGCCCATGAGGCCTTCCATTAAGGTTATTTCTGGGGAAACAAAAGATACACAAATTAGATAAAGGAATAATAAATAAAATAAAAGTCTCCTCAACAACAAAACACCCGGCTATTTCTGTAAAAACAACTTATTCCAGATATTTAAGCTTATCATATGATCTTGTGGTTCCGTGGAATATCGATGTGTGATGCTATCTGTCATCGTCAATGCCTGACTCCGATATCTTCCATTCTCCCAATAACCCTTTCTCGCTTTTCAAAATACGTTTAAAATCATGGGAATTTTCTACCCCACCTTCCTTACTCTCGTAAATATTATTCACTATGTTCTCTTTTTGTTTGGTTATTGTTTAAGGGATTATTTTCATGACGAGAGCTGACTACGTCCATTTCAGATATACTCACTTTCTAACTTCTGACAGTTACTAATAGTCCAAGGGTCCAGAACGTAACGGCAACTTCAATGTCCTAACAAATAGGAAAAACAACAACCAACGTTGATATGTTATGATAATCGACTCGTACTACTTAATATATGTCCCGGTAAACGTTTATAAATATTAAGATAAAAACCCGAGTTCATAAGATGATTGATACTGCATGTACAGTTAAATCCGGTTCGAAAAGGACAGCGATCAAAGATGAGATGATGTTTATTTTCGAGATTGATATAAATTAATTGATAGAAAATGCATTGCTCTTATGACTGAAAAAGGTTTAGAACAAGATCACATATATATAAGGTTATATTATTATATTAGATCAAAATTATAACGCCAGCCCTGATTCCAAGACCAAACTGAACGTAGCATTATGCAAGTCTTTGAAGAGAAAAAAAACAAATTGGTGGACAGGTAACAATAATCTAGAAACGTGTCCGATAAAATAGACGATTGATCTCTAGATGTTTAAGTGTTCAAGGATTTGCCAATTAATCAGCACACTATGAATTTTGGAACGCAGCTATTCGAGAGCAAAAATAGCGGTGGATCATTAGAGAAGACGTGTTCAGATTGATGCGAATGTCATTAAAGGCTCTTGCCGAACACTGCACTCACAATATGCGCGTGGTTTACGAGGCTACAAGCGAATGCTAGCGTATACCTCAGATTTCAAATAAAATTTAAAACCATGTTTCCTTATTTATAAAATAACGGATTAATAAACTATCACTGTTTGAAAACATGGAGTTACTTCTTAATTTTTTGTTCTCCAGACTACAAGATTTGCAAATTAACATAACTGCTGATTAAAATCTGGATGACTTTGCATGCAATAAAATTCCATCAAATCAAAAAGAATTTGATATTTCGAGGACAATGATTCCATGAAAACCAAATACTATGGTAAGAATCACATGAACCGGAGGAGATCAATAACAGTAGAAGATTGAAAATGGTGTTTGAAAGCTAATTGTCTCAAATTCAAAGACATATTGGAAAAAGAACAATCTTAAGTGGAAAATGCTACGCCTAAATATCAAGAAAGACGAAATGGTGTAAAACGTTATCAACACGATACTCTATATGACAGCTTAGAAAAAAAAATACATAGCACTCAAAGCCAAAAAATTCGACTATAGTACTCCGTTTATAGACCACTACTAATAGTTGTAAGTTCAATTTACACGCACGATAGTTCTCTCACAATTAGATGTCATAAAACTTAAAAAATATGTTAAGATACTATAAAGAAACATTCCTGTTTTCAAATTTAAGTACAAAAACGTCAATTTTGTTAGGCGCAAAACTGTCGAATCCGATCTTTAAAGCCCAAAATTTTTATTCTGATTCGTATCGGCATTCAAACTTTAAAAGATCGAAACGGTTAGAAAAAAGGCCTAATAGACTCAATTCAGTAGGCAATAAATTAAAAACAATTTAGTAGAACTAATAGGTGAAATATGACCCTAAAAGTGTATAATGAAATTACGTTTGCAAGGTACTCACAAGCCCTCCATCAGAATGCACGATAGGCAAAGAGTAACTGAATCTTAAATAGAAACACTACCTGCATGGAATACAAGTAGCTGATCACATACCTTCAAGGATTTCATAGGCCTTTTGTGGTTTATCCAATTTCACAGCGAGATGGAAAGCACGTCTGTATTTCTTACTCTTGAGAAGGTTTTCAAATTCCTGATCTCTAATTTTTAGAGATTGGAAAGTTAGATTAAATATGATGAAGTTAAATAAGTGTAACTGATAGCAAAGGTATAACTTACGCTTTGATGTGTTCCGCAATAGCATCAGCAGTGGATAATGCAACATCATTGCTTGTATCCTAAAAAGCGTCAAGACGCAATCAGAATCCTCTTAAATTAAAACAAGACGGAAGCATTAATAAAACGAACCCTAAAGAAACAGATAGTGCCATCTTCACCACCTGTGTAGAATCCGGATTCATCTGGACAAACAGACAGGGCCCAAATACGTCCATTATGGGCTTCAATTATGTTGGAGGAGCCTTGATCCGTGTTAACAGTCGAGGGATCATTCTTTTTGGATAAGTTCCACAGACGAACAAGACCACGTTGATCACTGCAAATTATTAAAGGTATTAAATTAAATCAAACTATTACTTTACCTATAAAGACAGGGGATCTTTCTCTGAGAATAAATCACATCCCTTCAACACCTTTGAGCATGGATAAATCATCTTGAGTGGATTTCAGTGAATTCTGATAATTTGTCCAATTTATAACTGTCAGAAGAGGCAGATGTACCGAGATGGTATATCTAACTTCTCAGCTCAATCATCTTTGAATATCGTATATATGATCTATCGCTTTATCTGCCTATTGAAACAAATCCTGAAGTTTAAAGCTCAAACGATGATGCAATCAACCAGATCTATTCATTAATGAGTCTGAAAAAACGCAAATTCGGGCTCTTTTACGCCATGATTTTCATTGACCATTTCTTTCCTCGTAATTCCATATTTGATTGTTTTGATGGTTCCAATGACCACAAATAGTAAAATTTTGGTTTAATGATGAATATTACTTGCCATGAAAGAATCTGTCGACCCTTGGAGATGAATTCAGCTCTGTAAACTGGTTCTTCATGACCCTCAAACGTCTAAATTAACGAGGAAAAATAAGGTTATAGCGTTCTTATTCAGATGCATAATTTAAATATCAAATCCTACTTGAATACAGGACAAATTTTTGAGATTCCACAAGCGCAGATCATGATCACCGGAAGCTGTGAGAAGGATCTAAAAGTGGAAGAGGTAATAAAGATCACTTTTCCAAAGAGAGTTTATTGATCAAAATAACCGTAAACACTTACCCTGTCATATTCAGAGAAACGAACAGACCATACCCCACGACTATGTCCTTTTAAAACTCCAACCAATTTTGGTTGCAAGTCCTTCCTTCCAATAAAACCATCCAACGACCATAGCTAAAACGGATACACACGCAGTTTGACAGTCATTATCAGATAACAATGTTTCAAACAGAATTGAGGAGCCTTACCTTGGCAGTTTTATCTCGAGAGCCTGTGGCCAGAGATCTTCCATTTGCAGAAACGTGGATGCAATTAATAGCACCTTCGTGAGCATCTCCTACAACATCACCACGTTGGAGCATTTTTGACGACTCGCTTGCCTCAGTACTTAAATTCCAACTCTTGAGAGCGCCGTCAGTTGAGCCAGAGAACACGAATGACATATTTCTGGAAGAGAAATAAAAAACTATGTTATCGGAGTTGTAGCTATCCATATTGACTGCTAATTACTTCCTTAATGTCACATTCGCTCTACTCTGTTATAACTTCCTCATTTCATAGCCCCCAATTAACTTGTTTTACAGGATCTCCAATACCCATGAGTTTATTTAGCACTCAGATCCACTTATGACAGCACTTTCCAACACTCATCTTAGGTTGAGGGGTAATATCATGAAGTATCCTTGGCGGGAAATCCAATATCTGCCAGACCGCCCTTTCCGTTTGCTGATTGTATAACCGATAACCATAGGGCCTAAGATGAATGAAAAATATCTATATTCAAAATATTCTTGATAGTGTACCGGTCGTGTAGTGGTAGCGTCTGTCAATTTAGAGCTCGTGGTATCAGGACGTAATGACATAGAGCGAATTACCAACCATGGAGACTAACTTGGTCAATAGATAGATAGCCGAATACTCCAGAATACCATTCATCTACTCAAATTTGATGTTGGAAACGGGCCCCATCACAGTAAAGGTAACTTGAATTGTAGTAAGTCTGACTAGTACTATAAAGACTCAGCCTACCTATCTCATTGTTTTTATTATAAATGAATAATAATAATAATAATGGACATTTGCAAAAAGATGAATTACCTTGCAAAACAGACAGCCGAGATATGGGCATCATGAGCATTAGGGATGAAGACCTTACAACTCAATTTAGGACGACCTCCACTTCCATCTTCAGATTCTTCCAGCCTCCACAGACCAAGTCCTTGATCGTGCCCACCAGTAAGGAGCAATAGACCACAATTTGAGACCGCCATATCTCCAATAACACCAGTATGTGGACTTTGAACCAACTGGCATGACCAAGAAGCATCATCACCAGTTGTGTTGGGACCTGGAGGATTTGAGAAGAGTTTGAGATTAACAGAGACGTCAGCCAGAACCAAACGGTTTTTCGCTGCTCCCATCAAACACAATTGATCCACTGATCCTATTTCTCCGATAAACTAAAGGAGAAAGAAAATCAATGAATATATCTAATCGGTAGTACATGAAATCAAAGAGTTCAGCACTTACTTCATAGAACAATTTGAATGTATCAGCATTGAAGAGCTCAACATGACTACTAGCTCTCGTAAGAGCAAGGATAGTTGAGCAAATGGGAGCAGAGACAGGAAACACAGACAAGGACTCAATAGAATGAAGTCCGAAGTCGAGACATTTGAGAGCAGCAGCATCGGATGAGAAATTAGTGGGTCCACGAACTTCCAGGACGCAACGAGAAGCCTCTGTATCCCAAACTCGCGCCATACCCCATTGGCCACCGCTCACTAAAAGCGACTTTGGTTTATTTGACGTCGCCGGAACATGATTTTGCAAAGCCCCAGGAGGGAGATATGCAAGTGACTGAAGACACTAAAGAGGTGTTTGGAAAGACGCAGAAAATATACCTCAAAAGTAGGAATTGTTTTAATACGCCGCAAAGTTTCTGACGACCATATGATTATGACCTTATCATATCCACATCTAGAGAAAAGGAAGTTAGTTGAGAAACTGTACTTACGTAGCAAATTGTTTACCAGAAGGTAAGAAAGCGATATCAGTTATCTTTCCTTGATGGCCCTCAAGTTTACTGACAAATTTCCCAGTTTCAGTGTTCCAAACTGTGAAATCGAGCTCGCCAAGGGCAGCGGAAATTAACATTGGTTTGGTTGGATGAAAACGAAGTAAACTAAACAAAAATAACGGTCAATAATAAAAAGTCGCTAGCTGGTTCAAAAGAAAACACTGATAAACTTACGCTATTTTGGTTGAATGGGACTTGCAACTGGCCACAAAACCTTCGCCAGGACCGACATGCCAAATTCGAATAGTAGAATCGCTTGAACCGGTAGCCAATCGTGTACCCTCATGATTCAAAGCCAAAGTGCCAATGATTTTTGCATGTGTGGACTAAAAAACTGATTAATAATGATTACCAAACATACCTTCCATCTGGATAAAACCTTGCTATTATCACGATCATAACGAATCAGAAACAGGCTTTTTGTAGCGAGATATATAAGCTGAAATATTAAGCATAAAATTACTACTTACGTTATCTTTAGGACTGACAACATATGACGTGATTTCCTCATCTATTCCTTCAAGTTTAGTAAAATTTCCAGATTCTGAGAGGCTATAAGAGGACAACTGTACTTGTCCGTCGTCATCTCGTCCACAAATTAGGTTACCGTCATCACAAATCTACAAATTATTACGTGAATCCAAACTCACAAATAATGGATTTGATTCCGAAAAATGAGGAGAAAAGCGTGATTCTAGCTTGTAGCTAAAACGATTAATTAGCATAAAGAAATCTACCTAGACTTTAGATCGGAAGGCATGACTTTCACGATTAAAGGCGATATAGGCAGTCGGTACACGGCGTTCGATAATTAATGACCTAAAATTCATGAGATTACTTCGAGCGATGTTTATTAAAACAAAATAAAATTTCACGTATATAGTTATTAAATTATCACAATATTCCAATTTTCCGATTTTTGATTTATTTAATTGTGTTTTTGCCTGAAATTAATATGATTCTTCTATGTTTTTCTTACACATCAACATTTAAAACCTGACTTTTGGCGTTCGACGCGCCACGATCTGCAATTACACTTCGTAACTGCACAGGCTTACAAGTGAGACCAATCATAAATAATATAATACTAATCAGAATAACTACTCACTTATTACTACTCGCATATAACTTAAATATTTATAGGAGTAAATCCATAATTAATTCTACCATGGGAAACTCATTAATATTTTGTGTGCTAATTGCAAAAAGCTTTTGGAAAAAACTGAAATAAGTTAATTGAAAAAGCTAATATTTTGTAATATGCTTGAGCTATAAACATATTAGTGAACATTTGGACGTCAAATTCAAGTTAATGACAATGTAATTCAACTTGCATAAAAAAATCAAGGAAATGTTGTCATTTTCAGAAAACTTATGACCAAAATACTCCGAAAGGTTATATAATTATATAGTAGTAAATGATGTATTGCAATTGATAATTTTACCATATTTTATTTCCATCCTTAGTTTGACAGCAGATGTCTACCAATATCTGGAGATCGAAGATGACCGACTGACGATAAAAGCTCGGCCACAGTAGTCACATACGGTTCGGCTGTATGTGCGCAAGTTTGAACATGGTTTGAACAGGTGCCAACCGTTACGCCGAGATAAAACTGGCGTCTGACGAGATAATTTTTTGTATATATACCTAATTTACTTATCAACAACTTGGGGTGGCTCTCTGGTTACCTCCGTATTGATTAATAGACGAGAATGACTTGACTTATTCCATCTATTCCATCGATGTGTCCAGATCTACATAACGTTTTCGCTCACGGAATTCTAAAGTCTGAACATAGTTTATTGCAAAAAAGCCTGTTTCACAATAAGAATTCCCTCGGCTGAGAAATTAGTCGCAATTTATATTAAGTACCTCAAATAATGACATTGTAGAGGATCACCAAAAGTTTTAGAATAAGTGCACTGGAATAGTGGGGAAAGAAAACAGATACAGTCAGTTTAAGGCCTTATTGGAGAAGAGAAGTGGCTAGATGGTAAGAGAATTAATGAGGGAGTCAAAAAGATGACATGGAGATAATAACAATAACTTTCAGACTTGCAGCATTTATGTTGCGACCTAATGTGTGTTGGTTGGCCAGAGAGTGTCTGCTTATATGCTGTTCGAGGCCATTTAAATTACTCCCTGGTTTCAGTAGCCAATTATATTTTGATCGATTATGAACGGAATATAACGTGACACCATTGAATACGTCGGTTATTCAGGGACTGGTAGCAACAACAGCACCGGGTGATTAAAAGGACACTTCATTTTGGTAGAGAAAGGAAAATTAGGGTCAGAAGGTTAATATAGAAATTAGAAATGAAATTTCTTTATGATTTACTTAAAATTGAAATTAATTAATTGAAACTTCATAAGGCTTCAGTTCATTATTTGAACTGAAAACGTTAGAAAATCATCTTGAAACAAAATAAATTTGTAATTCAAGGGATTTGGAAGTATGTGGATTTATGGGACTTGTGAGCTTAAAGAAAACGTAAGAGTGCGTTTAATGGTTTAAATATCTCGAGTTCAACTGTATTTCTTTATATTGTCATACCTTTACCTGTCTATTGATGGTATCTGAAGTGATCTGTGAAAGATCAATAATGATCCTGTTTACATATGCTAATATTTTATTAGCACGATGCATATTAGCACCAATTATTTGTTTAGTTAAACAACTGACATGCTTGAAATATGCTCCGAACGCATAAATAGACGGATGATCCCACTGATATTGGCATTTTCTCTCTTCATCGTTTGAATATTTTTCAGGTATCTTTTATCAGTTGCTCGGCAGACTGCAAAACATACGTATGTTAAAACTGCATGGCTGAAGCAGCACTGGAGTACAGAGCATGTTTAGATAATTACGTAATTTCTGCCACGTATGATAAAACAATCTTATTTTTGAATTAGTTTTATGCAACAGAGCACATTAAATAATGCCTTTAATTTTATTTATTCTTATTAGACCCTTGAATCATTCACTATTAGCAAACCCCATCCATGAAATTTTTCTTTTCTACTAACACATTCTATCATGGTGTACTCTGTGATTCAAATTATTAAGAAACATTTAAGAAGAGAGTTGAAGCTAGAGCAACTTATTTCCCTCCGTAGCTATTATGCTATCTATATTTTTCTGACCTCTACTAATCTTCACTAGGACAATTACAGGAAGATGAACCGTTGCCAGAGCAATTTTCGAATAGAGGAGATCAAAGAGAGATGAAGTGGTATGAGACGCTGGCAGATGTGGTGGCTGCTATTGATATATGTCAGACTGAGAGACAAGCAGTTATATAGACCGGAGGAGGGGTTTTAGGACGCCACGTGTCATGGGGACTGAGACTTAGCAACGATCATAAAAGGAATACATAGGCTCTTAAATCACTTCAATTTTTACATAGACCACTCGAGTACGCCTGATGGTTCTGTAGGGAGGTTTACGGTCACACCAAAAGTGATCTCTGCCGCGTGCGCGTGGTAGCATGTCTATGAGTTAGAAATTGTGGAAACGTAACTCTTAAGTGCACAAATTTACTGATTATAGTTATTTCTTATCGGATTAATAAATACCATATTACCTTTGCCCTTTATGCATCGTTCGTTTCAAGTAATGTGCCCTCTCCATCATCTGATGCCTACATTACCACTAGTCTCTCAACGGCCAATTTACACAATGATGTCATCTCGTATTTCGCTCATAATCGATCTAAATATAATTAGTTTCCGAAGTTAGCGGGAAGTTTGAATGACCCGTCAAAATATATAAACAGACATTCTCTGGCCAACTGACACATATTGGGCCGCAGCATAGCCAATACAGGTTTGCCCGTCAGCAACAACTCATCACCAACATGTCATTGGCTTCTTCGTTAACTTGTCTGTTAATTGCTGCTGTTTGCGCAATAAATCTTTGATATCAACTGTACACGTCTTCCTTTTTAATAAGGTTAGTGAGACCATTAGTTCACCACAAGTTCAAGTGAGTTACTAGCCACATCACAGACATAATTCGTCAGCAGAGAAGAAATTTAATTAAGCCTAGTCACTATATACGCATTATATCTTGTCTCAAATTGATTATTACTGAACAGAAAAATGACAACGATCATTAGTCACTATCTTACAAATAAAAGATTTGGTTTAGGATTATTTAGTGTCCGTTTTGGTGTATCAGTACTGCTATGATGTTGGCCGGGCAACATATAACGATTAGATGGGATGTATCAAGTCACTTTGTCGCTAGATCAGTTTGGCATTGGCAAGAAAGTCATCCCCGATTTATTGATAAACAATCGTTTCCTCTTGAGACGTCAGTCATGCTTCGATATCTCCGCATGGTGACTGATATCTGTATAGCTATCTATGTGCAAACATGTATACACATCTGGACCCCTGTGAATGGTGTGGTCTAGAGCTCATCGTTTCTCATCGCCAGGTTTTGATTGACATATGCTGGCTATAGCAATTATAAAACAGACGAAACTGTAAACACATAAACGAAATCTTCAAAATCGGAAAATTTGCCACTTATCGATAAAATTCGAGAACTTCTGCTGTAAAACACATATTGCCGTTTTTAATAATTCTATTTCACCACTTAAGTGATTAAGTGATCAATAAAGCAGAAGGTGATAATCAGCTGCAAGGCTTTGCTTATTCGTTTTATTTTGCTGCTATTAATACCTACATCCTTTGTTGTGGTTAACCGAAATATTGATTAACCAATCACCAATGATAAACGAACTCTAAGTTTGGTGTGGCAAAATTATTTATTCATGTCGTGACCTGTAAGGCAAGGCTAGTTTATACATTATTTCAATATATTCAATATTAATTTGAATTTCCAGCTCTGTCTTTTCTGGCTTACATCAAGTTAGGCTATGTAAAAAATCTATCGCCAGCTTTATAGTTGGAAATATACCAGAGGCAGACTGAAGTATTTTGAACATTTCACGCTATTCCTCACTAAATGAGTAATACTGAAATTAACAGAACCGACAGAATAGGATAGAATACCGAAGATTTGAGTTTCTCACAGGAATGTATTAAAAGATATAACTGCTGCATATAAGAAAATAGTATTTTCCCAAAAATGACTCTTTTATGTAATTTCTTCATTTTTGACTTTCTAATTTCTGCTTCTTTTAATTATTTCATATTCAAACAAATATGTATATGTTATGGTTGTAAGTAGCGCATAATATAAATTGACCTATCGATACATGCGCCTTATTTGACATAGAGATTTGTATTATGGTGTTAACGGGTTGTACTTATAACTAGTGCAATTTCTTGGAGTCTGTTACGGTATCCCACAGGGAAGAGCAAATCATAACTTAACACGGATGAAACAATAATATTGTGGGAAGGCATGAATTACATTCAGGGGCTCATACACTTAGTGCACTCCATGCACTTCCTTATAAATTCACTTAATGCGTAGCAAAAATGAACTCGAATGAACGAGCACGCACTGATGATGCATACTGGATGACGGAAGTAGATGTTTAGGCATTCAGAATATAGATAAATCTGTGATAAGTAGCGTCACCGAGTAAGAATAAGACTGACACATCATTTTAGGAACATGAACAGAATTAAATCTATGCGGCACAAAGAAACGGATACGAATTCAAAACACTGCAGTCAGCAAATTCAGTGAACCCAGGAAGACTTCTGCATAGGTGCTCAAACTAGTTGAAGATATTTGGATAAATCTAAATCATTGTATCAGTATCAAATTTTCTTATGTAATTATGTTCGTACTTTTCTATGACGAATTTCACTCAGTTTAAGATAATTTCATGTATATGTTGTACACTCTGAATGAGGGATTCTTTGGCATATGCTCAGGTATAAACTTTTCTGTGGTCGAACAGTAAAGTTCTCATATAAAAAGATATAATAATTAAAAAATTATTTTTTAAATATAAACTACAGTCGGCGATGAAACTCTAAAACTCTGGCTTTGGAGAATTAATGCAAAAAAGTTGAATTGATTATAATGATTTCATAACTTAAAGACTAAGTAAATATACCTTAGATACACAAATTAATTATTTAAGTTAGTGTAAATTCTGATATAAAATCATTATCCAAATTTTAAGGGCAAATTCGTTTTAACTTATACAAATTGCACAAGAAAGCTCGTGGCGAACATTTGTAGCTCAATCATAGCTGCTATGAACGGCGATTCTTATCATATCCCATTTTTGTTTGATAATAACTTATATACACAACAACATTTAGATTATAAAGAAATGGATGGTAGCTAAATTTTTTAAATTTTAAAAATTGGATATAGAAATTAGTTCGGTAGTTGACTATGGTGACCATTATGACTACTACAATCAGACACTGGTAATATTTTTTATTAAAAGTTTTCACTTTAGGCTCCCAAGCGTCGCTTCGATGGAGCCTTGCAAACCGGTCCATATAAACGCCCAGACTATAGGAATCAGAATAATAATACATATAGAGCGGTAACTAAAAATGGGAAAACGAGTGGTATTGATATTGAAAGCACACAATATAATATTCTTATTACCGTTTCGAATGAGCATAATGCTGGAACAACTGCACCGGTAAATTTTTCAATTTTATTAATACTTAATCCGATAATAAAACTACTTTAATGTCCAAACAAAAACCAACTAATAATGTTTAAGCTAAATAAATGAATATATTTTATCTACTTAAACACATGTTCTTATTAATTTAGGTTCGACTTCGGTTGAAGGGAGATAAAGGAATTACTAAACCCATTGCAATCAATAGCACTAGTGGAGTTAATTTGGAGAGAGGAAGCTCAAGGGAGTTAGAAGTTCAGTGCAAAAATGTTGGAGAACTTTCCTGGATTTGGCTAGAGGTATTTCGCCTATCTCTTCCATATACTTGATTTTATTACTGGTGTATGCTTGATTTAATAGTTATAATAGTTTTATCATTACATTGTTATTGTATAATTACCCCAACATAGTACTAAATCTAATCAGAGGAGGTAGATTTGAGACTAACAGGATATGGCAATCATTCCCATATTAGAAGACCAAGAATTTTTTGGAGAGCAAGGGTGTATCGAACAACTGTAAATGAGTGAGAGAAGAAAAGAGAAAGAATTGGGACTAGGAATTGAAAGTGTCTGGGCAGCTTGGGTTGAAACGGGGTTGCAATAAAGATTTTCCATAATGCGGCTATTGAAAATAATAGAGGGAATAAGAGTTTGAAAAAACCTGAGACTACTATGTTTTTGGAGGCTTTCGAAGAAAGCCTTTTGTTTTCACGTTTGCATATTCCTTTCCAATGACATTTAAATTTACAAATTGTAAAATTTAGGACAGGTGTAAATTCTTTTCTTTCCTTGGTTAGTTATCGTGCGTATTTCTCTGAATAGAAATGAAGTTAAATATATTTTTCATATGTTCATTTGTAAATGCATAATTTTCTCTCCTACTGTAATCGTACTAGGATTTCAGAAGTTGTTGAACGTTGCTACAGGACAAGCTGTGAAATAACGGGTTAGAGAGTAGCCATTTTAAAGCCCCGAACTATCTCTTAATTCCTTTTGATATAGATGTTCAGACAGTCCTGATTTTGGTAGATACAATTTGAAGAATTTTGGTTAGTTCATCGCCTTTTCTGAGAAAGATGATTAACTTAAAACAACGGCTTTAACTCGTCTATAATTTTCTCTCTTAGTTTCTAAAACGAACCCTTTCTTGCAATACTCTTGATTTCTTTTCCGTTTGGAATACTAAATATGCAATACTTTGAAAGACAAATTTAGGGAACGAGAGTTCTTTTCAAACAGCTTTTTCGGTTTTTAGCGAGAGTGCATTATAACCTAGAATAAGCCATCATCTCTCTTCCAATTCCCGGAAGAGCACTAAATTCCGTCATTAGAGCCTGACCAAGTCAGGCTTAGAGATGCTATCTCAAAAACTAATGACGTTGCTAAATACGAACATGAAAAAAAATTTTTTTTAAAACCAAAGACTAAGACATGCGTTCAGGGCGAGGGTATATTAGGTCACTGCAAGGATTAAGAGTGGCAAGATGGGAGTTATAATCTAGAAGAGAAGATAACCCTCAATGTAGCAAGAGTAGAAACAGGGCTGTGACTATTAGCGCAGTTATACATCTACGTTTGACTTTTTTTAATTCAGAAAAACTGATTTTTTGTATTTTTGTTTAGAATAAGGGTACAGGCAAAGAAGATGGATTGCTACTCTCAAGTATTCAAATTTCCCAACCAAGTACAGAGAAAGTCTGGTTTTTCTCAATCGGAAAGTGGTTATCTCGTCATGATGGTGAACGTCTGAGTATCCGTGATTTTAGAGGAAAAGCAGTACAAATGACACGTAAGAGTTAAATTCTTGTGTAAACTTGTGCTCCTTTACAGATTATCGAGTTACTGTTGTCACGGGAAATTTTGCCGGAGCTGGGACAGACAGTCGTGTGTCCTTGATAATGTATGGGCAGGTCGGAGAGAGTCCTCAGTTTTTGTTGACTTCTCCTGATAGACGCGGTCTCTTTGCTCCAGGTGCCGTTTCAAAATTCATTATTCCTTTCTCCAATCTTGGGGATATTTCTCGTGTCAAAGTTTCTAGGGATGGAAGTGGATCTAATTCTGGATGGTTTTTGAAACGGATTATTGTGGAAGATCCTACGCGACCTCGAAGTTGTTACCTTTTCAACTGCAATGATTGGATATCGCTCAATAAACATGATGATGTCAGCCACTCACAAGTGATTCAAAATGAAGAATCAGTAGACTTTAATGGTGAGTAATTTTCAGTAATTAGATTTCACTGATAAAATTTATCTTAAGGTATGCTAGATTCCACTAGTTTATGCCTTTCCTAGACAACTTTATCTTGAATTAATCTAATTGAGGGACTTAAAATTAAGTCACTTTATTGAGAGTCGAATAATTTTATCGAGATCCTTTTTTGCACACAAACGATGCTTAGACTGAAATGAACTTAACGTAATATAAGTAGCTAATACATTATATGAAGTCACATTTTAAATTTACACCTAAGACAGTTTCGGTATATACCTTTTGGGTGGTAAAGGCAGTGGAGTGAAAATATTTTGATAGACCGAGCTGTTTTAGTAAGAATTTCGTTATTTAAATTACATTTCAAGACTGTTACTTTAAGAAAAATTTGGCATAAATTTCTTCTTGATAGTTATTATTTGAACCACGTCTAGTTTTCAGTTATTGTATATCTCCAACAAACTTTTGAAGAATGTTAGAATCTATACACCTAAAAGAACATAGGTCTATATTTGTTTACATTTTTGGTTCTAGAATTCATCATTTTTTAAAGTAATTTAATTATATTAGTGTACAGAATGCAGAGACATTATTATTACTATTATGTAAGGTAATAGTGAAAACTTGAAAGAACTTTAATAATGCATTAGTATCGGAATACATGCGCATATATGTGAATATGGGTCTATACAGAAGCCAGAGTATCTAACTTCTTACTTTTTGAAGTCTAAAATTGATTGGGCTTTGAAATTTTTTTATTATAAGTATAATTGAGTTGTCATGTCCAGAGTTCAATTTTCATGATTTGATCTCTGAATATCTAAGTGAGTTCATGTCTATGATATTCAGGGCTTTCTGACCGATTGATACAATTGAATGGCCTTTTTAGAGCTATGATCAGATGGATGAAACAAATAAATGCGTTGTAAATATGACAGAAGTCACTTGTGTGCTCTAATAATAAAACTATTTTTATTAATGTCGTACATCTTTAAGAACACCAATTTGGAATTGAAGTTTCACGAAATTGCTCATCTTCTGACAATTCAATTCGCCATTTTGCAAAAAATTTTCACGTTTATTTGAATAAAAAGAATGAATATGCCAGGAAGATATAAAACTCTTGATAATAAATTAACTGAAGGAAGAGGAGAGTGTAAAAAAGAGAACTAATTTATGAAAACTCATGAAATCCTAGATTCCCTTTTACTGTTTCTGTTGAATTAAGTTGGTGTTTAATTTTAATGGATGCAATCCAGTTTAAAGTCGCGCACAGTTCCTTAGTTCGTCCATCAAACACTAATTGAGTAGTATCGGTGGTAAATAATGATAACTGTAAATCCGAAGCCTTAAGGGTGTGATTGGTGCTACTATTTGAGATTACTCATCGAAACACTTTTAGATATATACCTGTTTGTGAAATACATGAAGGACAGCATATGAATAAAAACATACAGCCCAAGAGTTTTCTATTCAACTGTTTCTCAAATTAGGATTTAGTCAAAATTTTAACAGTTCCAGACAAAAAAGGTATTTAGAATAAAATTACCCACCCTCCTCATCATCAGATCTCCACAATATCTTCACTTTTAGTGTTTGAAATATTCAAGTTTCACTTTCATCTCTTCAGTGAATGCAATATTAATAGATGTACGACATTTTTAGATGCGAAATTATTATTATTTATATTAAATGATCTTCATAGTCTTAAGTTAGTTTTTTTCTTTACTCAAGAGCATGAATATCATGTGACCTTCTATAACTCGGCCGTCCAGAGAGCTGGAACTACGTCAGACGTCTTTTTGAAACTCTACGGTAGAGACGGCGCTGATCGAGAAAGATGGTTCAATAATCAGCAATATCAGTTCAGAGTCGATGGAGCCACTAATCAGATCAAACTGCGAACACGAGAGAGACTGGGTGATCTCAGCAAGGTCAAAGTCGGCCTTGAAGCTAAGGGCAATTCACCTGGTTGGCTGCTTGACAAGGTGTGTTTGTTTTTATTAACCATCAGTCATACACATATTTGATAAGGGGAAAAAATTGTTTAATCACACTGTTTATCACGCGTGCTGAATAGTCAACTTCCACTGATATGAGTATGAGAGCAATTATGAATGCCGAATTAAGGGGCAGGAAAGATTGATTTGCTTGTCAAATCCTTGTTATATGACCACCTAAGCGCTCTTGCTTACGCACGTAGGAAAATTTGATGTAATTAGCCTAATTAAAATTCATTCCATTTTCCAGTAGCATATGGAGATCTGCATATCTCTATCCATAGTTCTCTGTATGATTTCGAAATGTGATAATTGAATATAATAGTGTAAGGCTTCCTGTGAATTAGCTTGAAATCATTTTCAAGCACTCAATTTTCATATATAAGCATTATTTTAGTTAATGAAAGTTTTCTGTTCGATAAGAGTTTCATTGCGATTACAAATAGATGGCTATTACCATTGGCAGACGTTACAGCCATCGATACGCCGTGTTGATAATCGAACTTAGTGCTTCAAAATATCACAAAATCATCACGGTAAGATAGAATTATGCAGCCCTTTTAAAATTTAATAATTAAATATCGTAAATATTACAATTTATTTAAAACGGACTATCAGTGTTTTAGGTTATTCTGGGGACTAAGTAAGAAATTAAATTACTGAAGCAAATTTAGGATGAACAATACCTCAGATTGTTCTAAAATCCATAATTTATTATTTTAAACATCTCCAAGTAGCATTCTTAAATTATAAAATCCTATTCATTAATGCGCAACAGTAAAAGATTTTTTGATTATAAGTCAATACTCCTTGAGGAGTTAGATTTAAATATATTTCCAAAGAATTCTGTAAAGATAAATACTAACTGTTAGAACTAAGTAAACCAATCTTCAATTAGGAAATCGAGTTTCGAGAAATCTAATGCAAGATGTCAGTAATCCACTCGATCTTCCCACAGTTATAAAATAGTTACTTTATTGGCTCCTTTAATCATGAGCAAGTTGGCACAAATAAGTTAAAAAGATAGTTTCATCAGAACCTTTTTAAATTTCCACGAAATTTGATTCGACTGCTCGAGTCCTTTTAATGCATCTTAGATTTATAATTTTTTGTCATTACCTATGACCAACTATTTGCACTTTAATTAATTCTTATAATTAATTTAGAACAGAACAATACATCTCAATAAGGAAGATGACTTACGGGAATCTTGATGATTAATTAACCTTAACCAAATTCGATTGAGTAATTCATTTTAGCATTGTCATCATTGTCATCGATCGTTTTATTCGGAGGTGTCAATCAATTTTAATTTCATTATATTTAACACTAATATTGAAATAAATAAAAAGAAAATTGAAAATAGTTTTAAATACTATAGAGACTTGTGAATTTAAGACCTTAAATTGATGGGCTATTTTATTTGTTAAAAGATAAACGAATGAATAGTTCATTTCGATATTCATGAAGTTCATAATCCCCAAGATGCGTTGAGACTAAAAAGGGTCAAGGAGCGCAATGCAATATTTATTTACTTGTTTATTGAATATATATGAAATGACAGATATCCAAAAGTCAGTACATTGAATGACGGACCTCGATTTGATGAGAAAATTTACCATCACAGAATACAAAAGACGGTTAATAACAACGAGTTAATTTAACTTGTACTAATTACGGATCCAAAATGCGCGATTAATTGTAAATTATGAAGAGATGCCATGGAGTCTTCTTGTCAGTAAACAAAATCTAATTTATAATAACTTTTAAATCTTTTCCCGACTGAACATAAGTGAAAGGAAATCATCTTATTAAATAAAAATATCCTACAAATAGCAGATTATATAATAAAATTAAAAATTAATATTTGTTAAAGCAAAATTTTCCATTCAACTATAGTCATGGCAAACAACTTATCCATTTAAGTTTTCACGCTTTTCCTATTCAAAAATAGTGATAGTTTACCAAACTTCAAAGATACTTTCATTTAATATCGAATTATCATTATAACTGAAAACACTATTATAAATACCATTTTCCTATGTAGTATTCATTCCTAAAGTCGAACGAAAGGCGGCAATAGGATACGTTCTCATTTAATAATAAAACGACAATTTTTCGGGAATTTGTCTCCTAAGCTCCTTAAAGTAAACGTAAACCCTACCATACGGAAGGGTCAATATCAGGATTAAACTACTTACTTTAGAAATGAATCAGGGAAGCGATTCGATCAAACTTCTCAGGAGAATTATAAATTGTAATATTTATGACTTAGGAAGAATAAGAGATTTCTCAAATCCACTTCAGCGATAAGCTTTCTAACTCATCTTGGGTAGAGGAAAAGTACTTCCAAGTCGTTCCGATCTTGTGTTAAGTGTTGCGGTTAGCCTTTCTGATGACTGGATGTGTATCCATCTAATGAAATCTGACCTAGCAGACGTACACATTAATACCTATGCTATCCGATATGATATTTTTTTAGATTTTGGTGGAAGATGTTACAACGAAAAAATCGTTCACTTTCCCTTGTGGTCAGTGGATAATTCCTGACAGAGACGGTGCTCCAGTCTCTCGGTATCTCCCACTAGAAGATTCTAAAGATCCTTCTCCAGTGATTCCAGGTATGTTCAAAATTCTCTTTTGCTAGTGGAGTCAATGTTAACCTCTAACTTCTTAAGTTATATTCCCCTTAGAGCAAAAATTCGAAATGACTCTCTTCACAAAATGCGATAGACCGGTAATGGGCAAACTAACCGATGTATTCTTCCGTTTGTTTGGACCCAAAGAGAAGAATTTCGATGAAAGAGCCTTTAATAAATCCATTAAGATGGGTAACTTTTCGCCTCCAAACAGACGCTGTTCTCCCATAATCTGTATTCCAGGAGAGCAGCTGAAGCCCACGGGAGAATCAGTGTTCAAATTCACAGTTAATGGCTGTCATAGATTGTCACCGAGCTCAAAACTGTCTCTTGGACATGATGCTCCTCAAAAGTCTTCCGATTGGTTCGTTGAAAAGGTTAGTCAATCTACACATTTGAAGAGTTATTATCATAAATTGAAATATATATATTAAAAATGATTTTTTTAATGCTAGGTTATGCTTTACTGCTTAAATACAGGAATTACTCAAATCTTTCACTGCAAGAAGTGGTTTCCCTTCACCGATAATGAAGTGAAAAGAAAGATAGGTCCTCAGTACACTGTGACACCGTCTAAAAGGCCACCGGGTAAGTATATAGTTAATTATTCTTCCCCCATCCATATACGATTACATTAATTTTCTGTGAGTAAGAGAGAAGTAACTCCCTATTAGGAAATAAATAAATACGTTAAACAGTTTATTGAATTTTAAATAATATATATAATATAAAATTTTATTTAAGGTATGAATTACACTTAAGAATTTGTCTATGGTTTCTTTAACCATAAGGGCCTCATCATGAACTCGTAGCCCTGAGTTCTGCATGAAAGTTTTTGATAAAATGTTAGTTCTATAGTTATTAATTACCATCTTAGCGGTCCCTCAGAAGGGTCCTTCAGAAAAAAGTTTTTTTTTGAAATAGGCACCCACAATTTTAACTTTTCAAGTACGTTGGTTCAACGTATTGCTAATATAAAGTGGTACTATATTTAGAAGTCTTAGGACGCTTTTAAAGTCCAAAGTAAAATGTCTAGTTTACTTCAGGCGAACATTATAGAAGATAAATTGTGTTGCATAATATTCACCTAAGAAATTATCACTACATTAATTTAAAAGACTGTATCAAAGGCACGGTTTGGACATGGAATATGAAGCTTTCAACATAAAATTTACTGAAAACGGAATCAGATTATGAAATTTAGAGATCTTGGTTCTGAAATCAACGATTTCTGCATCAAACATGTTATGATTAGCACTCCTTTGTCCACGAAGTCTTCATGGTTAAGGTATTTGGAAGGTTTCTGAGTAACAGATGCAGATATTGGTTCTCAAGAGCAAAGTCTCTTACTTGTTCTAACTTTCGTAATTCCGCGTCCCAAAGCAATTCACTTTCATTTGACAGTAGTAGAAACCATGCATTTGGAATTAACCAAATTTAAAAGGTTTTATGGCGGCACCATTTCCATCTTAAAACTAAACTAGCTGGCATTAGGTATGAGGTGCTTTTTGCAGCAGTCTTTTAATAGCCAAGAAACTGGCAGAGTGATATGAGCTATCATGAATTTAACGTAGCAGAGCGAAACAGGGTTCGCTTTGTGAAGCTGACAAGCTTAATTGACTGAAAGCTTGCAAAATTGAAGAATGGAATCCTAAAAAGTCCTCCATACTGCAAAGAAATTTTAATATTGTGTTTGAAAAAAGTATTGCTTTCTCATTGTCAAATATTTTTATTATTAACGAAAATTCGCGCGAAATTAAAACTGCTGCCTTTCATAGTTTCACTTATGACTCCCAAAGCCAATATTGATTAAGCCTACCAAAGGCCTATATTTAAATCATATATCATTACTCTCCTTCAAACGTGTGAAAATTTTGAAATAAAAAATCGAATGATAGACAAGACAGACCATTCACTCTTTTCCCATATCATGCAATTTGTGTCAAAATTTAGTCAGAAAAGAAAACTAGCCTTATTTTAAATAAACAATTTAAATATTGTATACATTTTTTCAGCGATTAACAATGCAGATTGGCAAGTAGAGGTTTATACTAGTGAAATGAGAGATGCAGGCACTACCGCTCCAGTTTATATGACACTATATGGAAATCAGGGAAAAACCGATGAAATCTGGCTCAATGAGGCGTATTCAGCTGATAAAGATGCCTTTTTCGATCGAGGTTCCTGTAGGATTTTTAAGCTAAATTTGCCTCCAGTCGGCGATCTCTCTAAGCTTCGAATCCGTCATGATGCTACAACAACCAGTCCGGACTGGTATCTTGAAAAAGTATATCCTACTTAAAACATTTCAGTAGAAAAGCTGTGACTTTTAAAATTTTTGAGCTATTTTTTTAGGTTATAATTCAACATCTCACAACAAGAAAATCCTATCTTTTCACCTGCAACAGATGGCTCGGTGTCGGAGATAATACGACCTCAAACATTTGTGAAATACCTGTTTCCGAATCAAATGGTGATCAGCCTCTATCAGGTAAATTTTCGAAATTTAATCAAATTCATATTGCTTAACATTTTACTAAATTGATAAAAAAAGCATAAAGAGAAGTAAGAAAATGTAATCAACTTCTCTTTAATTGAAATTCAGCCCATTTAAACAAAAATTTTTATCTAAGATAGGATTTGGACATGGGGTTAATATCCCTAAGCGCAATATTCACCGAGAGCAGCAAATAGGGAAAGTAGGCGATTTCATCCTTAACGTTAAAATGCATAAATGGCTTCAGTTGTCCTTAAAACTTTATTTCCTGAGAAGACTGTACGGTTGGAACTTAGCCCTCAATCCAAATAGGTGAATGTTAGAACTGATTTTGGATTTCAACTCAGTTCAAATTCGTTTGATTGCGGAAGATAACAGCCTAAATGACAAAAGGTCAAAGATTGACTTGTGCCACTACCATCCTTAGAATTTCAGAGCTGTTAATTGATATATGCTGATAATATTATTTCTTCTCATAACCAAGATAGCAAGATGAATATTTTTAGCCAAATAGGGATAATTTACTTAACTAAAAGTATTTTCTTCCATCATGATCACTCGCAATAAGTGAAGCAAATTAAATATTTTCATGAATATTTAATGATGAAAGACAAATTTTAGAGACTAATTAAGTTCTCTCTCTTAATCAAACGAAATAAGAAAGGTAATTTAAGTTGAAATTAAAGAGGTTAAAAGGAAACAAACTCAAATTTTGGTAAAATGATTCACCACATATGATTTGATTTAAATTGACAATTTTTCAAATTTTTATATCCTATTTTTTAAAGAGCCTTTTTTGCAAGAAGTGAAAAATGATCAGCTGTATCTGGTCAGAGCCTTCTTAATAGCACTTGCCAGCTCAATCCAGTATAATTACGGAAAGTTCTAGAAATGAGTTTGTTTATTTTTCAATGCAAAAGTGATAATAAAATTCGATCACATGATTTAATCACCACCCATAGACTGTTTTACTCGACTTGCTTATAATAATCCATTTTCTCAATTTTCTGTCAAATTTTGAGTGAAATATGACAAATTTTTTGGAGAAAAAAGGAAAGGTTTTGTATATTGTATTAACGCACATAAATCAGTATTTGTTCCGATGTCGAAATAATAATTTTAAAAACTTTAAACCCCGGAGAATTAGTGAAATTGGCGAACAGTAAAGACAGTAAATGAGATGAAAATTAAGATTGCGTTGAAGCAGGAAATAACTAAAAGATAAAAAAAGTGTCTCAATTCTTTTGGATTTTTAATTAATTTGATTGTCCACTTTTTATTTTGATATGTATATTTCATATTGTATTACGCTTAAATGTCGCAAGTTCTAAACTTAAAGATCTGATCCCTTAGATACCGAACATGAGTCCGTTTACACAATTTTTAAGGTTCATTAACTAGTTGAATACATTACGCGATTGTCTTACAATTCATATAAATTTATGCCTTCTTATAGCTAAGGACAACAGGTTGATACTAGTCAGAATTTATTCTAATAATCACAATAGTATTTTAATGAAATTCGAAAGCCAACTTCTGTGCTCATCCAGTTTATTAGTAACACAGTAATGTTGCTAATAGTACATTTGTTACCCATAACTTACCATCATTTATGTGTATACTATAAATTAAACTCAGTATAAGCCAATTAAAATCGAATTTAGGTAGCCCTAACCAGGAGAAGACACTCAATATCAAACATCTATTCTATTTATACCATATCGAAAGTCACTTTCGTTTTGATTAACGTAAGTGGGATATGTTTCCAGCGTGACCTGACAGTTGACACACCTTAATCATAGAATTTTTGCAGACCTGAAAAATTCTTATGGGGCACTTATGGGGCATAAGTACGGAAAGACTTCTGCATTATACAAGAAATTTCAAAAGTTGAAAATTCATGGTTAATATTCTTTTAATAATGCTATTGGCCATCATTTTATGAAGTTTAAACTATCCTTTTTACCTTAAATTTGAGTTCTTTCAAAATGATCCGACTGGAATTAAAAAACTGTTTTTTTTTCATAGAATATTTCCCTCGAAAAAGTATGGGATTCATTAAATTGGGAGCTTTAAGGGCCATTATCGTTTTGTTCTCACGCATTCCTGCCATTTATTGATAGTATGAGTGCTTTACGATGTCTGAATTTTTTTCTGTACTTCACTGTATTTGACTGGATTCCGGTTCAAATTATGGAATCACTCAAGTTAAATTAAATTAACTTAAGATTTAGATCGAATTACTGGGAAATTTTTACTTCAAAGACAGAAATGATCCTTTAATAGCTAAGCAGTATTCTCATATATGACAAATACAACAGAACTTTACAATTTTTATTGGAGAGATCAAAGAACCAATGATTAAAACAACGGAAGGAAAAAGGTTTAATTGAGCTGAATGTGGATTATTTACTGGCCAGTTTGGTCAAATAAAAGAATTTATTAATGCTACCATCAGGGATGCGGGTTGAGCATGGAGATGTATAGATTATAATGCAACATTTACAGAAAGAGGGCTAAAGTGAAATTAGCCTCGAATTTTGGCTTCGAAAAGTAAAAATTTCTCTTGAGTTTGGGATGTGATTGGATTAAGATCTTCCAGGTTTGAGATATATTAGGCCATTAAGTTTGGTCATTGCCTTAGTTTTAATGGTGGTTGCCCTACTGGTGTTTGTTCTTAATTAATTAAGATTGAATAATGGGACCAATTCCATTTTCATAGCTATAGAATTGCTGATAGACATACGATTAACGGCTCAATAGAACTTATATTTTTCTTTTAGTTTGCCATTATAAGGTAATTGTGCGTACCAGCCAACGATCAACTGAAAAATTATCTTCTAACGTGTACATAAACATATTTGGAACCACTTCTGATACTGGTAATCGTCAACTTCTTAGGAGTGGTGCATTTACAAGAGGGAAGGTAAAAACTTGTTTACTGTAAATTAATATAAATTATGTAAAAGCACGAAGTTACTATTAGTGCTTTTAAATGCTTTTAAATATTCATCCGGGAGAGAGGAATGAAATTCTGAAATTCCTCTGATGAAAAATTTGAGTACTGAAATGTCTCTTTCTTAACCATTTCCAATCAATCATCGGATGTGTACAAGTGAACACTGAATCCGTGACCCCTAACATGAGAGATAATCATTTTGAAAGCAACGCCATTGGTGCATTTAGGATTGAATTAATAACGAGCCTTTTATATTATTCCCATTAAAATCAAATTAGCATTAGCGCCATTTTTCAGGAAAAAACCCAAAATCTGCATTAAAACTATCAAAAATCACCTCCTGTTCTTCCGGTTCTTCGACGATGCACGAATGATAAGAAGTTGTAAGAAACTAAACTGCTTCCTCTGCTTGCTTGCTTCCGATTATGCTATTCAGTAAATATCGTACTAAATTAAAAAGGTGAAGGCTAAAGCACACTTCTCGAGCATTCTCTTCTTTGCAATTGAGAGAACGAAATGATAATGATATTCTGCAATATTATACTTCTTCTAAATATTACTATTTCTCTCACGAATCAGACTGATGAATTCATAATCGAAGCCGTGAAGTTGGGAAGGTTGAAGAAGATAAGAATCGGTCATGACGGAAGTGGATCGACTCCAAAATGGCTTTTGGAAAAGATTATTGTTGAAGAAATAGAGGATACCGATAACACAATCGAATTTGAATATAACGAGCAAGTTCTCTTCATTTTAATCCATTAAAAATCTTTTTAAATTGTATATATTATTTGTAAGTAATTATTATACCATAAAATATATTGCTTATTTATATTTATAAATTAATTTAATGAGACATATTAGTTAATATTTATAAGTATACTTTACAACTTTGAGATGTAAATGTTATTCATTGAATTAGTTGGGTCGATCGAAGACAAGCCAATGGGTTGTATGAAGTCGAACTTTATCCCACGCAAAAATCCGAAGGTACGTGGTTTTTCATACGAAATTCAAAATCAAGTATATATTTTTCAAATGAAAACATAAACAATGTTTAAATTGTGAGGTCATAAATTGCCATTAAACAAGAATTAAGAAGAGGTTTCAGAAAATACCACCTAACAAATCTGAGAGTAAAAACAACTTGCCGTTGCTGTTGATGCAAAGAATTTAATTGAAATGCATTTTACGGGAAGAAAATTTACTCTGTTGGAGAAAAAAAGTCGGCTTTAGAAGTGTATCTACAAACAAGCAGGCGCTAAAGTTAAAAGCCACTTATCACAAAGATCAACTTCAGTTATCCCATTTTCTTAAACATGAAAATTTTAGTATAACCGACTTATTGAATGCAAACTTGATTAAATTTTGGAAATCTGCGCACGATTTTGTAACTGTATTTTACAAACAATATTTGCTAATTATTAATTTGCTTGGTTATTAACGTTGTTTTTGAGCGATTACGCAGTGATTAGAAAATAATCACTATTTAGAAATCTAAAAATATAAATATTTTTTCATTTTTACAAAAAAATGGATGAGTATAACTTGAATTGTACGCAAGCAATTGGTTTTTACCGATTGACAACTTTAAACAAGAAAGTTTGTACGAAAGATATGATTTTGAAGAGAGTGTATGGATGTTTATATAATACGCACAGAGGTAAAGTGAGGAATTCATCCTTGAAACTAAGGTAGGTTCAGTCTTAATCTCATATTTCACTATCTAGTTCAAATTCATCTGATTACAGAACAAAACTTTCATTTGAATCGACCAAGTGTAAAAAATTTGAAGGTGGCGCCATTGTCATCTTTCGAGTTACAGAGACGTTAGTAGGAATAAGCTGCCTTATTGCAAAGATAACAGGCTGATACTAGAATATTTGATTTAAACACGGTGGAGGTCACCAGAGGTAAACTTTAATAAATACTCATTAAGTGTATAATATTTTTCACCGAAGAATGTTTCTATCCACAATATGAATTTAATATTAAGTGAAGTTGTTATTCAAATAATTAACATTTCGTAGCCTCAAAATTTTTAGAAATTTTAAGATTGAAATAACTGCATTTTCTCGAATATTAGAAAATTATCAAACACCCACGTGGCGTGCGCCAGCTTAAAAAACGCCTAAACCGAAATTTATCAGTTTGTTGATTGTTATCCAAATAGTCATATTTTCTTCAAAATTTCTTTTTCTTATAAGAAAATAAAAGAAACGGTTTGGTGGTTTGACAATAATGTAACGAAGTTGAAATTGATTAAATGTGTAACATCACAAAATGTATTAATTTGAAAATCGATTATAGATTTAAACAACCCAGAAATCCTAAAACAGACAACGATTTTATTCTGGTTTTATTATCATTACTTTTCATCCTATTTCGGCCTTTATAAAATTTTGTGCCATGGGGATAAATTTTCTTGATTTAATAAATGTTTTGGATTATTTTCTCTTCGACAAACTATACGATTAATAAAATTTTGAATTTCACAATTTGAGGACGATTTTTTTACTAGATAATTTCAAAAGGATAAATTCTTTCTGCATAAAATGAAAACAATTCCTATTTCAATAGTGTTTTCTTTAAATGAAACTAAAAACAGGAGAGAAAGCTTTGATGCAATTTAAGGTAAAATTTGGTATAATATTTCTTCTACAGCCAAAAGTGTATCCGAAAATGATAAAAATAATAAAAAGAGAGAAATCAAGGTTTAATTGGGTTCATAAACCTGATTGCGGAAGCATCATCTTAGATTTTTTCTGTTCAAACACTTATTATTTAGCACAGTTTTATAAAATAAAAGAAAATATTTCGCAAAAATATCTTAGATAAATTAACTTAAATTGATTATATTAATACACTAAACCAGCAACCCCCACAAATCAACTCTAAATGATCTTAAATAATGTCTATTTATAAAAAACAACTCAAATGTCATTTTAAATTTAACTTCAATTTTTATCATAAAACGAAATGTAAAATAAACATTTTTTTTCGGGATTGAAAAAGAATTATTTTAACAAACCGGTTGTTCATATAGCTTCATGAGACCATGGTTTAGAGATAAGGTCGGGATCTACAAGATCAAAATATGTCAGTCTACACTTGATCCAACTGTATGTATCAATTGTGGATTGATAAATATGACGATGTTTGAGTAACATCCGTCTTCTTTGATTGCTGCTTGTGGCAACAGGATGAATGAATGCTAATTTCCATCGGTACTACGATTAAATGAGGAAATGTAAAATTTGACAATATTTAACATTTTTATTTAAAAAGTGTTGAAGTTTAGACCCATTCAAATTATTTCCAGTTCTAAATTCTACTTTTCAAAGGAAACTAAATCGTAATTTTCACTTCTTTAAGTATTATTTTAGCAGAGCGCTTCAGAAATATTTATGTATTTTAGTCTATTAACTATTATTTAAAATTAATTAATAATTACTAAAAATTTATATCCGATTTTAATTTACTTAATCGAAAAATGTAATACAATTTTAAACTGATTCGTTCGAATTTCATTTACAGTAACAGATCTGGTTCCGAGAGAATCAAAACCATTGATTCCACGTAAGTAAATTATTATTGAATATTATTTAATCCCACAAAATTTAATTAATCATTTTAAAATATAAATCGGAAATTCATATTAGCAATCTGGGGATTTTTTAATTACTAATTTTAGCCACTGATTTTAGGTTGAATAATATCGAACAAAGTGACATTTTTGAGGATATTTTTTTCGTATAATTTTAGAAATTCATGCATTTAGAGTTGCATTAAAATTCCTAGGGGAGAATCGGATCTTTTAATTGTAGGACACAAGAAGACAAAATTTTCTTTCCATAACATACGGCAATCATAATGCACGTACCTAGTGCTTAGCTGTCAATTTAAAAAATACCACTTTGCTAACATGAGGTGTTAGCGTGTCGAATTGGTACATCTAAGCGACATTCACAAACTCCAACCTTCGTGCGTCAATATGAATTCTAGTAATAAATTTATCCTTATTTGCAAGTGACAGTTGAAAAATTTTATGAAATAATATACTCATGTATATTCCACTTGTCCTTTTACGAAAAATTAAGTAAATAATTTTTCAAATTTCGCTTGGATGGAGTATATGGTCCAAAGTTAAAATCTGATCTCTCATGTGACTTTGAAGGAATGTTGAAATTCTTTTTAGGCGCGAACTATACGATACACACCATGACGGGTGAAATGCTCAAGGCCGATACAAACTCAAATTTATACATTTCTCTACTGGGTGATGCTGGGAAAACACAATTTATACCTTTGAAGCATTCTCAGTCTCCGTCAGATCCATTCCGACTCGGTCAAGAGGACATTTTCCAGTTTGAAGCTCCTTTTGTTGGAATGGTACATATTTGATAACCGTTACCTCAAAGTCGACCAAAGTCTTAAGTTAATATACGAGTATTTGATAGAGATGAGATCATTTAACGCAGAAGTTGACATTTGTTGAGAGTTTAATCTATGATTTTTGTTGCTAATAGCAACTCTACTATTAAAAGACTTTACATTGCGTATTACCTTTCCAAATCGTATGGACATCGTACATCATTCAGAATATATAATATGGTTAGCGACTACTTGTGTTAACGCTGATGAGACTGCTGTGGATCAGCCCTACAATAACAGAATAAGTAAAGTCATTTTTGTAGATTGGAATATATACAGATAACAAGAAAGTCACTTTTTATTCACATATAGTATATGGAATGTATACATTGTGCATTAATCTACCAATTTTACTCACCTAATCGGTGGTGCCCCCAAATAAAAAAATTAAAAACAATTTTGAATACTTTCCAAAGCTCATTCTCACCCGCATCTCCTTAAGTTAAGCTTGGGTTGAGTTTATATTTTTTATTACGCTATTTAAGACTATTTTTGGGTTTAATGACTTTTATTATTTAGAAGGGGAGGAAGCAGACGAGTTTAACTGTACTTTCATTCAATAGATCGAAAAAGCTAAAATTTTGTTGGAAAGAAAAGACTCAGAGACCAGCTGGTATCTAAAGAATCTCTCCGTAACGGTGAATGAATTCTCGCTTCGATATCCCTTCACTGTTGAAAAGTGGCTCTCTTTAAGCCAGTATGAGGATAAGAAGGAATTCATACTTCAACCTGAATCAGTGGAAAGACTCTTTAGAGGTAAGAGAAACAATTTTTTCCACTATAAAATAATGGTCCAAGGAGGGATAACTAAACATTACTTGCTCATTTAGGAAATTGCGTATTTTCTGTCTAGCATCTTCCGTTTTTTGTCTAGACTGAATCGATTCTATTTGAAAATTTTTCTAGACAATTACAGTATCAGAATAGAAGTATTACTGAACCAAATAGAAGAAAATCAGTGGTCTAATAAATAGTATTAAATATATTTATGGTAAAAGTACCAATACTTGGGGATCAACAAATTCCTATTTAGTTTTCGCTTAAATCTGAGTTTTAGTGTTTATGAATCTCATGTCTCCAGTGTAGCAATTTACGTCGCTTTTATAAATAATTAGCTGAAGTAAAATATCTAATAAATTTCATTATATAATAAAATAGAAGATAAGTAATATATTTAATTTCTAAATATAAATATAAATTTATAAATCACTCGTGAATATGCCGGCGGTGGACCACCCATATTACGTTGAATTTAAAATTCAGGCGAATAGATTATATTTCAACAGAATATATACTATTAAATATAAAGAAATTTGAACGTTTACCAGTGATCCTATTTGTGGAAGAGTTTTCGAGGTGGTTACAGGGTGTAATAAGAAATTACTACAAACAGTAACTGAAATGCTCACATGGGTGCGCACGGTGACTGGAGAGACCACTCAACAATGCCATTTTGTTTGACATAATTTAGCTAGTGTTCAAGCAAAAATTTGCACCCAAACAGAATTGAATATAAGAATAGAATAACTCCAAAGTCGTCAGTTTCATTTATAAATAAATTCTTAGTTGTTTTGTTCATTTGATTCCATCACACCCAATAGAGAGCTCAATATTTCCTAACCGCTTAGGTATACATAATTAGTCACGGTGATATCTAAACCTGCTCTTTTCATCTTTGATGCAGCTTGACTTGATTTTAACATTTCGAATTTAATTCTCAAGTCAGAAGGTTCTCGGAAAAATAGTTTTGTTATTTATTTTGTAATACCATAGTTCTGATGCAATTATTCAAGATAAAAATTGAGTATGGAATTCATAGTCATCGCAACAGAAAATTGATTTATCGTTTTTCATTCTTAAAGTTCACTATACTTAAATTAAAATTTTCTAAAAAGGCAAGCTACTCTAGAATTCATTGCTATTATTATTTTGCATATACTACTTGCCAGTTTCCAAAATGCTATCTAGCGGTTAACGTGGACGTCCGATACCTCACAAATTACCAAATCGTTGTCAGTCGGTGCACATCTGGTGCTTTGGATGTTTAACTGTAGTAGTTAATTCTGGTAGTCAAAACATGGAAAAAAAATGAAATTCTTATAAGAGTTACTCCTGGATAACTTTCCTCCATGCAGGTTTGAGGAGTTTTTATACCTGTCTAACTTATAATATACATTATCAGTTTGGAAAAATGTTAAATGCCTAATAGAAGCTGATATCAAATCAAAATGGAACTAAATTTCAAGATATAAATATTTTAGACTCATATAGGAATGAAAATTGCAATTATTTACTTTGTTTCTTTCAACTGAGGGGTCCAGATCTTTTGATAACGGGTGAGTGTTTTTATTAGTTACACTCAAAATTACTTGGCTAGTTAATATAGTTAGGAAAACAACTCCGAGAGCGATCATTTCCAGTCCCAAGCCAAGGAATACTTTTTAATTCCAAAGTTGTCAACATTTTGAGGGTGACTAAATAAATGAACTAGAAGACTCATTTTTTTGTTTTCTAGCTGTTCCTTATGAGATTACCTTCTATACGGGGAGCGAATCTGGCAGTGGTACAGATGCCCTCGTATTCCTCCAGCTGTACGGCAACAAGGGTGCAAAGAAAACTGAGACCCTATTGTTTGGACCCGATGCAAAGGCATTCGCCACCGGGGGAACTGACACATTTAATGTAAGATTACTAATTTCGTTCGTGACGACAATATTTTATAGACAAAACATCGTTGTTCAGGGAGAAATTTTTACAGAGTAAAATTATTTTTAATTTCGACTAAGACAGTAGTGATTCTTATTGATTACAATATATGTTTTTGCAGGAACATATATAATGTTAGTTTAAAGCCAGTACCAGTCTATAAAGAAAAGTATTCGACCATGAAGAAATGAACTCAAAAGGCTATGCGATACAAAGTGGTTATTTGGTGGATTCCTCTACAAAAATTCTATGACCAGTTTTCAATTATGAAAATTGCGTTGTTGAAATATTATGAAATGCCTACATATTTTTCTCAGACTGAAGCGTCATTTAGTTTTCCGTATACAAAAGAGAACTTAAAGGAGCACATACATGAATTCACTCTCACAGCTTATTGAGGAAGGTGACAACGAAATTACTGGTGCGCCCAATCTATAATGACCGAAAACCCAATATTGTCTATTTCTATTTCTAAAATTGTGATAAAAAACTTTGCGGAAATATTTGAAAGAAATTTTAAAGTATAACGTGGGTAAATTTAATTTAATATTTGTATGTACAAAATCAGCCTTGTATTAGATTTTCAGATGTGAAATATTATTGTGATATCGTGGTACAAACATTCCATTGATGGTATAATTATTACTCTGGACTGACAGTTAGATCATCGTTTGCAAGCAGATAAACAAAATAGCTAAATTCCAAGTCTCACTTCACTGTCATTAAAGTTCGCCTTGATTAAGCTACGGAAGACCCTGCTATGCTAGAATAAGGTTCCCTCTTGATATCCTCCATGCAAGCACGAATCAATGATAATTAACTCTCAATTTATTAAATATTCATAAGAGAGTTAAACATGTATTTAATGACATGTTTAAAAACAACGCAATGTTTAATGGCAATGTGAATTTCGGTGAATATGTTCAATTAAATAAATAGTTCTTGGAAAGATAATCCGAAAGGAACTGAAATTGATCGTCAAAAACTTTCAATTTTCAAATGAAAATAATTAGAAAACTTCCAATGTATGTGACGTGTCTGTTAATTCCTACTTTAATAAATAGTCTACATATATTTAAATTTACCCTTTTTCTTCTTATATTTAGAGATAATAATAATTTTTTCCTATTTTAAGGTCTATACCAGTGAGGTTGGCGATATCACAAAGATTAGAGTGGGGCACAACGGGAAAGAACCTTCGGCGAATTGGTTTCTGGAGAAAATTCGAATTCGCAAAATTGCAACCCACTTTTGCGCTCACTGCTTTTTGGAAGTCTGTCCTAATATGCGGATTTCGCGTAAGCTTTTCTAAACATTCGATATGAGGAAAGTATTTTTGCTCTATAGTTAGATAGACGATAAATTATTTGCTGGGGTTATAAAACGGTAAGCTTTATTTATATATACATTCGAGTTTTATTCTTAACATTTAGAGTAAAGTTTGACCTAACCTGGCTGATAACCTTTTTTAAACTAAGGTGTCCACAAATAATGGAAGTCAAAAATTCCTGTTCAATTTGAACAGTGCTTCATTGCTTGGCGTTCATAAGACCTTTATAGCCTTGTCATAGCAAATGATTAGGGCTTTCAACAGGTAAATAGATAGTCCATGGTATTAGGCTCTTAACCGTAAATTCCTGAATGCTTAAACATCAAACACAGAGCAGCTAAATCACCAGCTCTGATGTATTGAAATAAGACAACAGATAAGTAATAAAATACTTCTGTTGGGCAAATGCAAAAAAAGGACTGTTGTTTTTACCACAGCGTTAACAAATAGCTGACTTAGAGTGAAGTTAGCCGATGGGTTCAAGATTATTGACGAAGCAATATGCAACACCAGTAGACATTGAGGGGTGATTGATGACTAAAAAGATTACAGCTGATCTGGATCACCAATATCCATAAGTGACCTTTCCGGTTTCATATATTTTAACTCAGTTAGGAGTTGTTTGATAGCAGAACAAGGGCCACATCTTAAATTTTGCAGGTCTTCAACACGAGTAGCGGTACAAATAGCTTCACAGTTAATATTTTACATCAGTTGTATTGTTAAACTAATTTCCAATGGTAAATTGTTAAAAATGTGATACAACTGTACAACGAGAACAATTCGACCATAATTTTAATTTTATATTAAATTTTAGAGAAATTGGCGGCAAATAAACCCCAAAAATGTAATAATAACCGATGTGATTGTCATTTGGAGACTAAGAAAACGCCTGAAGAGGCACCACTTCTCACTTTGGAAGATCGACCTCTTGAGGAATACTGGTTCTTCGCTAATGGCTGGTTACCACCTCGAGATATTGCAAATGGGCAGAACTTCTGTGAACTGCCTCCTGCTTCGGCAGATCAAGCTCCACTTTCGGATCGTATAGGTATGTACATTTCTTATATTTAAAGTAATCAAATATAGGTAATTTTTATTCTGTTTAAACACTTAAGTCTCGAATAAAATATACAAAGTGGAACAAAGGATGTTGAACCCTAAAAATTTGACATTTTTGGTTTAATTTGTAGGTTTGACCACATTTTCGTTAAAGATTTACAAGCATCGGTGTTCCCCGAATTTGATTTCTTGATTGGAATAATGTTCTGTTTAAACTGATTTTTAAGATTTTTAAATGAATTTTGCAATGAGGTTAAAGATGATAAATAAATAAATATTTATTAAATTCGGCGTAATTTTTACTGTATTGTACTGTACTGTACTTTATTAACCGGTTTTGATCACAATGATTCAATAAAAAATAAAACGAATTTTAAGGAGAGACACATGATCTTTGATAAAAATTCAAAAGAGGTAAGAGTGGAACAGAAAGTTCTTTTAATTCCGATCTGTGATACTTCTTAATTCAAGTTATTTGTGATCGCAATGCCCGGGCTGCATGGGTTTAGAAGTTTGGATGGCTGAACCTGTCTTACTAGATACAGAGTCGTTAGTCATCATAGTTTATAATTATAGGTTTTAAAATGTAGATACAGGGAGTATACAACTCAACGATTTTGAAAAATTTTGAAGATAACTGAAAATATGTTATTTTAGACACTGCGAAACTTATGATAGAACTTCCTTTAGCTCTTCTGATAAATTCTGAGTAGGTGGTAAACTACCGCTTTGTAGAATGTCCTCTTTCAAAATTTCCCTTAGGACAGTCGGTTGATTTGTCATGAGAGAGGTTAAGAGTGTTTTATGAATCATTGTTAATTTAGAAATAATCAGATAGTATCTTGTCTGCTTTCTAGTGGAATATGATTATATTTTTTCTTTATTATTCATTATGGGTATCGAAATTTGTCTTTTTCCATTTAAAATAAGAGTAAAAATCTAAGGGCATATTGATTTGGTATATCGGCAATAAAAATATAAAATGATTTGAGTTAAAATTAAAAAAAGTCTCCAGTAATACCTCCTTGTTCTCTTAAATGGTGTTTTTCTGTAGAAACCGTCTACGAAATCCGTGTAAGAACTTCTAGCAAGCCTGGCGCTGGAACAACTTCTCAGGCTTACATTACACTCATTGGTGATAATTCTGAATCTGGAGATTTTGTCCTTCATAATCCTCAAGGTCAAATTTTAACCCAGGATCGGGAAGCCATTTTCAGGGTAGGTTGAAATGACTTTGATATCTTAATTGACCGTTCCACATATATCACAATTTTTTGCTGATTAATTGATCACATTTACACATGAAGAAATTTTTTTAAATTTACGGACGTGGTGGTTCGCAATCTTTATCTGACAGAAAAAAACTGTTACCACCCATCATCATTCTCCAGTTACTGTGAAAGAAGGTACGCTTTTCCTGTCTTAACCAGAATTAACTAGATGACGCTGATGATAAACGATCAACGCAAAAGGATGATATTATTTATATAGTCTGTTAACTAGGTCTTTAAAAAAAATATATAATTAATTTCTGTTTTTAGCCCAGTATTTAGCTTTGGAAGCTATATTTTATTCGCCATACTAAGATGCTATCAGATAAAAGTTGGTTGATCAGGTCTTTGCAGTAAACAATAGTAGATCAATTCATGTGTTGAGGCCGCTAACTTCTCCGCTTTTTCATGAACGTGAGTGCGATGGAATCTCAGATAATACAGGGAATGATCATTAATCAGGCTAATTCACATTCTCAAAATACAGACAGTATATGCTGAATCTTATTATCCTACTTTCTTGCTGTATACAATCATTAAATAAATGGAATAATTATATTATATTATTAGAAATAATGTTTTATAAAATTTGATTTGACTAATAAGAGCGGTAAAATTTTAACTTGGCTTGTAATGAATGTAAACAGGTAAAGTGGTACTGAATGCAGTCTTTAGAGCCACTTCAGAAGTCCAACACAGTTAGGTGTAGAGATGTCCCCGTTTACAGCTACTAATTCTTTTAAAGGCTAATTGAACATATCAGGAAAATAATAAATCAAATGACCAAGAATTCGATGGAGAGTAAAGATATATTAGATGATCGAAAGGGAAGAGAGAGAAAGAGTGAAGTAAGCTAAGGACTAGAAGTTTGGAGAATCGGGAGTAAATATCAGTACAACGCGAGTGGAAACGATCATCACTACATCATATAGACTTATTATTAACTTTCTTAACTCTAATCTTTTTCTTTACTCCGAAATAAGAGATTATATAAATTGCAAATTTATTGCAATTAACAAGCTAACATTGAAATTATTGTTGACTAGTTGCCTCCAATTTGATTAGTTATTTACTACGTCCCAAATATAGGTAGGTTATTCTCTTTCGACCGATAGGTGCAAATTGAATATTAATTGCAGTCAGTTTTCACTTTATAAAGAAAGCACTTAAAGATAATAATAATAATAATTATTACTGTTTTGTCCAAGTGTTCATTACGTGAGATATCGTGCAGTGTGACCATCTTTCTTATGCTACCTATTCCGATTCCCCTTAGACACTTCTCCTTTCTGGTTCTTCCGGTTCTGCATATCTTAATGAGATATCACTAATCGATCCACTTGCTTTACATGAGTACTTATCTAAGAGTGTAGCTATTCTAATAGTCATAAACACCCACATTGTCATCCTTATATGGTTAAATTTTTCGTGTAATTTATATCTCATATTTTAAACTAGTTTCTTATTCTTCTCCCTGATTTAAGACTGCTAGTCCTAAATCTTAGGCTTACTCTAGGACTTCCAGAAGACAATATTATTCATCTCAATGCAGAAATCAAAAGAGTAATATGTCAGAAATAGTAAGATGAATCGGCAAGTGGTGAAACGGATGATCTAATAGAAGTGCGTAGTAAAGTCAGGACTTCAAGAGTCTAACTTTATTAGATTCTTGAAAGCATTATTTTGCTAATTTTCACAGTTTTGTAACACCTAAATATTTAAAAATCTTATTTTTGTATTTTAATCTCTGAGTTAAAACAATTTGAATAATTTTTGTCTAGTTACAGCCATTAACAGTTAATTGAAACTAGTAGAGGCATTTTGTGTAAAATCAGTTGTGCATGGTTACTAATGAGTTGATATTAAAATCCGACATAAAGATTTCTAAATCAGGTATATCATGAATCAGAATTTTGAAAGTCTTATTATTGGAAGTTTTAGACTATTGCAATATTCCTTCTTAAATAGAAGAAGAAACAAATTTATTTCTTACCTCTCACTAATACCTGACTGGAAGATTAAGTAAAATTAATATTCGGGCAAGATTTTATACTCTATTGAAATGAATCTTAATTCTTCAATCAATACTTGGAAATATTAACCTATGCAGGAGGTCTTACGCAATTGCGTAGCCTTCTCGACTTTACCTTTGCAAAATGCATCTAGTTCGTCCTGGAATAAACGTTGATACTATAGTTAACTTTCGTGTCTTACATAAATTCAGTAATGTAAATGACATCCAATTCTAACTTTGTTTTTCAGGTGGAAGCAATTGATCTTGGTAAAATTAATAAAATCCGATTGCGACATGACAACACGGGCACCAGTCCTGATTGGCATATTCAAGATGTAACAGTGATTGAAAGCACCGGTGATAATGAACGTGAATATCTCTTCAACTGCAATCAATGGTTGATAGCTTCCCCTAGCGGCTCCGACCATCTTATAAAAGAATTCCTCGTCTCCCAGACCAAACAACTACAAGCCAGTGGAAGAAGCATACATATTAACGAATACGTTAATGGAAATTCTTCAATTGTACGGAAAAATCGATTCCTTTCCACAAATTCCTCCTTCAATAAGGATCGACCATCTAAACAAGGTAAATTCCTTAACATTGCACATCGAATCAAACTCGTTCCCTCCTTAATTCGCCTTAATGGTTAGATCTGTCAGCAGCTTCTGCAAATGATGTGAATGTGCAAAATAAAAACTCACCAACAACTCTTCCTCAAGGTGTGCTTCCATTTTGCCCTAGAAAAGGCTTTTTCGACAAAAATACATCTGCTGTGACAAATGACGTGTCTTTGTGTGCAAATGCTATTCCGAAATATGTGCTTGAATAAATTTTGCAGTTATGGTCAACAAGTTAAGAGGCATTGCTGTTCCTGTTCACGGAGCAGAAGTAACAATCTGACACATTGAATCTATTTGGATCACGGTAGAAATAAAGTAAACATTTCATTGGTACTAGTTATGATATTAGGAACTAAAATACTGCCAGTTATTAAAAAAACAGTAAAATTTACTACGGCGATTAAAAATATGGAGTCTTTGTAAATATGTTCACACCCCTGTTATTGATCTAAACACCAGAAATATGCATTTTATTAACTATTTCAAGAGTAACTCTAAGTCATTAATTATTGTCGAAATTTATATTAAAGTAGGTAAAAAAAATGAGGAGAATATAAAATTGCTTAATTTTTAAAATCCAATTTTTTCCTGTCTGCTTATTCATTTGAATTGACCTAGG
>CAADRB010000007.1:641332-707055 GCA_900708905.1 Hymenolepis diminuta
ATAGATTGAGTCCATCTTCGCCTATTGCTCATCCCTCAGGCTTTAAACAATTTTATTGATTTTTCTCGTTATCTGATTGAAACGTTTTCTAGTACTTAGCAAAATTTTCAATCTACGGGTTATGTGGCCTACGCCTTCTCTATTTTCCATTCTAATATATACTCTGTTACAATCTCCTTCCCACCTTGTTTTAGCAAATTGAGTAAAGTTTGGGAGGACAATAGCGTAGCAAGTTTTCTTAGTCCAGTACTGGCATCTCTCGAACCCTTTTAGTCTTCTTTCTAACTGAAATAAGCTGGGACGCCACCTGTTCTCATAAGACATTTATGAAGGTATGAGGTTATGATTGTTTATTTGCTTTATTAGTAATTATTTGTGAATTATGCCTTAATTTAACGTTAGTTAGCTATAATTACCAAACATGAAATACTCATCTTGAAATATATAATTCCTAAAATATATTTACCCTTCTGATTTTGGCAGGAGTTGAGATTTGTGTTGCTGGATTTGAATATGTTCTGATGATAGGAAGCACTTAATTTTATGAATTATTGTATTCAGAATGCATTCATAATTCTCTCCATGCAATTAACAGTCGCATTACTGAAATATAATAATGACTAGAGAATTTCATAATTCTCTAACTGTTTGATTAATGATGCCATAGTGAAGCTAATGGGAAGGAGGCGTGAACGTAATAAATTATTTTCTTAATAATGAAGGCAAAAAATCCGCTTCTTAGAAATATTCACCATTTTCAGTTTACAACTGTAGGAGACATCAAATATGAAGGCAATAAATACATAGTTGGATAGACTAGCTTGGAAAATGTCATTGTAAGATCGATGGAGCTAAGTACACTAATATCCTTTCCAACTGAGTCAACTTTGATACTACAAGGCACACCTGAGACAAAGTCGGTGGTAGAATGATTTTATGAAGGAAAAGCATGGAAGAAGCAGCGACCATTAATAAGGAATTTGAGAAATTAATTCTGCTTGAAAGTGAAGCTCACGTCGCCTGCGCTGGAAATGAGAAAATGGGCAAAATAATTAAAAGTGGGAGTGTGTGTCATATACACACTGGATAAAAATCGTTAAGTGGATTGCGATATATATATATATATATACAGCAAAGAAGCAAGGGAATCAAACCACAAACTATTATAATAACCCATATCAAAACAAATAAATACTTACAAGCCTTAACCATGAAGTAACATCTGAAAAATGAAATTACAAAACAGTTCAGTAAGGAATGAAATGGGACGAGAGGTTGAATGGAATAAATAATATTAATACAAATAATGTATTTCAGCAGATTTACCTTATTTTATTTAAGGATGCATTGATTTATCTAGGTTGATGTTCCAAAGCTCAAGGATTGGTGAATTCGTGTCAGCGATATTCACAGCTTAATGATCAGTTGATTTGGGCAAATATTTTGTTTTATCACGTTGATTTATTTTCATCTTTTTGCTACCATATACTTGTAGATTGAACCAGTAAAAGCTTTGTAAACACTCTAGCTTAACTTTAATTATGTATGCTCTCATTCATCTATTTGTTCAAAAAGACTACCCTCTGCTCGATTTGAATATGGAAACTAACGATATCTCTTGAACTCAAATCGTAAATAAGTTTACCTTTTCTTGGGACGCTTGAGGTTGTTAGGCTCAATATAGAGATACTTTAGAGGTCAATTGCAATGAATGTTGCCTTTTCTCAAGAATAATTTCTTTATATACATAAATATATTGGCACTAGGAAAGCGCACTTTGAGAGCTACACAAATTCAAAAGACGTGTTTTAGTTTCCATCAATATATCTATATTGCGACTGGGCTAATTATTCAGTGTTGCAAATCACGAATCCATTAAATCAAAATTGCATATATGAAAAGGATTAAATTATATGAAATCTGGGAATTAGCGAGGCTCATTGAATATCGAATAAACAATTAACGGGTTGACTTAAGGAGGATTGAATTTACCATCATTTTATGATTTAATACATCTGCTAACAGTTACCACTTGTATTATAAATGCACAAATTTAATATCCAGCGCTAATAATTCTCTAAACTTTGTTGAATATACTACTTTCTTTAATTATCACAAAATTTTTCCTGTATTTCGCGATTAATAATTCATATTTGATTAGACCATCGCGAAGTATTCATATATCCCTGGGTTAATTTGGATTTCATGCATAATTAAATAAGCGGAATCAAACGAAAATTCAATTTATTTTATTTTATAGACTCAAGAGATTCTCCTAACAAAGTCAACTCTCCACGTAAGTTAAGAGCCTCTTTCAAATCACTTGTTTTAACAAATTAAATTTTGACCAAAAGCGAACGTTTCTTTTAGTTTACTTGAAAAAGTAGTATCAAGTTATTTAAAAATGCATGCAATGAAAGATTTAATAATACTAATTTTATTAATATTTTTAAAAAAATAACTGCTTATAAATTAAAACCATCATTTTTAAGATATTGATGGGTAATTTTTTAACAAAATCTTTGGAGCTGTTGACAATTTCTCAACTTCAATTTATTTGTTAAACGAAAAATTTTACTTTTACCAAATCATTTACTTTTATGATTATAAGCATATTTTACTTTTTTTGTGAAAACTCGGAAAATATTTCATGTGACTTTGGGCTGAAAAATATTCCATATGCTTAAAATATCTCTCTACAAGGCCGCAGTAATTTTATTTAATCTCAGTTTTGATAACTGATCTTAAAAGCCTTTTTCTAGACGGGAATATGTGTTTTGGCTGCTGTGAAGAAATATTATCTAGGAGTTCTTAAAAGCACATTAGACGGTGAAAGGCCAAAATATCTTTTTTTAGTAAATTTAAAAATGTTTATTTCCAGTGACCTCAGTTGTTTCAAAAGACGATTATGAAGATATGGATCGTAAAACAGGTAATCCGACCTTGGGTATTTCAGCGAAATGTATGTTTCGCTTAATGATTATCGGTTTTCTCTTATAGCATTGATCTACAGAGTTGCTATAGTAACAGGAGCGTACTCAGGAGCGGGAACTTCAAGCAACGTGTATTTGATATTGCGTGGAGACAAGGGTGATTCTGGAAAGATCACCTTAAATGACGCTTTACCTGCAAATGGAGTAACTGGAAGAAAGAAATTTCAATCCGGAAATACCGACAACTTCCTTATTAGCATACCGAATATAGGAGTATTGAAGGAGATTCGGTAAGTGATTAAAAAATTGAGACTTTCTTTATGTGAGTTTTGCAATGTAGGAAGAGGTTGAACTTGAGCACGAGACTGAACTGGTAATGGAATAAATTGAAGTGAATAAATGAAATTATTGTGTAGTATCAACTGAACCAAATCGAATAAAGTTTACATTGGAAAAGATAGAAGTGCAGTAGTTCGAAATTGATATGCAAAAGTATTCTAATATGGTTGACTTATGAAGCTAAATTCACGTTCTCTTTAATGAAAATTTTTATATTGTACTCATGAGGCAGAGAAGCTAATCACTGGTTATGGGGAGTCTATCATTTTGTTTTGTAAGCTAAGCTAATTTTGGTTGGAACCTTAATAAATAATGTGGCAATCGAGTTCAGTTGCAAAGTTCTTAATTTTGAAAGAACGGCATATTAATTCAGTTGAAATTTTGAATACATTTATGTTTACAGGACTTAAAATATACATTGATCGATTTTAGTATTCAAAATTTCGCAAATAAATATTTTATTATTCGTGTGCGAATTTTCCCGATGAAAATATCGGAAAAGTATATTGTGTTTTACAAGTTATTTACTAGGACAAACTTCATCCAAATCCTTTTTCCAGTCCAACTTATTCCTGTTGTTTTTAGTGCCAAATAACCGGGTAGGTACTTCAAGAAAAGTTTAAGGTAAATTCTTCACCCCTATAAATTCCGCATAAACAGCTCAAAATATGTGATTAGAAGTACTAAATTTTTCGAATTTTGTCTATATCACACATAAATAAATCTAGATACATCATTGGCCCATTGCATCATTAAATAGTTGCGTTCGAGATAAAGAAATCTACCGGTGAGATCACAGTTAATGTGTTCGTCTACGAAGTCTGCCATTACGAATTAAATGAATGGCTCATTAACACAGTAGCAGAATTCGATTTTTTCACCAGACGGTTTCAGGATAATACTTCCATGTTCAAGATAAAAGATTTGAAAAGAGTTCTTCTAAATGTGCCTGAGAGTTAAAGTCGTATACAAGCGGAATAAAACCATTGTGTCACGGGGAAAGCAGAAGCAAAGGTACAGCTTCAAGAGATCGATGAAGTATGCACAGTAATTGCGAAGGACCAATTTTGCTAATAAATAAAAGTTGCTACTGAGCGCAGTTTACTTGAAGTTTTTCTTTAAGGGAGAAAAATTTATTACTAGAACAAAATATAGTAAACCGTTCGTCCCCGTTTTATAATAATAAAAGATTTGTTTCGGCGCATATTCATGATCCAGGGACATGAAATTTTCATTTTACACCACAAATCTATAGTAAATGGATACAGGTAACTATGAAAACATAAGCTAGTTAACTATGTATCGTAAAAGGCTCAATTTGCAATGTTTTATGACCTTCATCATTATGAATTATAAAAGCGGTTCTTCGAATCACCTTTTATTTATCGCATTTTACCGCAGTTATAAAGCCAGATTTAATATTCTTTTCCTAAATAAAAGTTATAATGGAACAATAATCTTTTATTATTATTGCTAAGATTCGTGAGAATAAAATGTGAGTTATTTACTTAATTAGTAGATTGAGTTATTCTATGTAAATGTGAAAGAAACTCTAGGTAAGAAGAATGTTTTATGAAAATCAGGATGTGCATATGCAATTTAGGTGAAAATATAACAAATGAGGAATCTTAGATAGTGATATCGGTAGTATTTATTTAAAGGTCTGTATATGTGTTTATGAATAAACAGATGAAGGCACGTATGTAGGTACTTTAATGAGAAAGGTGAAGAGTTAGAGCCTATGAATTGTAAAAAATATCTGACAGCCTCTTAATGCACCCTTCCTTCTGATCCAGACAAATATTAGTTGTGAGAACATGAATTTAAATGTTTTGTTCACCTTTGCTCATATCTTCGTCTGTATTACTGTTTAAACTGCTAATTGATGGACATCAGCCGATGATAACTTTACCATACAAATAAATTTAACACGATGTCGACTTTAATAATCGCCGGTTACAGAAACACGATCTTATAATAGACAATTGCTAAACAAGCTTAATATCCGTATCTCCATAATCAATCTTAGCTCTTTGAAATACTAAGTGGCTTGTATGGAATGAATTATGCAGCAATATGTCTACTGTGCAAAACAGATAACGCTCCACATCTCTTACTCAAATCTTTCGGTTCGAACAAGCGTTTTAGATTTCGTTTTCAGCACTTATGAACAGTTTTCTTTAAGACAAATACAACCTTGCTGAATTGTACTTTAACTACTCGATCAGTTTTCTGGAGAACTATAAAAGATAAATGTAAATAGGGGGTTAGTTATGAGTATTACTACAAGAATACACATATCATTAATTCCGGTGAATAAAACCGACTTTTAATTTGTCCATTTATCCAAAAGCGAAATGTTACTTCCAATGCAGATGATATGACCGTCTCATGAGTATGCATACCTGTTGTTGTTAAGATGTTTTCATGACTGATTTTGGTAGTTTGATAACATTGAAATAAATAGATTTCATATTATTTTTTTTACAAAAGCACCAGCATGAAGCAAAGAAACTTTTTATAGATACTAGCATTACGAATAAATTCTTTCACTTATCACCTTCACTATTTTATTAATTTTAGACTAGGTCATGATAACTCGGGCTTGTCTCCACCCTGGTACGTGGATAAAGTTGAAGTGGAATCAAAGCAAACTGGCTCTATTGTTGAGTTTCCCTGCAATCAGTGGATTGGGAAATCTGGTCAACATGGAGTTGCATACGTGGACCTGAGTCCGGGACCGCCTTCTTCTAACAGATTTGGACCATGTATATTTGGATTTGCGTTTATCATGTCCTTCAATTGCTCTCAGAGTCTACAATTTTTAAACACTTTTATGAAAGTTGCTGGTTCTTACAACTCATCTAAGGGCTGTGTCAACGCTCTTTATACAATCAAAAGTTTGAAAATGTTTACTTTCCTGAGTACTGAAAAACAACTTCAATCAACGATTTTGAAATTAAAAATCCCAGAATATAGTTCAGATCGCAAGGAGGAAGGTTTCTACGAGTCCCTTGATTGATATTTGATGATTAGAACTGTAACGTGTTGTGTACTAGGTACAGAAACCCAGAACACTCTAGAGAAAGCAGGTCTGGTCTCGATCTCATAGTATTACATTGTGTCAGTTGCAACTAATTAGACAGGAAAACTAGACACACTTAACAACAGGGGGAAGTCACCCATAATCAAGTCGCCGTGACTCAAAGGGAGTTTAACATGTGGTCCGATATTAGGAAATCATATACCACAGACACGAAGAATGTAACGGTCGACCTTAGATGGGTTAGAAAAGAGGAAGCAACGTAGTTTGAATGTATATTTGTATTTATTCATTAAAACAAACCGATTTATTATTATTAAAACATTAATCGCACGTTCTAATGTTGAATTAGATGTTTCACTTTTTATAATAGCAGTGTTCAAAATCTTATTAATTTAAATTATATAATATAACAATTTTGTATTTAAAATAAACATAAATTCGGGTTTTGTTCCAATGATTGTGAAATTAGGTCAAGTGAAGAACAAATTTGGCACAAATTCTGTAAATATGATTATATTATAATCGGTCCTTTACTTAATGATGGAAATATTTTAAATATCAGAAAATAAACAGTTATTTATTTTAGGGCTGTCAAAAGTACAATCCATAAATTATAAACCTTCACAGAGTAATGGTTCTAATTTATTTCCTACCAGCGCCTTCTAGTTACGATTCATTTTAGGGTTTAAAAATTTAATAATACTTAATTGAAAAAAAACTAAATTAATTTCATTATTTGATGGAATGCATACGTTGTTACAATATATTTTTAAAACAATTATTAACTGATAATAATGATTATGGTTCTTAATTTTTGTAATTGTAATTGTTTATTTGTTTTTTTTTCAAATAACTTTCAGCAATATTCTATGAATTCAAAATCTACACCAGTGATGTTCTAAATGCCGGTACAGATGCTAATATTTTCGCGATACTAATAGGCATTAAGGGTCGACAGACATCAGAAGTACATTTGAAAGGGAACTTCGAAAGGGCTGGACGAGAAGTTCTCTACGTTAACCTGGAAGATGTTGGTGAACCCCTTCGAACTCTTTATATAAAACACGATAATTCGGGATTAAATCCGGCTTGGCATTTAGATTGCATTGAGGTTCGGCCAATGGGAAGCAAGTTGCCTGAGGTAAGCGTTTACCAGCTTGATTTCAGTATTAATAAAGCCTCTCTCTTCGAGGCTTTATCTAACCCTTACTATCTAGTACGGGCATCGTGGCTTCGTCCACACTTTATGGCTATCAGATTTAGCCGACCATTGCGCCATTAGTGTCCATATGATTCTCAAAAATAGAAACATTTTTATGGATATCGTAAAATACTTTCGGGAGATTTATGAAGTATTTTTCTACTTTATGCAAACATAGGATATTGATTTCTTTTTTGTAAATGTTTTCCGGATTATCAGATTAGAGAAGAAAAAGTCACATTTTGAAAGTACAAATATTTTGAGATGGGTAGAAGTGTTTATCTACAATGATTTCCAACTGTAACATTTGAACAGAGAAGTCAAAAAATAAGAATCAAAAGATTTTCACACGGCTAAAATAGGAATCCATAACGTCTTATAATTAAACAGTCCAATTAATGCAGGAGAAGTTAATGAGGTAGAAATAGGAATTAAAGTCAGGGTGTCATGGCTCTAGTAACATGTAAAATTTGGATCCAGGTTATACACTTTCTAAGCCCTTGGTAGAGTCCACTTCTCCAACATGACGTCATTGTATAATTTGGCCTATCATAGTCTGATATTAGCATCTGATAATTAAGTGAGTACGTCAGTTGAAATGCACGATAAATAAAGGTCAAAGTGTTAGCAGGGAACCGATACTGGAATTTCGTCACTATTTAATTAAAATAGACATTAGTAAATTAGAATAATTAAGAGTTATGCTTCAACTTCGTGCAAAATTAAAATAAAATTAAATCGTGTAGACAGCCATTTTTAACTTTTCTGCACTTTGGCTCTTAAATATATCTCAGCGTAATTAAAATTTATTCATTTATTGAATATTGGAAATGTTTTATAGCAAAGGTAAATTATTACCATATCGATGAATGGATTTATTACGTCTATGACATTTCAGTTTAATTGCAAAGTTAAAAAAAGAATTTTTGGCATTTATTTTTTTTCTAAAAATTATTAATTTATAAAAACTCTTATTTTTCCTTAAAAGCGCTTCAAAATTGCTAATTTATTGCTCTATGTTTAAAGTTGGAGCTCAGATTGCAAATAAAAACGTTATTTCGCAATTCAATTTTAATTTGCAATTAATTTTAATTTATTAATCATATTAATTTCTTATTCCAAAACTAGTAGAAGCAATCAGAAACAAACTGTACCGTGAGCTAATTCACAATGTTAGTTTACTGTAATTATCACGTCAAGGATATGATTTGAGAACAAGAATGAACTGTCTTTAATATAACATCATCTATAAGGAGGAAATTAAATTGAGGAGATTTCGATCTTAAAACAATTTTTATTTCATGGATCGTGCCGCGATTAGAAATTTTATTGGAAATTTTAGAAATATCTGCAAAAGTTTTAATATTTATGGAATTCCATCTAACTTAACAACTGTAACAAAGGTCAACTTGAAAGAGCAAAGATTTTCATTTAATTTATGCCTATTTATCTATAAAAATTACACAAACTATACTATCCAGAGGAGCGGATGAATAGTGAAGAATACAATTTCGGAAAAGGATAAAGAGATTCGGTTCATAAGATGTGGAATTTTACATCTGCACGTCTGGCTCAGTGAGATACATGGTATTGTACTTTTATGCTAATTTCTCAATGGAACCTTCAAAGAAGCTCTTATAGAATTTAATTTTAAATGCGTGCGACATTCTGATTTGTGGTATTTTAATGCAATTGGAAGTTGGCCATTGGAAATCGTTGTTGGTCGCCACAAATGGAGAACAGTGATGCCGTCGAATTGCAAACGTCGTTTAGCCAAAACAATCGCGTTCAAACAAGACCTTCCTTGGTGCCTTGATTGATATATCATAAACGAAGTTTGATTTGTGCAAACTTCTTTTCTAGCTTCTCATATCTGCTATCCGATTACTCAAACGGCAACTTGTGTTATAAGAACTAGGGAGATTTTTAATAGCGATTCAAAGGCGAAGTCCATTTTCATCAATGCTTGGAAGTAGAGTATCTCAAGTTAATCCACTAAACTGACTCCTCTCATTTCTTGGCTTTATAAGAGCGTCTTCCTGCAGTTTATCGAGAGCCTTTAATATTGTTGTTTGGCTTTGCGACAGTATTTATATGCTTTGCATGCATGTCACTGTATTGTCTATATCAGACTTTTCTCAAAACAGTTCCAATTTGTAATCAAGAGTAATAAAACATGAATTAGCCAGTTTAAAAAATCAAAACGCTTCTCACTGCAGTTGTATATCCTTTTTCGAAAACCCGTAGGATGAAGTCTACACTTTCATATGCAATCGCTGGCTCTCGGATATTTCTGGGACAGAAGTTGTGCTGAATGGCACAGTCAGTAAAATGAGGAGTCAGACACCGTCTAAAGAGGGCAAGAAAGCTACCTATGAAGTCGCTGTGACAACAGGAAATATTAAAAATGCTGGTACAACCTCTCGAGTGTATCTCAGTCTAATCGATGCTGATGGTAGAAAGGAAGAGCGGCAGCTTACTTCGATGAAATCCACCGGAGCATTATTTCAGACTGGACAGGTGAGCATTATTAACACTTATTTAAAGTCTGATTGGGAAGAGAGTCAAAGTGTACATATTACTGAAAACGGGAATTTTTTATTACTAAAGGCCTATTAGAATAGTTGTTTTTCTTATTCATAAGGTAATAGAATTTCAACTTTGAAGGTGAGATCAACAGGAACACGATAACATTCAGTAAAACTATTCTGTGTAGAATTAAGTGCTCTAAACATTTTATAGGTCCCACCTAGAAATATATTTACATACAAAAAGGTGGAAAAGAGCTTGCCTTGACGTATGTACCAAATAAGGTTTGTAGAAGTCAAGAAGAGGGGAGGGGTTATTAAAAAATATAATCCCCTTCTATAGTTTTTATTTGGCTTATATTCTGATTATTATAGCCCCACATATGAAAGATTAGCATATCAAAATATCGATTTACGCATTTAAATGTAAAATCTGATTCAAAGGACTATCGGATTTATTACTGGACTGATGCTAAAATGTATGCGTGCGAATTTAACTGCAAAATAGAATATGCTATGTACAAATAATTCTTGTAATTTTCATATTGAGAATTCATGAAGAGAACGAGGTGTATGTGAGCTAGTATGTGACAAATACCCATCTGTCGTGGCACCAATAGGCTTGAGAGTCTGCTGGAATTTCCTCCTAATGATCAACAACACCCAGTCAATGATTTCTGGTTCGTTGGTTTAAATTAGTCAACTCATAAGATTCACTCCTGAGCAAAAGGAGACAGGTAACTAAGATTTCTATTACCTAGGTTTAAAGGGTCTATCTAAGCTATCACTCCTCTAACTTATTTTGATCTCCGTCATACTACGTGACTATAAAAGACTGGATTATATTAAACTCGGCTTATTGGAAAAACCAGAAGCTACGGGGAGTTGAGTTGGATGCTGGGCATATCCGTTAAATCTCTAAGCTCTGCGGGTGTACACTAAGGGGATCGTATCGATTGATAAAACATTCACTTTAATCAGGTTACAATAAGCCTATATAGTACTAACTTCTTTTTAGACATATATTTATACAGGCGGTTTTAAAAATGTGCCTAGACTTATTTTAACACAGTTTGCCCCTATTAAGTCCATAAATAAAATATCTGAGAAAATATAAGAGAGGAAAGTAAGTTGAAGTAATTTTTACAATAAAATTGCAACAATTTCATACCTGATTAAATCTATTCGCTAATTACGTGGTTACCTCATCAGTCGATGAACACGTTTAGAATGTGTTCCAACGTTGATTTTCCATTGGTCCAAAATAGCGTCATTAGAGCCTGATTGATTAAAACCATCTACAATGAATGGTCAATTGCAAAGCTAAACAAAAGATTAATTTTCTCATCGTTGTGAATAATATTTTCAAATCCTAATAATAAAAGAGTGAAATATTTGAAAATAAATATCGATAGGTACGTAAACGTACAAAATGAAGGTTGGTTAAAAAAACAAGCCAAGGTCTGAATAGAGCTTACAGTCTCCGATAGAAAGAAAATCTAAAGAGAAATTAAACTCACTTAAAAAAGCGAGACGGCATCTCTTGGTTTAATTATCTGTTGCTCCCATTGTGAAGCTTACAAAACCATTTGTCGTAAAAACGACTCATTTGTATTCCACCTTCCCATTCTTGTACAAAACGCTGGATAGGGGGCATACCTTCCTGTGTTTAAACAAGTCTCTGTGTACTGTCAATGGAACTTTGAATATGCCAATTTTTGCAGCATGGCGTGAATATTTGTATTCCCTGCTAGTGTAACTCCTTACTTTGGTAAAGGAGCAATTTGTCAAATTTGAACAAGTATTACAACACCTGTACTTAAATATCTGTGCCGAGTCGGTAATCATTTCATTTAATTTGATTTTATTATTTTGGTCTACATCAATAATATGTTCGAGATAATGACAGCAATTATTTAATGATGTCGTAAATTAAGCAACTTCTTTTCTTCTCTTGAAATTTTGTTTTTCGTTCTGGCTTAGTCTCTATAACACTTTAGTAGTTATTATCGAGATTAAAATGAAAACAATGACGAAATGTTCAGATGGCGTATACTTAAAGAGTGGACATATTTTAATTTGGTGATGTGTTGTACATAAATGACCCATTGGAAGTAACTTGTATAATATGGTGACGAAACAGTTATGACTATAAAACGAGATTTCAGGATACGGTCTTTGATAAACTATGCTGTTAGAGGGGTTTTAAACTATTTCAAATACTAACCTTAACACATTCAATCTAAAAAGCGATTGCATTTACCACAGACCGACATATTTGTATGGAAGGACGTTCCTCTAAATGAAGTTAGGAAGATTTACTTACGCCACGATAACAGCGGAATCTCGCCATCTTGGTTTGTTAATAAGGTCGTTGTAAGCCAGACAAAATCTATTGGAATCCCCGAGAAAACTCAGACGTTCAATTGTAATCAATGGATCAACGGTAGTGGAGAAGAATTTATTTCGGTAGCTCAGCCATCTCCTGATATTTTATCTCCTTCACCGTCCTTGGAAAATTTATTCTCACCAAGGAACAAACTTCCATCTACACCTCAAGTTGAACTTATGCCACCGCTACCTTCTGGTGCCCTTGGAAATATAAATATGCCTGCACCAAAACCTCCTCTTCCCCAAGGAAACTTAAATGGCTTTCAGCGATACCCAACTTCACAGAGTTTCGGTAATGGTGTGAGACCAAATGCTCCGTCAGTTTCTGCCGATCCTCTCCAACCTGAACCAGAATATGATGTAGAAGGTAATTTTAATTAGTTAAAATTCTTAATATTATGTTAGAAAACTATCAAAGGTCGGTGTTAGCAAGGAAATGGCCTCACAGATGTACTCTAAGCATTTTATTAGAATAAATATTATTTAATTAGAATTTGGAAACTTATAACATCACTTTAGCGTAATTTCGGGCAAGTGCTTACAGTACGTTTATTGTCCCGATATGCAGAGCTCACACCTCGCAGTCTAATCTTGATTAAATAATTGGGCAATGTTTTGAATTTCAGCGGTCGGTCATAAATATCTATAATTATTTAAATAAATTTTCATGAAGATATTAAAACACTATATTTCATACTATCTCATATTTCAGTGACTGCAGTACAACGCGAGTTTCGTATTATTTCAATTATTTAGAATTACCTTAGGTGTGCGTTAGATCCTGAAGCGTAACGTCGCTGTTCAGTTTGAACATTTTTCGAAGTCATATTTCTGTTGGGGTTATTTGTTCGACGCCAGAAATAAATATGATGGGGGTGTTTAGTTATATGCTGATCAAACCTGTAAGTAGTATGCATCAGTCGTCTGGACAATGCGTTAAGGCATGAAAAGGCACTATACTGGAAAGTATATCACTGATGGGTGAAAAATAGAAGAAAGCTCTCCTCTGGTAGTCAGGACTGGGACATTATATTTTTACGCTTATTATAAATAAGCCCACAAAAGCATCAAACGGTAAAGAAAAGTAGGTAATGTGGTCAGGACACTAAGGTTCTCACTTTCTTTGAAACCTGGAAGTATTTAGTATTTTATGCATTTTATACCATAGTGTGATGTTCTAATGCTCACATTCAATGAATTGACTTCCAGGTTTATGAATGAGATTATGTCAGATTTTGATTGCCGGTTGATTTTACACGTTGTTGGATCCTGCCGCCGCGAATCGGTTGTGTCTTCCCCGATAGGGTTCATTTATTGTTTCTGTTATGATCTGCTCTTCTCTGTAAGACGCCGTAAATGACTCTCAGATTCCTTAAGACATTGCACTAGTTACAAATGAGATCCAACAACACCACAATGCAAAACGTCTCGAACTACCGTATCAAAATAAGACGCATGTTTTTGTATGGATAGGTCCACCATTTGCAACCCTAATGTAAATAAATTCGTTTGGATAGAAGAGCACTTAAAGAAACAGGAATTAAAAGGTAGAAAATAAAGATTTTTACAAATAAGAATTATTTAGGGGAAAATATTATTTTCTTACGTGTAGCAGTTTTAAATTAAGGTTAAATTAGAAACTATAAGATTTTCATTAAAAGTTAAAATTATCGTCTGTATAAATGCGTTCTAACTTATACAAATTTCCTTTATCTCCATCAAATTTTATTAAGTTTAATGTTTTTTCATTAATTGAAATGACTAAAATATCTAACTCTGTAGTTATTTTCAGACATATTAAGGTCGGTTAATAACTTTATACAAAAAGCTGTCATTTGGCAACAACAAACACGATTTAACTAGACCAGAATCCGCCAATGCGATGTTGGAGATTTTCGATTTATAATCCATTTTTATTAAAAGAGTTTAAAAAAGTCAATTTTTTTGAATAAATTAACTTTATCAAAATTGTTTCATTTTTTCCCAAGGCTGAGCAAGAAGGTAAATAATAAGTAAAGATATATATTTTCATTATTTATTTAATAATAAATCCTATTATTTTAAACAAATTAATAATAATAATATTATTATTTAGATGAGATATTCTGACAAATTTAATTGTGCAAATTAATTAATTAACATTGAACGCAAAGTAAGTAGGAAAGAAATTTAAATCAAGCGGATTAATTTTCCATTTTTATGCAATCCTGGATTTTTAAATATTTGATTAAATAATTCTTTCCGGTCCTCTGGAAACTTGTAGCTTAATTCAAACTGATATACAAAATATGGCAGAATGCCAACATTTACATTGGAAAGGTGAAATGGAGACGTCAAATATTTGCTATTTATAATCTTTTCAACTTTTCAACTTCAACCGATTTTATATGCGTAAGCGGTTGCTGTCAAACTTTAGTTTTATTAACCAACTTCAGTTCCCTACAAAATTACTCTGGAGACTGGGAGACAGGAGGATGCGGGAACCAAGGGTCCGGTTTTGATGAATCTTGTTGGACCTAATGGTGATTCAACGGGTTGGCTGTTCTTCCAGACGCTGGCTGGAAATACGGAACTACCTGCAGGCTCATTCAAAACCTTCGTCTTTAGTGCACCATCTTTGTCGGAGATCAAAGCCATTGAGGTAATTATATATTTAAAACCATGATATGACATTTGCTGTATTCACTATGAGTAAATTTCCAAGAGAAAATTCGTAAAAAGTAGTTTTCGACACCAATCTCCAGCCAATAAGTAATTGCACTCATTTTCATTCTAGTTCATAAGCCTATAAAAAGGGATTTTTTATGCAAAACCAGTAAAATATAATATCTAGACTCTTAATTCTCGGAAATGAATGCAGGATGAGTAGATTTTATAACAGAGATGTGCATTTGTGCATTTTTATATACCATGAATTCAAAATGGAGTATTCGCTTGGTCTTGTTCGAAGAGGAAGAGTTTGGGTGAAACTAATTAAAGGTGGTAAGCTGCAATTTCCTAAGCTGCCCTCCAAGATCGAAAGTACTTGGCACAAGAAGGAAAGAAAGTAAAGATTTAGACATTATGGCAGTATTTAGCGAGAAAAAATGTTGAGGCATCAGCCCCGTAACCATTAAACTAAAAAATGTGGATAGGTAGAAGAGTAAAATATAATATGAATGAATTAGATAGTATCAGTAAATTTATACAATGTCATGTGGTTTCATAGTGTCATTGAAAAGACATATGAAGCGCGGTATTAACAACTGGGGAAATCATTAATAAAAATGAGTAAACAACCTTAGATTGGAAAAAAAAGATTACTATAATCGAATGGAGATAATGATATTCAGAAATGAAATATCATTGAAGGAATAAGAAAACTCATTTTAAAAGGGATATGATCAGTAGAATATGCTGAGGAAGACTAAAATACTTATGAAAAGCAAAACCAGTTGATAGCTAAATCAGGATATCGTAATGAGTTACCACTGTTATGGTTGATAATATATTCTCCTTTATCTTTCATTCTCTATTATAAATCTCTCAAATAAACTATTTTAAACGGAGTATCCATGTGTTTTGTCTTCATTTAGATTTATGATCAATCAGAGAATCAGTCTGGATCTGGCTGGTATTTGAAACACTTGGTCGTTGAGATTCCCAGCAGCAAATTGACCTATGACATCCCCTGTGATTTCTGGGTGACAAATAAGAAGGATGGGAGCAGAGCCTATCACAGAATTACTATATCTTCTGAATACTTAATCAAGAAAGAATCTGGTAAGCCTTGATTTAGTTTAAACAAATTTCAGATTAAATACGTATTGGCTGAAGTGCAGCGCAATATCTGAAATTAAAATGTGGTATTGAATGATTACTGATGAAAAAGCGAACATAAGGAAAACATGTAGAATGATATTTTACTTAAAATTTGTTGAATTGATTTTACACATTCACTTTTAATCTCTTAAAGCGCTGGAAAATTCGGCGTGGAATCTGACCTTGATTTTTACATGCCATTTCTGATGTGAACATTTACCTTTCTAATGATACATCAACATCTTTGCAGTCAGGCAAATATTTTTCCTAGCTTTAATTTGGCAGATAACTAAGGTGGTTCCTGAGCATTTTGACGTTTGAAGATCGTTATAAGAAATACAATTTCATTCATCTTGTATGTAAAAAAATGCAGCAATTTTTAAGAAAGATTGTAATTTGGAATAATTTTTGACGAGCGACGAGATCCAGCAACAAGTCGAGAAAAAGTAGTTCATTTGCTGATTCCCAGAGGCATGACATGTTACATCTAATTTAAGGAGTCCCGAAAGGACCGGATTTATTAAAATGACATTAAATATATTATATTTTTCCTTTACAAGCTGCATCAAAAGGAAAACCAATTCAAACTCTCAAGTTGTGGTTAGGTGGACAGATACCAACAAATTTGGGTTCTAATTTTGTTTTGCAAATCATTGGAGATAATGGTGTGACATCCGACGCTGAAATAGTTAAACAGGACTGGCTTCTTCATTGCCGACTTCTAATGCTGCAGTTCTATGCCAAGGAGGATGTGAACTTGGCCGCACGCATAAAACTTCAGTTCAGGTCAGATAACGAAAAAGAAGTGAGTTATTGCTGTTAATTGCTAAGATTTCGACTTATGAAAACGGAATTATCTCTGATACAAAAGTTTTAAACTACTCTTCAATCTGTAAATGTCAAAAATGGCACTTAGTAGAGTTGTATCCGAAATGAACGTTATGTTTAATGATTTGACACCACTCCTTACGACAGATTTGAAAGGGGCTTAAAGTGCTAGTTATCCCGACAATAAAGCTCACCGAGAGTCTCACTGAGTTAAGCTTAGAGATCCTCTTACAAAGGATGATCTTCTAAAAAGTAAATAGATTTTAACGACCTATTCCAAATAAGAAAACTAAGAGGTAGGCAGGGTCACATGTATATTGGACAACTAAAAATGAATGAAGGAAGAATAAGAAAGAAGTATGAGTGAATTAGTAATTACTTACAAACGTGCATAAGAAGGGAATGCTAAATGAGTATTTTAAGTATACAAAACCGGCTAAATAGAGAGGGGGGAGTCTTTCATGCCTCTGTTGGTGAAAATCGTTAAATGGATGCACATGGAGATGAGGCATTCGAGTAATTTATCAGAAACTGGGTCAGTTTAGCCATAAATATTGTATTTATCTATAAAATACAGAATATTAATCGGAGATCAGGCGATCCGCTAAAATATATCATCCAAGCTTCAACGATGATGATTTATTATTCACTGATTTTGTTGAGCCATCTTAATTTTGGATTATTCATCGGGACCTCGCTCAAACATGCAATGGACAGAAATTCTGATATGCTTAAATTGGAATTGGGACATCGAATAGTGGCAGATATATATGTTCATATCATAATTAGCTTGATGTTAAATATCAAGCAATACCTGATAATCTGGAATGATAGAACGCTGACAACTGCATTCCATTCAGGTGGTCCTGGAATGCGCACAATAGTCTAGAGTTGCTGATCACTGCGTAGAGGCGTCGAAGATTGCACATGACTGAAAGTAGGCAAAGAAGTGGTCGAATTTATGACAAATACTTGTTCATTAGACTTTCTGACCACTTGCGAACAGTTCTAACTATATGAATTATTTGACTTAGGACTGTAATGAGGCACCCAGATAAAAAATGTATTATTAAATTTAATCATTTCCCTACATTCAGTACGCATTAGTTATATTCATATTAGTATTCGTGAAATCGATACTTTGTTTCTATTTGATTAAATATTCAGAAAGAAATTAAAGAGAATATATGTAAAATATTTATAAAAGCGTTGTCTTCTGCTTAGTCATTGAATTTGTACCCTCTTGAAATTAAGAATGTTTTCCTATAAAATTCAGTACAAAAGTAAATTGTTTTGAATTTAAACACTTCGACTAAGAAATTTATAAATTAAATCACATTGTTTTAATATTAAAAACTAAATTTTCCAACTGTTTATTGTTCCTTATCCAATCCTTGTTTTGGCTCATGCTCTTTCTTTAAAATTGAAAAAAACAAACGCTCGCTTTGAATAATTTAATTAATTTATAACTTGACAGCTGGCAATTTCTTTTGTCCTTTAGAATGAAATCGATTGGAGAATTTTAAGTGCTATTCTCGAGCGGGAAGATGAAATTTTAACCAAGCAGTACTTCTTCACGGAATGGCAGTTTGATAAATTCAATCAACACTTCCTTCGAATCTGCGAACTTACGAGTACTCCGCCTGCAAAACCGTCGGGTAAATATCCTGTTGCATTTCCACTTATAGTTTCTGAAATGTCATGTATTAATAGGATTTGTAATTACGCTATGGCTGCCAGATATTTGACATGGTATTTCACGTCATATTGCAGTGTAAATGTTAGAGCATGCAAACACGGCATTTGTAAGAGTTAGATTAATAATCCTTTCAAAAATTATTCCCAACTTTTAATAAAAAGCCAGCTAAATGATTCCCAAAGGTCTTATTTTATCAGTAACTTATTTGGCTTAAACTCAGGCATAAATTTCGAGCTTGTTTCTAAAATAATTTTTCTGCATATCGCTTTATTCAATATTTTTCCGGATCATTAAAGTTCTTTTGCTCTCTGAAATCTAGCATAAAATCAACCATTATTCTGTTCAGTCACACAATCCTATTAATCTCTGCAGTAGTTTGGCAAATATTCTAGAATCAGAACTCATGAGGACACGTTATGAAACCTCAGTGATCTTGCCTTTCTGAAGTTTTCTATTTAAAACTCCGTCTGTAGTATCTCTTCACTTATATGTAAATATTCGTCAGTCATGTCCATAAAAACCCAGTAAGCTCTGTAGAAAAATGAAAAATAATCATATCTAATTGTACTACATTCAGCTCACATATCTGTTAAATTACTATACCACAAGTTATCTCTAAGTTATGTACCTTCAATGTGCTGTCATTTACAAAAACATTTTCAATCGTCTTTTTATATTCTGCAGGAATTAACTATGACACAAATACACTTAACACAATAACAAAATTTTGTAATAATCGTCATAAATCACACTTAAAATATATTTTTTGCAAACATAGTTACGGCTTACAGGATCCGGGTGAAGACGTCAAATCTTCCAGAAGCAGGAACGAATGCCAACGTCTATATTCGTTTACTTGGTGACAAAGCTCAATCTGCAGATATACATCTGAAGGTCTCAGAATACAGTATTAATCCATTTGAAAGGAATCAGGTATAAACCATTCTATTTTGCATGTGGTGAAGTATATGCAGTATACATCTCAGGCTCATAGAACCAAGTCAATTTTTGTGAAATTCTGAGATCTTCCGTTTTGAAGTATTATTATCTCGGTGAATGGGAAAAAATAGCGGTCAGAAAAAATTTGTCAATGCTCTGTCGATCAACAAAAAACGTATACTTGCGCTTGATTGGAAATCGAATTATAACTATGGCAATGTATTTTGTCATACTTTTCTGTTCAACTGACTCACCTAACCTTAATTAGTAGATACTTCTATACGGGACATTTCAATCCAAACAGCAATTGGAAACTTCGTTATTATTAAATGCAATTTTAAAATGGACATTTAAAGTGATTTCGAACCTAGATCTTTATTACGCAGTCGGCATTGTATTACAATAAGTCATAACAGTTACATAATAGACCCTAGACAGAATTGTCTGACACAACCGAAATGACTTGGCTCATCTGCCGACAATGTTATATTATGTTAGTAAACATTTTAGTGTAAACAATTGGGACCACAATTTTTGGAAATGAATAAATGATTACAATTTATGGCTCAATATAGAAAAACGAAACTATTCTTTTCACTTTAGATTGATCAATTCACTATCATGAATCTGCCCGATCTCGGCGACTTGACTTCTTGCCGTCTCTGGCATGATAACCGCATGGAGGCTGGAGCATGGAATTGTGAATGGATCTATGTGACTGAGATGCTACCCGAAGGAAGCTACCTTCCCCCGCAGAGTTGGTACTTCCCTTGTAATCGATGGATTCGAGGTGATGGGCGCTCACAAGTGGTTCCCATTGACCTGTTTCCTATGGATATGAAGGCAGCTCCAGCAATTGGTTTTCAAGAACATAACTATGGTCTTCCGCCGATCACAGAAGAAGATGATGAGAGCATGAGTACGACCAAGAGATTGCCCCTTGGAGTCGAGACAATAGGTTAGATGAAGAACATGTCATTTGAAAGAATATATACTAAATTGAGAAATCATTTCATTAAAAGACATCTAAAAGGTGAAAATAAGTAGCCTAAATCCTAGTAATTTACCCCATTTCAAAACAGTTTGCAACATTAGGGAAAATTACTTATGGGACGTGAGGGTGACGGTGTACATAGAAAGATGAAAGAAACGCGAGAGGCTTGCAAATCGCCACACTTTTCTTTACCTTAAAATGTCCACTTGAAGATGAATAATTGCTACTTGCTTCTGCTTTAACCAAGTTACGCTTAAATCCAAAAGCATTCATTTTTCAGTTGTATGCGCCTCCTTCTAAAAGAAGCATGCATTATCTCAACGTACTCTACGTTGCTCCATAAAAGATATCTCATCGATAAACATAGCTCAAGGCCACAAAATAAACTACTTAAAATAATCCAGTGATCTCTATGCTAATAATAAATATTATCGGTATAAGACGCACTCTAATTTTGACATCTTGATTGCCTCCATTAAACTGACATCGCTTAGGTGGTGCGTTGACCCTCAATACTAAATGAAATCAACAGAATTTTATTTCTATAGTCTTTATTAAGATTATAAAACTCGTTAAATTTTCTTCCTGTAAGATCATTAGGGTTACTATTACGGTAGCGGTCAAGCTTATATGAAAATACTGGCTTGGGGGCATGAAAAAAGTTGAGGTGTATATTATGCTCTTAAAACGAAAAACGACTAAACTCTTAGTTTCATTCGCCAGTGGGTGCCAAAATTTGATGCTCTGGTTTTTGGATTGATTGATATCATCATGAAATGCAATTTTTTCCTAAACTTCTCAAATAAGGTTTGAAATAATACCTTAAAATTGATATACTAAAGCCTTTTTCACATGAGTATCAATAAAATTTAAGTTCAAAATTGATAATTTGGCGCTATTATAATCACTAAATGCAATCATTCAATGCACCGCCGATGAAATAACCTAAAGATTGAGTATAATTATTTGTTAAAAGTCAATTTTGTATTCCTGGTTTTAAGAATACACCGTGGATGTAGAAACCGGTGCTGCGATGGATGCCGGAACGGATCATCTGGGTTGGATTATAGTCAAAGGAAGACATGGAATATCACCAGTTCTTGAACTCAAGGATTCCTATGGAAGTTCAACGCTGCAGAGAGGTTCTACTAAAAATTTCAGGTAAATATATTGGTCGGTAATGACAGAATAAATGTAATAGTTATTACCATAACCCTGAATTAAAGATAAAATTTTAATTGACCTAAGGGTAGAGACAGTTGAGAAATCTCTTTCAAGCATTAGAGCATTTCCATGCTTGTTGAAGCGCGATTGTTGAAGTTCGCCTCAGGTATCAGGGGCAAGTATGTAACTTTTAACCACAAATTGGTACACGTAAACACCCGCCCAACTAATCTTACGATTCAGCGTGAAAGATAGAGATGTTTAATTAGATGTGCAGTTCTAAAAGATGGTCAATTTCGGCAACTTTTCCTGCTCTTCTCATTAGTTTTTATGCTCTTCACGAAGCAAAAGGGTAATTTGAACGTTCTTTAATGAGAACATACTTACATAATGAGAACGCCTATGAGAACATTTGGCTAGTTTAACGGGGCAAGTCAAGTGGGTGTAAGTAAGAAAATTTAAAAGAAGAGCTATCTTTATGAAGAATTAGAGCATATATATCTTGTATAGTCAAGAACTTATGTAATTTAATAAATCTTAAAGGAGTACTAAATCCCATCAGCATCTGGTGGCGATTCGGAGAATAGAACATGTTTTCCAAAATCACAAAATCAACAATTAAACGTGGCCATAGGAATATTGGAGAACCGTAAAGAAATGAGAGACGAAGAAAGAATGGAGTAGGAAAAGAAATCAAGAAATGGAAATTCATGGAAAAGCGCCTGCGCAGTGTAAATGGAAGAGAGTTGTGATAAAGAGACCTAATTAAGTTATGCTAAGTGGAATTGATTGCTTTGAGTCCTTTCCTTATATACTGAGCAGCTATAAAATTATCCGACAATTAGGATGGAACAGATATATGAATTACCGTGTATTTTGTCTGAATAGACAATGAAAACTGATCGTTCTACCCTTGGTGAAGTAGGTATTTTGTTTAACTTCTGGTGATTATGAATGCAGCATATGGTGAAATAAGCGTAATCTAAATAAATATTTTTATTTTTAGCATGACTTGTGAGTCCCTGGGACTGATTCAACAAGTCTATGTTGGCCTCTACGACCCAAATGCCTTCTTGGATGATTCCGACGAAGAACCAAAGTACGTAAACCTTCAGCTAAATCGACACAACCAGTGGAATTGCAGACGTATCTTAGTGACAGATAGTAAAGACGGCGAGACGTACGTTTTCAATATTAACCAGTGGATAATAGCAACACCTGAAATCAATCGTCATAATGCTATTGCGGCAAGACCGGCTGAGTTGAGATATGTCAGATCTCCAGCGGCAGGTTCTAAAAATGGTATTGTTTAATTCTTCACTACATTTAATGCTTAATACTCACTGTTTAAATCATATTACTGAGTTTCGGTTTTTAGACGTTTTCAATCCAAGTAGAGCACCAAAAGTAACTTATAAGATTACAATTGAAACTGGAGATGTGTTAAATGCGGGAACGACAGCAAATGTATACATTACTCTCTATGGAAAACAGAATGGTGCTACATCTGGCTCTCAGCGTCTTCAAAGAATTACGGATCAAACTTTTACTCAAGGAAGAGTGGACGTATTCTTTGTATCCTGCGCTAAATTAGGTTAGTCTTTAAAGCCAAACAGTGATTAAAACCGGCTGTTCTCTGAAAAATGTTTAACATTATCACCTAATTTGGTGTGATATTTTTAAGCCTTTGAGAGAAATTTGACGAGAATTCCATCGTACAAATAATAAGATGATAAAATAAAAATAAGCCCCATGTAACACTTCTTTCACGTTGGAAAAACTATTTTTTTAAATATTTTAATAGTATTTTTTATTCTAGCTTTACTAAAGATTATTTAATTATATAATTTGTAATGAGGAACATACAGCTTTCAATGTAACATGTGTTGAGTGCAGAAAAACCTGAAATAAAAGGAATTCAGTTTCAGCACATTGGACCTATCACTGAGTTTGTTTTCGGTGAGGAAAAATGACTTATAGAAATAATAATAATGTATAGGATACTTCGTTTTTGTTTTTTTTTCTGTTAGAAACTGCAGTACAAATGGCTTTTTGTTGATAGTAAAATCTGAATATATCAAATTAAAAATTTAGCAAGGAAACTAGAGACCATGAATTTAATGGGGCTCAGCTATTGCTTTCTTGGTTTATTGTTATCGTCTTATTAACGTCGATGAATAAGACAGACGCTCGTAGACTGTAGTATCATAAGCATCTATGAATTTGATTGGCTGTGTTGAGGGACCTCAGTGTCTTAGTGCGATAGACACTAAGGTCCTTATAAATTGTGTGGTGCTAAACAAACCCATTTTTGTTCTGTGCATGAACATCAATCTTTTTAATGGTCCTTTTCATAAAACGACTGACAAATTGCAAAATTTTTCCCCTAAACAGATCATAGGTAATATTTTTAAAATTATATATGAATGTTAAGTGCTTAAGCATACCATTACGTATACGCACTGTGATTTCTACAAATATTTCAATGCTAGAAGAGCTGATTTTGATGACAGTTAATGTTAACATAATTCAGTAAGTGACAATCCCTTTCCGCGAATATTACCTTAATCAAATCATAGCAAAGCGTCTAGAAGTTTGTCAGTTCTTCAGCACAATTTCTTTGATGATAAAAATATGGACGATCTACGTAGTAAATGTGAAACGATATAGTTGAACCTTCATTACTTCATATATGCATGTATCTTTTCACCGAACTAGGAGTCTGATTAGAGTATTTCCCTCTATTAAGTCAACATCAGTGTTGGTTAGATAAAACGTGACCTTTGTTTGTCCATTTTATAATAAATGCTTATAATTTAATTTGTCGCTCATCTCTCATCATCTGTTAAGCCTTCCCTCATTATGCATTTTAATGGTGGTAATAATATTTTATGATAAATCTCCTTTTACGACTTTTAACTGTAGGCATTTATGTGTTCGGTATTTTAGAAAACCGTATGCCATTCAAAAATATATGGTTATTCTCCATAAATATCGGTTGGCAAGGAAAAGTGCTTATTTCCTCCCACAAAGCATTATATTTCATACCCATGCATTAACTTTAAATGGATTATAAATCTTTTAAAGTAGCACCATATTATTGTTCTCGTGATCAGATCTTCGGTTTGAAGTATCTTTTTATGGTCCTATTGAAATTCCTTACAAACACGCAATATGGCATTAATCTTGAAATTAATTAAGAGTGCAACATCCCTTAAAATAGGAGAAATCTACGTTTTTCTTTCCTAATTAGAAAATATTTTGCATAACTCAGTTTGTTAAAAATGTTTGTTTTATGGTTAATTCCAAAATACGTTCCAAGCTAATGCATTCAATTCCATTATTTGCAAATGCCACTACTCCAGGCAAAAAGAGTAAATCATTCGCCGAATAAATTTGCCATTTTAAAAATTTCCTGTTTTAATGTATTTTAGGCGAAGTGAGCCGTATTCAAATTGAGCACGACAATGCAGGCAGTTCACCTGAGTGGTTTGTTAAAAGCATCACTGTTAAAGAAGTTAATGGAGAAGATATCTGGAACTTCCCTTGCAATTCCTGGATCTCCCTGACTGAAGGAGGACTGAGAAAGGAATTGAGAGCTGAATGAGCCGGGAAGCTCTTTGAAACGTATTTATTGTTTTTTTCTACGATTACTCCTGGCCATTATATAAAACATTAATCCATTTTTCGTAATTTGCCAGATGGGCAATGCCTAAGATTTATCTCTTTGTAATTTTTCAAAATTTTACATTAATTCTTGAAATACATATAGTTTAGTTTAAAGTGTACTGTCTCCTTTTAGTTTTTATTATATTCTGTGGGTTGAATTTGTTATAATTTATGGAGGCAAAGCCAATGCTTTTTCGTATAGTGGAATTCACGCTGTCTTTCCAAGTGAAGAAATTTGTATTTAATGTCTTCTTTACCATCACCAATTTTATTCATTTTTTTGGATTCTACAGTTATATTTTTATAGAAACTATTCTCAAAACTTTTATTTGTCAACTTGAGTCCACTTTGAGCAATTAATATTAATTAGACCCAATTACTCTATTGATTGAAATGATCAAATCATACTCACTAGTGCCATGAGTTCCCAAATAATGACGTTGACAAAAATTTTCATTGAGGTTAAAAAGACGCAAAATTATTCCTCATTGTCACGGTTGGAGTGGAGAGAATACTAAGTTTACTTATTACTTTCGTTGCCAATGTCAAGAAAAAACTTTTGGGAGCTTTAATCATGGGATGGGATTTGAAAAAGTCAAAAGGCAAAATTTTCCTGATAGGAATGAAATTAGGGATTGAATATGGTTGGTCCGGATATCAATAATCATTACCTTATTCGATTTTGGGAGCTCTGGATAGTCCAATTTTCCGTGAGAAGTACTGTAAGTACTACTCAGTACTGAAGTACTGAGAAGAAGTCAATCTGAAATATCTGAGTAATCCAAAGCCAAATTTACGGTTTCCTTTACTAGAAAAGCTGGATAACTGGCATAATAACTTAGTGTACGTCTAATTTCCGTCGATAGCCATGCTGTAGAGCAACAGCTGACATCAACAAAATTTTCTAGCCAATTCTTTAAAATAGAAAAGATTAATGTTTTAGTTATTAGAAAAAAAATAGTGCCAGCGAAAGGACAAATCATGGTTTTCGAAAACCTAGCATATAAAGACATTGCGTTGAAAATTCAACGAGACAACTTTAATTAAAGCTTAAAGATGGTAACATTCTAAACCAAATTTAGATTCCCGTATATATATATATATATAGATAAATATCATTTGCATTTTCGAAAAAAGCATTACCGAAATGAATATAAATATATTTTTTATTTCTTTAAGTGAACGACTCTGCGCCCAAGGTCAGTTTTCCAAATACCAAGAAATCGTAGACAGAGACAAAGACGGCTGGTATTTAATTCAGCATTTTGAGAAAATAAAACCCTCCAAAGTAATCAGAAGACAGAAAAATAGGTTGCAACAAAACGACAAAATAATGGCCTTTAAATTGCTTGAGCAAAGAAGACAAAGCCAATTAAAAAAACGATTGAGAGAAGAAATGGGAAATTAACTTTCCTCTTACTACCAATTGACGTAATTCTTGATTGAAATTCAAATTTGATTTAAATTAAACATATTTTGACGTGCTTTATTAGAGTAGAATAAAAGCGATATTTTCGATTTTTTAGTATCTGAAACTGAGAAGTAAATACTTGTGGTCAATTAATACTGTCTGTCAAATTTATGTTCACGTAATTCCATCTTATTTGATGTCATTGTATTTGCGGTTTTACAACATTGGCTGAGGATAATGATATCAATTGCTCAAACAAGCCATAAACGTTTTAACTTCCGCTCTCCTCCTACTACTTTGTTACTTATACTGGTAAAGAAATTTTATTGTACAATCGTGTCTAGGAACAGAAGAATGCTGTATTATTGTGATGATGGTAGAGGCGTGAAAGTATTGAATAAATAATCTGTAATTTGTTATTACTTTTCTAACTACACGTCGAATAAAAGTAATATTAAATATAAATCCTCTCGAAGAAGTCAACTGTCTTGTGAAAAATAGGATAATTGAACTGCTCTGTTGGAAAAATTCCATTATTCTGTAAATTTTATTACTGGACTTATCTCACTATTGCAGCTCAACTATAGGGACAAACTGATTTCTTAATCACGCAATGCTAAATCGAATCAAATACCCTAGTCGAGATTTCAAGAGCACACCAAAGTGATATTCCTGTGTAGACAGTGATTACCTATTTCATATGCATCGATGGTATGCTTAACCATCCGCAACGACCCTGGTGTCCAGCTGTCGTGATACAAGTTAATGTAATCTCAGCTTACCCATAATTTTATTGTATACTCATTTAATGCGACTCCGATACGCAAAGCCAAGCTACTCCTAATTATACAACTCTTTAGCTGCTGTTTTCTTATAAAACTGTGTGTTAAGCTTAACCTTAAAATGCATTACAACACCGTGGATCATCAAATCACTATGACCCTCCTATTCCGTATGGTTCCTTTACTAAGAATACTCGTTACCTTCTTATCTTTTGACTTGACAGCTCGACAATTGACGTTGTCAAGCAAAGCATTCCTGTAATTATTCATTTAGCCTATTCATCATTTGTTTCATAAGTTCTTTTGGTGTGCTTTTTGCCTATAGCGGATTTTTATGCCTATTTTCAGAGGAATTTAAATAATTAGGAACATTCATTGGTTAAATTAAGAGCAATTTTCAGTTTTATTTATTTCATAGTTTAGCAGTAGCTGTCTAATAAGTCATTTGCCTAATATTACGATAGTTCCCAGCATAAGTCAAATTTACGAGGAGTCCGAATAAAACATTTTCAGTGCACCTAAGCAAAGTTCGCAGACCCATCTTCTCTGAAATTGAATTATCGAATGCCGGCTTTTCATACGTGCGTCTGAAAATAGAAGCACATCACAAGTACTATTATTTTGCCTAACCAAGCATCCATTTAGAAGTATGTATCATACTGATGCAATTTTGATAAAAGAAATATGTAACTAACAAATATATTCCTTTAAATAACAAAAGCAGTCTTTATTAAATACAGAATGTTCTAGATTTCTAAATATGAAGAGGTTTCTAATCGATTTAATATATCTTCTTTCCTTAAGAGCAACTTCATTAAAAGTGTATTAATTCACCTTGAAATTTTTATTTTACATCCGCTGGTGGCGACGAACTAAATTTAGTATCAGGTCCCAATTTAATTCTCAATAAAGTCACGTTGGAGTCTTGTAACCAAACAGACAATGAGATCAGGTATTCAGCTGTGGCAATTCCTATTGGACTAAACACTGTTTGTACCAGGCATTTTTCTTTCAGATTACAAACGCAAATGTTCTTATTCCTGCAGTCTCTTATCAAACCTTCATCAACAGCCCTCTTTCCTGGTTGTAATTAAAACCGATCGCGGTGAATATACGCTTAAAGCAATTGGTTCCTTTCCTTTGGTACATGAGATTGATAAACTTCGTAAAGTAATTACAAATAATCTCTTTGGAAGAAATCTTAAAATAATATTATTAAGTTGATTAATCCAATTACGAGAATAGAAACAGAGATGCAGTTAGGTTCTGAAAAAACCCGTGAACTTCAGATGCAAAACAGAGGAATACAGTGAACATTTATGTTATCTGTGATCACTGCAAGAATATTCAAATAATTGTTGAGTAAAACAATATTACAATAAATAGAAAAATTAAATTTATACATGCAAGGCCTCATTAAAGTTTCATATTTGATACTTCATCGGTGAAATCTAAGGGAAATTGTGAATTCAGAGATTTAACATTGGTAGACTTATCAGTACTTTCAAAAAGGGAGGAAATTTGAACTTAAAATTATTTACCACAATGGCTGATTTTTGTCCACGTAGGAGAAAAAGCATGAACAAAGTGAAAACGAATTCAAACCTTTTCATCCGAGATCCAATATCTAGAGCAGCTTTCATTTAGGCACCCGAATGTCTGATCCTTACTTAACGGAATCTTCCACGATATTCAGACTCAGAAGACTTTAATGGCAAAGCGTTGCTATTTGAAATTTGGTTTATGCATAAATCATTGGCTTCAGGATGAAAATATCCCAATTTCACACTCTGACACCCGATAATTAGGTGTTAAATAGAAAGTTTTACAGCTTCGGTGGAAGCCCAATATTTGATGTAATCTATAGATTTCGTGGACGGAAAGAAGTTATCGTAATATTACTGCCGATTTTATAAAAAATTATTATGATCACAAATAATGGCATATATCTTTTGAAAATAATTATTTCCTGTTTAAAAGTATGCTGATACAAGCTGCAAAATGGTCAGTTTGAAAATAGCACGCAAACCTCGACCAACTAGAGATAACTCGCTGAGAGAAGTTTTCAGAATCTGACGATTATTTGAACGACTAAGTGGTTTCGATCCTGGGTGATTAAATGATTTGTGATATATCATGCTATTTTAAGATAGCGAACGAGGAGAACCCACGAGATATATGAAAATACTTTTCTTTCCCTTATTATTTACTTCATAATAGCTCTTTTATTATAGATAGGAAGAATACTCTGTCGCACCGAAAGTGTATTTACACGTCATTACCATATCACTACATGATGAGGTCAAGCGCTATTCATCGATCTATCTGTTGTCTGACCAATCTATTCTGACACATTTATGCAGTCCAATGATTGGTTCAGTCTTCTCCAACCAGTCACTCTCTGGGAAAAAAAATTCGGCTGTATAAAAAGGATTTTTATTTCATCTCAAAGGTTACTAGACTGGTTTTGTATGATTAAATCTCTTTCACTGGGGTCTGACCGTGTGTGATAAACTCTGTAACGCAAGACTTGTCCGAATGTTTCAATAATATATTTAATTACGTTCACAATTTTTACTTTGAGCTGATACAGACAGTGGCAGAAAAACCAGTAGTTGCGTCGAAAATGGAAATCATTTGCTGATCCGCAGGAGACCAACATTTTATGACTGATTTAATGACTCCCAATAGGATCAAACTGCACTTCATTAAAACTCCGGTAGAAATTTTTGGCTTTTAACGCTAGCTATGTTAAAAAAAACCGATTAGACGGATTAGAAATGCAAATATACTGGTAGAGCACTTTTTGCTGTCTGACCTAACTAGTTTATCTCCAATCCTAAAGCATTCCTCCTGTACTCCTCTATGAATCCACATATCATTCACTACCTTCTGCTGCTTCCGCGGTAGCCACCAACATCTCTGATCACTTCGCCGCTGTTGATCTTACCTCACATTAAGTAGGCTACTTGTAATGAACCTCGCCGGTTGCAACTCTCCTCTTTCTCCATTATGTTGCCATAGTAAATATTGGTAGAAGATAGAAAGTACTACTTGTGAAGTAGCTGAAGGAAAACAAGGTGCCTTTTACATTCTTCTTAATCTTCTGAAAAGCTAAATCTAAGCTTTAAACCTTGCAAAAAGCTACAACTTTCGGCGGAATAAAGTCGTCAGAAGATATACTAGAGAAGCCAGTCACAATGCGTGTTTCTGGTTTAATCCTTCAATAATTTCAGGCCTTTTCCCTAATAACTTTACATTCTATTTTTTTCTGCGGTCATTATTATAGATCTCATTACTTTAAATCATACCTTCCAGATCAAAATGTCGGATTCTTTAATATGTATGAACACAGCTGAATGCATTTTGAAGCCATTTTCAAAATGTGATATCCGATGCTTGACATATTTCAGTTTAATTTTGCAGCCAAATAAACAAGAGCCTGTGCATTGCTTGAAAATGTTGGTATGTAAGAATTTATGGTTGGATTTAAACAGAAGAAACCTCCTGTGCCAATTTATCAAATATCAAAGTAACGGCATAATAAATAGCTTTTAAAAATTATTAATGGAGAGATAATTTGCCCACATGTTTTACTATTAATCCGGCTCGTATAATTAAATAAATTAAACCCATTTGGAAGTGTCTAGTCCTAACATTTGGGATTCCAAATTGACCTGTCGAAATATTTTCGTGCAAAAAGATTCTCGGACCATTTTTTATTTCACGATAAAAAATGAATTGTTGTTCTTTACTTTTATATAAAATTAAGTAGTTTGCAATGAAGTATTTACATGCTCTCGTCAAATTTGATGTAATATCCGAATGTAGGCATGAGCTTGGTATTGCAAATAGATCAGTGTGGCTGAATTTCCATCTGAGCAAAACTACTGCTCTCCAAAAGATTATGAAAATGTGAATACTTCTGAAGGGCGATACTCACAATCTTTCCGGTCTGTCTTTTTCATAATTCCGAAGCGGCTCCTTTATTTTTGTAATTGGATATAATTACAAACCTGTTGCTCCACTATTGAATTTTAGAATCAAAACAAGGTGCTCTGATAATCCAGGTTCCTATTGGTAGAGCAGTAATATGGAGATGGATGTAAACTAGTAATTACTGGAAAATGCAAAGAGTTAGACTGTCTGCACTCAGCCGTGTGTTGGTCACCAGAGCGCATTAACTTATTTACTTTTGAAAAGTATTTCAGAGACAAAGTCATATTCGGATTACTTATAATCGAGATATGATGTCATTGCGTAGACTGGCCAATCTGAAGCTGGTAACAACATCAGCGCCAGACGAAAGGAGGACAAGAATATCGTAAAAGAAATAAAAGCATAAAACCCGTTTACTAACGTCAGGCGAATTTTGATGTCGAAATAGGGAATCCAGTTCATGGTGGCTCACAATTGAAAATCACAAAGAAATATTGGCGTGAAATGCTTAAGATCAGGTTAATTCCTTACAGTGAATATTGGAAATGATTTGAAACTTGAAGTAAATTATTCATGAAACTAAATATTAAATGTTAAAATTGAATTATTGTGCTGAAATAAATACGGCGCAAACTTCTTCAGTTAATGAATTAAAGTGTCACCGTACTCAATAGATTTTCTCTTGGAGTTGGGAAAAAACTACTAAATGGGAAACAAATTATCCGCATTTTTAAATATCAAACCCAAACACAAGTTAAACTTCGAAAATAAAAGAAATTGAAAAGTCAGGCACAAAGTAATGCCACTTAAGTCGGTAATTTCCTCTATTTCAGAGGAAGTTGGTGGAGTGGAAAAAAAGTAAACTTAAGTAAGGCGGAGGAAAAAAATGGAAACTGTGAAATAAATGAATGGTTTATGGGCAAATCGCCACTTACTTTTCTCTACAGCATAAAAATGAAAGATGGCCATTTGTGTCATTTTTCAACTTAAAAACTTCTTTTACCAATCAAATTACTAATGATCGTCCGCCTGATTTGCCTATCAAAAGTTAAAGTTATCTACATGAAAAAAAATATCGCAAATATTGTTGAACGATCTGATCTGTCATTTGTATCGAAGATTTTAATTTCACATTGATAAAAAATAGAATTTAATTTAATGCATTTATGAATGGGATTGGAATTGATTCTTAAAAGTTTGGATCTACGCCTCTCAACTTTTAGTTTTCTTTTGGGCTTGTTAAACATTATCTGACACAAAAATGCGAAATACTTTTCCTTCTCTTCCCAAATTTCTTCTCCACTTGCTTTCATTTAATAAAATTTAACAAAATTTTGTCGATGAATTCAAGGTTAAAATAAATCACAGTTTAAAATTTCTTAACTTATAATTTACAGTAATGAAGAAAAATTCGATTTTAATCAAATGATGGTTTAATATCTCAAGTTGTAACCAGCTACGCAAAGACAATAACTGATTAATAGTTTTTCAAATATATATGGAAAAGTAAAAATCATTTTTCCACCAATCACTTAAGAGGAGTTCTCTTGGTTGAATCTTTATGAACTATTATCATATTATCTCACCAATTCTTAACTCGTGAAAAGTTGAATGACGACCTTCCATGCGTTTTCAAAATTTTCGCCAGCGAAGCCAAGTGATATGCTTATGTCACTATGACTCAAACCCCTACCTATTATCTTTAGACGGGTTTATCGAATCTCATTTTTTCTATAACCGTCCAGTTTTATTTGAAAATACACCTGCATACTCTCACGCACATCCCTGCCCCAGGAGATTCATTAAATGTCTTCGTATTTCCACCCACGTACCAACACGCAGACTGGCTTTTCAACTATCTGCTCGCACGCATCCCTCTCATCTCTCTTCCTTACTTTCCAGATTCCTCGTTGTGGTTTATTCGGTGCATTTAAGCTTGCACAACTGTTTGTTACTGTTGTTAGCTGGCAACTCCATTAGTTGCTACTTCAACTGCAACACACTTTTAAAGAGACTTATCTCAAAGATTCAGGCAGTTTAAATAATATTAGCTACGATCAAGACCAATAGATAAAACGATAATGAAATCTTTAGTTCGGTGGGACTAAACTGCTAACACTACCAATTCCATTCCGTTACCACAACCTCGTCAGATGCAATTTATAGAGAAGAAAGCAGACATTTTGCATAGTCAACAAAATTACTTTTAAGTAGCTCTTACGCTCCAAAAATGTTTTATTCGTCCGATTTCCGAATGCTTTAAGCCGAAATAAGGCAAGAGCGGTTAAAATGCCACATATCGAAACGGCATCCGCAGTTTTGCTGCTAAATTGAGTGCTAACTTTATCAAAGGTATGTTTATGAAATCAGAAAGAATATATGGTCTTATAAATTGAACATTCAAGATGTATGTGTATGATTAAGTGCTGTCATTCATGTCACATCGTCACGTTGGTTGGCTGCTGAAAAGTAGAGATCTTATTCTACTTATTTTCATAAATACCGTTCCATAATCTGCTCATTGTGATTATTATGTTAATGTCTGCGATTTGCCATTGTTCTAGGCTTCTGAAGGAAGGACTCTAACAATTTATTCATTAAGATTTGTTCCCTGCTTGATAAATTTCCATTAGAAAGTCATTTTGCAAACCCATAATTAGTAGAGCAGGTTTATTTCAGCAATAGGAGTTAAAAAATCTTGCTGGATCTTGACACGTATTGGCCCTGTCTTCTATAAGTGTAATGATTCAAAAAATCAAATTTTCTTTTAGCACATGATGAAGTTACAACCAAACAAATATGAAAAGTGACGTATCAAACTTTACGATCTTTAGTTAAACCAATTCCCAAAATATACATAAAAATGACTAATTAGCTAAATAATATCTACATAAGCACTGAAAATTCCCAAAATGTATAAGCAATTAATGGTACATTTTCTTCCCGTCATGATTATCCAAATGCGGGAGAATAGAATCCGAGAGGTGGATTACACAGTCATAGTTACCAATAAATCTGATAAAGTGCAGATTGTTTGTCTAAGACATCAGTTCGATGCTCACCGGTGAACATCCAGTCAGCAGAATGTCAAATTGTGCTAGTTAAATCTGACTAGAGGGAGTTGGAGAATCTGAGTTTCTTGAAGAGAAGTTCCTCGATGTTATGCATCTCTTCATGATATATACTGAAGAACACTTTCTTATAAGAGCCTGGGAAATCATTATAAGATGCTCAATATTTACAATCCCTCCTTATTACAAATCAATAGTCTTTAAGTTTATATCATGGCAAGAGATCATGCTCCTTTTCTAAAAATGTGTACCAAGAATGAATGGTCATACATTTAATTTTTTCCATTACAAACTCGAGTGCACTCTAACACTTGAATTAGCAGTTCACTATTGAGCCTCTCAGTTAACAGAATTCTTCGTTTTCCTCAGTGGACAATCTAATTTCCATCAATTCAAATTTCATAATCTTCTTTAATTTTTGTGAGATTTCAGTATATGCTAAATGAAATCAATTTTTCAAATTACCTTTTCTGGGAAAATATAATATCTAGCAGCCGTGCACCTTGAATCATTGGTTTGCTATTTCTCCCTCTCTCTCGGTTTTGCGCCAATGGCTAATTGTCAGTTGGTGATTTCTGATTAGTTGTTCCATTCTACAATCACACGGTGATTCACCAAGGATAAGAAATCAGCTCTCCGCCTGTTTATCACAATCCGAATTTTCCTCTCTCAAGTACCGACGCCTTCCTCTTTCCTTCCAATTTCTTCTCCTAATCCTTATTTCTTTACTCTCTTATTCATTTACAATTGTCCGAAACACTTTTTTTCAACCAAACGATTGAATTCTCATTGTTTTACCAGTTTTGATCCAACTCTTTAGGTAGCTTAATCCGCGATTAGATCTACTTCAAAAAATTGTTTATAATTAAACTTAAAGGAAATATTTAATTTATTTTATTTACAGTATAAGAAAAATCATAAAGTTTAATCATTGACTTATATATATTTTTTAGTATTTGATGCATTAATCAGATTTTACGATATTTGACATTCAGTCATATTATTTTTCATAAATGATTTTGATAGAAATAGTGCCTCAAAGTATGAAGTTTAATCAAATTTTCCTCAAAGATGGCAAAAATTGAAGTTTACACAATAAAGCTTTACAATGACTCTTGACAGTAATTGAAACTGATCGTCACACTACAGTGAAAATCACTTCGCAAAAAGATTCAAAGATATGTTTATGATATTACTGCAGTTGTTTGTATTTAGATACCCTCAATTTGAGAAGAATTCTGGAAATAAATTGCAGAATCACATCTGAAGCGAGGAAATTCTGAATGCAGGAAGAACACCCAATGTCTTAATGACCTCTACGGAAAAAGAATAGGCAGAATGCCTGGTTTTCATTAATTATATTAAATTTAAATTAAACCAAGTCAGAAAGTGTTTTTTTATTGTCATTTGCCACACCAACTATTCATAGATAATGCGAAAGATCATAAATTTTGATATTCTTCCCATGAAAGCTGGACAGACTGCTCAAGAAATGATTCAGCAAACTTAGTTCTTTTAATTGGGATAATAAATTGCTCAAATAAACACTAAAATCTATCGAAAAGTTATATCAGCATCGCCATCATGTTTTAGGGAAATGAAGGACTAATATGATTATTATCTGTATTATCTAATAATTTCAGTTAAACAATTACACCAGTTCTGCCCTAATATGATTCGAATTTCTATATTCTACATGGTGAAATGAAAATACTGACATATATACATATTTATGTTGCTTCATTAATTCTCCTCATCATTTAATTGACTTTGATCTACACGATGGGTCATGATATGGAAAATCTTCTCAATGGAGTCCATGAGTTTAGGTATCTATTTTGCCGAATTATAATAATCGTCCAAATATTCTTTACAGAAAAGACTTCAAGCGTTTTTCAGGAAACAACTCTAATCAAATGCTTCGAGCAAATGGTATATTGCTAATTCTTAAATATTGCAAATCCAGGGTTACGTTTGCTCAGAGAGCAAATGACTACCTCCCATTATGACTATCAAGTAGAGTATTTAATTATTTGGATTTAAAAATGGTTGGCTCCCAGATTAGTCAGCGCCTTCAGGTGACAATTTATCAAATATCCTCTCTTGAAGATAAAATACCTACCCAAATATTCTCCATTTTAATAATATCACTTACAATTTGTCTGTTCAATTTAGGTATTATAAATAAAGCAGTACACTAATAAAAAATATTACACTTTTGTGCCTACCATATAACCGATAAATTTGTCACTAAATTTCAAATTTTAAATTTTAAAAGCCTACTGGGGTTTTTATATTTATCATTATCATTTGATCTTAATTCCCAGTTAAAGCTATTGGGATGGAATAATGAGCCGGCTTGTATGATTTCAGTTTTGGCATGAATTGGTTCTATTCTTACTCAATTCTCTCTGCCAAATACGTTTAATGTTTAATTAATCCGCAAAATATATCTGGACCAATATGTCCTTTGAAATGTGATAAATATTATTATTAATAATATAATAGTATAAATAATAATATAAAATGAAATAAAAACAATAGAGATGATATTAAACGGAAATGCACATTAAACTATTTTGTAAAGTGCGTCGCAAACTAATAGTGGAAGAACTCTTGTTTCAAGCGGATACCGTACCTCTGGCTAAATTAATCTCGAGGAATTTACTGATTTCGCTCAATGAACAAGACTTTCATCATACATTCAAATGGTTGAAATAATCAGATCTTTCTTTGTAATGCCTGGGTTTTTGTCTAATGAATGTGGACATCCGAAGAATAATTTAAGTTTGGATGACCTCCATCCTTCTTTACCAATGTATTTTTTGACTGGTTCAAAATTTGATGTCTTTTTCTGAAAAAGTCATCTATAAAATTATTATTTTTTTGAGGAAATTCTGGCAATGTTTTCTATTATTGTATATATTTTGAATAGTAAAATATCGTCTCATGAAATGTGCTTCTTAATACAGTCAAGAGGAGCTACTGATCTGTAATTGAAATTATTTTCTTAATGCAATTTTAAAAATATTATTTTAATAATAAAAACGACAAATTTTTGCTATTAAAATTAATTAAAAAGCTTTTAATAAACTAAGCATTATTCAATGCTCTTGTAAAAAAGGCGGTCGGTATTCAACTTCGTGCTATTTGGGTATTTCTATATTTGTAAATCCATAAAAGTTTGCAAATTTACGACCCAATAAATAGTTGTAAAATCTCCAAAAGATTAAGTAAAATTTGTATTTGCTAGTTTTAACTATCTATTTATTATGCTATATGAACATAATAATAAATAAATCGAAATGAAACACCAAATATAATGTACACTTTAGGTCAATAGATGAAATCTGAAAGTGATTTAACCCAAAGCAAATTGAATCAGCAGAGTGAATTCAATCAGTGATCTTTTATTCCTACCTTTAAGTGGTGATGCAAAGGTAAATAGATTTAAATTTTGATTTAATATCATTTAGAGATATTGATAAGTTGATGGAAACCGATAAAGAGTGTGAATGTCTCAAAGGGTAAATGGAAGGTGCATCAGGATATGATGGGGAAAATTTCAGCTATCCTGATTATTAAATTGTCCAGAAATTCTATAAAGCAGGTCATCAAAGAACACAGATAGGATGTAAATTTAATCAGAATTTCCTAAATTGATTACGCCACTTGAAAAAGGATTTTTTTCTTTATTCCATGCCATATTTAAATACATTTTAAATCGGGCCAATTTGTATATGCTAAGCATTGTGTGCCGTTGACGCAGAGTTTTACGGGCTTGTCGGCAAAATCGGAGTTCAAGTGTTCGAAACAGATCAGTATATACCTTTTGAACGATATGACCAACCGCACTGGGTAGAGTCTGGCTAGAAAGGCATTCAGTAGAATTGAAATATAGATGTATTCAGTAGTGCATGACTGTATGCCGACTTTTGCAGTTATCTGGGCGTAGAGGGAAAGAAATAGAAAAAAATGAGAGCAAATCGAACAAACTGAATAAGGGAATAGACAAAAAATAAAACGTTTATCTAATTCCTTACCAAGTAATAATGTTAATATAAGAAAAAGACACTGACGTTCTAGTTTAAATCAATTAAAACAAAATTTAATAACTTCATTAAAATTATAATAAATTTGTATTAAGGAAAGGTATTTAAATTTTATTTAAATAATTAAATCAGATGGGTGATAAGTTTAAATATTTAAATGCACAAATATACCGGTGAAATAATTATTTAAAAGGCAATTATGGCCTGTAATCCGAAGGACTTATTTTTATTCTTCTGCTCTTCTCCAAAAATGTAGAAATTTATATTAAAAGAAAGACTAATTAAAAAGTAATGTATGTATTTTGAATAAACGATCAAGTTTGAGAAGTTGGGATTGCAATAGTAAGAATGTGAATTTTGTTTTAACATGGCAATCAATTTATCTTTTAATAATCTGTGTAAACTGACTCTTTTGTTGATGGAGATAATGCAGAATCATCTTTAATTGATAAAATTCAGACATAAAACAAAAATATCTTTTTAAGAATTGATCAGATTGACATCATTATTCATTAGGGAAAAGTGAACTTCTTAATCCTTACATGTTTGCAGCATATGAAGCAATAAAATTGTCTCATTTATGGCATATAGTATAATTTTATTGGACGTAAATAAGACCCAATTTTATCTTCGTTTTTCAATATTTTATTTGACATTTAGTAGTGGCAATGTTTCTGTCAAAGAAGTACGCTGATGACGAATTGGTTCTACCACAAAATGCCGGTGGTCATCGATGTACGTTTACAGATGCGAGTATCAATTTTGCTGACTTGTCACTTCTGAGTTTCTTGCAAACGAGCCAATCCAATCATTAGAAATTGCTGAACCACAAGTCAAAATAAGTCGAGATATTAAAAAATGGTGTATTATCGTCATGTTAACAGAAATTCATTTTACTCAGTTGTTTATACCATCCAGATATCAATATTTGCATCATTCTAAGTGAAAAACTACTACAGAAAGCAACTTTTGTATTTTATCAAATGCATGATAATTTTTACCCATCAAAGGTTAATACTTAGGAATTTTGACTAATATTTCAATCCTAGCAGCAATCATTTTGAAATATTAAAAACTTAAGTTTTCGGAAAGCAATAAAATTCGTTCAAGTAAATAAAGTTCTATTCGATATTTCTGTAGTTTCCATTGGTTACTTCATTACTGCCCGTGGCTGTATTAAAATCGCATAAAAGTTGTAACAATTGGAAAGCACCTAAAGGAGATCAGCAAATGAGGGTGAACAAGAAAATCAAGTGGGAGGGGAGAGGGGGGTTCTAATGAATCAGGTAATAAAATCAAGTCATACTTCCTTAATTATGGAGGGGTTAAGATTTTTGTACTCTTCTACGGTGTATAATTTACTTTTTAGTATTTCTACACGGTTAACTGGTTTGTGAGCAATATTTAGTTACAATAATCAATTCCCGTTGATTGGTGGTTTTGATCAGTGGCCATCATGTCCCAGCAATTCATTTTATATGGTTACAGCCAAGTGTAGATAAATGAGACTAGTAACCTGACATTGATCGCTAGGGTTAGTCTTGAAATAACTCTAATTTTTTAATAATAAAATCAATATATGATTAATAATTCAATAATGAACAAGCGTTTTATTGGTAATCTATGATTTACCTCACTTTATTCAAATACCAATTCAGTCTTAGGCAAGGTTATTCCGTGTATATAAAGAATGAAATAATATTTTGATTAATGTTAAGATTAAAATTAATTACCGGATCCATATCATTTACATTTTCTAGACCAATTGGGTAAATTTCGATAATTATTTTAATATTTCGGGTTTGTGTGAGCTATTGAATTATAATTTACTATAAGTAATCTATTCATTCATTAATAAATTTTAGTAGAGGTGATAAATGTGAGGAAATAGTAAAGATATATTACTTTGAAATTTCATTAATTAACCCATAAAAAGCTGTCGGCAGACCACCCACTTGAGAAGTCCAGATGAAAGCCTGCGTGTGGATTTTATTTAATTGGAAAAAAGTCACCAAATTAAATTGTGCTTTATTTTCATCAAAATTATTCTACATATTGAATATTCTACCGACCCTTTTTCAAAACAGAATTGATTGATATTTTATTTGGGTCAGGAAAACGATACTGGAAAACTCTCCGTTCAAAAAGTATGATAACAACTGATCTTGATCTAGGCAAAGGGACATGGGCGACCACTACCAAATAAATGAATTGATGCATTTCCAAATGCAAATCTCAAGTGCTTTTCTTCAATGCAATATTTATTTAAAGGTTCTGACGATGCATTTTGAAAAATGTTTTAGTTGTGCTATTTTAAATATAACTATTTCCAATTCTGATTGTTTAAAGATTTAAGTTACAAGCCCATTAGAGAAAATGAATTTGTAGCGGGTGGTACACCACTAAGCCCTTTTGCTACAGCTAGGTGATCCTCCTAAGCAATCCAGATAGCGTCTAGCAGAGTCCTCTATTATCAATTTGCTCTCGAAATTAGCTCGGCTGCTGCCAAAGTAGGGAGAACCAGAAAGGTGTTGAGTAGAGAGGGTTGATTGATCCGCAAGCGATGAGACAGTAAGAATTTTATCATGTGAAAAGAGCTCCTTATGAGTCGCTGTCCACGAGCTTGGTCCTTAAATACAAACAGCACAAAGCTGCAGAGGTATTGATTACTGATTATCTGAAGAGACCTTCACACGCGAACTCAGTACTCTCCCCCTACAGCGTTGCTAGTTATTGTACATAATCGGCCAATCGAGAACGTAACTCTTCGATCGCAAAAGTGCGCGGGAGTTTGTGACGAGACGCGCAAGGTAGTGTAGTAGACTTAATAGTATCTTGGGGTGAGGACTGGAATGGAGAAGCGGAAAGTTGTACAGTATCTTTAGAGGAGTGTCAAGCACGAGTATTGGATGAATGTACATTATCGGGAGGCACAATAGGAGAAGGTATAGGAAGTGCAGAATTAGGGTCTGCAAGCAGTAAATAGTCGACAGTAGTTGGAGGCGATTTGGCTGCCTGATTTCCGGATTGAGATTTTCATGCATCTGTAATGCCTTCTTTCAACGTCTGCTCCTATTGAATTTTGACCTATTGTTTACTTCTAGTAGGTTACGAGTGTTATGTTTCCTCTTGAGTGTTGCTTTTGGTATAACTAAGTGCTGCAATTTATGGTTGATGGTTTGAAGTTTAGTAGACAGCGATGGAAGTTGTGAAGAGGTTGGTACGTTGATAGAGATTGTTTTTATAGGATTAGCTGTTGAGTGGACTCTGCAATTTTAATACCATGCAAGCAAGTGCCATACGTTATTTGTTCTATTCTATTTGAAACAATCCAACATAACGTGTTTGTCTAAAGCCCATCATGGATCGCATATTGTGTTAAATTGTTCAAAATATAACATGAAAGAAATAATCAAATTTTGTTTATACAGACTGACAATTTTAAATTTCGAAATGCAGATCAATAATTTATACTCAACGGGGCTTCCTCTTTGTCAACGATAATTTAATTATTGAATACATTTCTTCAGATGTGATAGAATTTGTGGTTTTTAGCTATTAAAATATTTGTAACTTGTGTTACGAATACAAATGTGCTGGCATTTTTAGTTGCTATGGCTCTTGTAAAACATCTGCTTACTTAATGATAATAAGGACCAATTTTAGGTTTATTCCATATAATCATGGCTTACACTTAACTTGGCGCCAATTTTTGAGTTAATTTGTTTATATTTCATCATTAACAGCCATATTTTTTCCTTATTTTGTGACGCAGTTGGCTCTTGTTTGAAAAATTCGACTGGGAGTATTTTTTGATCTTTCGGGGTACGCATACTTAAGCTATTTTAAATTTGATTACAAACTTGATGAAATGATTTCTTTTTTCTATCTTCCTTCGGATAATATGGTTTTCGGAGATCAGAAAATTGCAAAATATTGTCGTTTTCTTGTCTTCATGTTCTTTGCCAAGATAGAATCTGATAAAATGAAAGTATATTAATCTGGAAATTTCAAATAAAATAATTTTTGTAATTGTTACTAAGTACTAATTTATTTTCGTCAGTTTAAAGCTTATTATCAGACCCAGAGAACAGTTTCTGATTTTATTCCATATAAAGATACTTGGATAGATAAAAACGGTACACTTTGCGAGATAAAAAGGATAATTATACACTTATTGTCGTGTATGTAGGACTTTATCAAGTGGATCAACTCTGGAGGTCTTAATTTCATATTTCAGCAATCATTTTGCTTACAAATATTAAAAATTTTCATAGTTTATCAGGTGACATATCTTAATGCCTTCTGGAATTGACTCATCCGAATCACTCCTAGTATAAAAATGACTTTATCATTAACCTTCTCCACCTCAGTGTATTCCATCACATTTTCAATGATTATTGTCCGATTTCGTAGGGATTGTTCTAATACTCTTATAACTTTGGTTCGGCGCTTTTCGTTCTACATCTGACATATCTTGGAATCCTTACACATTTTGAAAAAGAATCTTCGTACATTTATTGGCGCTCCTCTGAATTTGAACTGGGAGTTTGAGCAGAACTTTATAGTTAGGTTTATTAAGATTCTCGACATATTATTTTTCCCACGTGTGACCTCGTTCATCTTTCCATCAGCCTCAATTTATCTGCTACTGTGTGAAACCATAACGACGAAGTAACGACAGTAAAATAAAATGTTTCATATTTATGACAATAGCATGCAGTTTGATAACTGTGTTCTATGCATATTAAGTAGAGCATTAAAATAATGGATTTTAAATTTACTAGAATAATTTTATTCTTTTTAAATTATTTTCTCGAGCAAAAATTCTGTCACCATCTTTTTCCAAACTTTAAAGGTTACTAGAGATTTACTGCACAAATAATACCATACCTCAACAATTATGACAAAGTATTTGTGCTTTCAAGATAGCTGTGTGAATTTTGATATAATTGGAGGACGTTGCTATTAAGGTGAAATGTTAACGGAATTTCTAATAACAAACTTACTAAGTCAAATTTCTTTGATTTCTTTATTCCATTTATTCATGCAAGCAAATGAAATAGGAGCATAATACAAGCAAATGGCTCTGTTTTAGATTTAAAGCCATCAGTTAATGCAGCTTGCAATAAAATTTAATGCATCGCACCTTAAGTAGTCCTCGTTCGCGGAACCGTTGTTTAAGGCTTGATATTATCACTGAGAGAATTCGAAGTCATTCATGTATTATAATGTTCATAACTGTGCGACCTTCAAAATCCCCCTCTTACGCTTTCTGGAGAATTTTTAAACTACCCACAATTTCTAGTTTTTCCAGAACTATTGGATATTCTAAAAAGTCTGGCAATTAGATCAATACTACTAATAAGCTTAGCTTAGAAGAAAATTTTACAAATTGTACAACGAGAAAGCATTCAATAAATGTCAAATAATTGAATCAATGAGGTTGGTAATATGGGATAGATTCAAAAAATTTAACTTCATTTCATTCAAATTCTTTAAGTTATTTAATTGACAAATTTTAGTGAATTGTTTTTTTTCCAAAGGAAAACCTTGAGAGTATATTGCAATGAGCAATTTATATAAATGCACACAAATTGCATTTGGACAATTTTGACTGTTTCACAGTGGAATGTTTAAGCACTAAATCAGATTTTAGCAAAGGCTCTTAAAAATCCACGATAAGGAATGAAATTTTAAAAAAAGGAGCTATTAAATAGAGTCGATTACGGCTTCTGTGCCTTGTAATTAAAGACTTTTTCTTTAAAGATCGTATCAAAGATACAAAACACACAAGAAGACGTATAACTTTAAAATTTTAGTACAGTGGAGAGGAAACTTGCAAAGCTCTATCATTATCTTTTCTACGACTTTGACACTCTTCTCCACCTTTGATTTGTAGAATTTTTTGCTAGTTTTATTCTTAGAGATAATTATATGAAAGAATACATCGGCAGATCAGTGAACGCACGACCATTTTTTTCTTTGAGCACAAGACAAGACTTCGACAAGACTTCTAAGTTAACAGGACTCAATCAATAGTCAGTACTGTGCTGAATTATTAATTACCTGGTTAATATTATTAAGTGTGTAACATTCATGGGATTAATCTTGAATCATAGTTAGTTGGCTATTAATAAGTATGTCTAGTATTAATTCAATTATTTTAAACTTATATCGCTCCGCATGCATTTTCCCGGCACCTTTGAACAATCATTTCTCCCAAAAATGGACTTTCAGTTCAACTTATCACAAACAATCTAAAAAAATTTTAAATTATTATAAATCTTATTCCATAATATATTTCGTCAATACTGATTCATAATTCAATAGATAAAATAGGACATAAAATTCTCTGAAAATTTTATAATTTAATTATTTCACTGCTACCCTATTTTTATTGATTTCACCCTTTTTATTAAAGTATATATATATATATATATATATATTACAATAGATTCAATGGTCAGATGGAAAATGTTTACTTAATGGATAAACAGTCCAGTTGCAGTTCAAGAGAAGAAAATTTTTCTCTAGAGGAGAACAAAAACCGGATCCATAAGAAGATACATATGAGTAGTAAAGTGTCTCACATTCAGTGGCAAAAAAATCTTTTTCAGCCCGATTCGTGCACATGAAATTAATCTTTTTGGTTAATTAATTTCGATTAGGCAAAGATATTTTTACTCAATCCAAAACGGAAAACATATTCAAAGTTCTAATGATCATATCAAATAATTTTGCTACTTTGGGACGATGTTTATAAGTTCTCGTGTAAGTCCCAGCTCTAATATGTTTTTGCAAGAGAGATACTTCATGATGCTATGCTCGGCCAAAGTAGATCTTAGGAATGTTGTCAAGAACTGTAGTGAATGTATTTTCTAATGGGCATTTTTAAACCAAAAGAGGAGTTATTATGAGAAATACAATCCGTCATTTTTGAGATCTCAAACAGAAGGTTTGAAATTATATAAGCAGAAATCAAAATAATTGTCGAGAAAGGGAAGAGTATGTGATCAAAAAATACCACGGCTACTAGTTGAAAGAGTAGCTTTGAATGAAATAGAACGAAACAAATTTGAAAAAATGTTTAAAAAGCGAATTAGAAGGACAATTGAGTCTATCAACCAATTAATGTTCTCGGTTGTTTGTTTTAAGTCAAAGTTTTTTTCACCTTTTTAAACAAACTGACAAAGAAAGCAAGAATTAGTTGGTATGTTTTAGCTATATTAATATGTAATGCTTGCATGTTATATTATCATTTATGAGTTATAAATAGCTCATTTTATGACAACAATACGACAAAAGTAGTGGCCACAATTGTTCAAGCGCTGCATAAACACAGTGATTTCCGTTTTTTTCTCAAAATTTTATCGCACACTCGGTTTGGGATTTAATTGTTCCCTAGAAGGGGTAAAATTGTCACAAAAATATGAATATAAGACTTTAGATTTATATTTTACCAACAATTTATCTGAAAAATAGCCAGGAAGAATCTCAAATGCCGTTCTAATGCAAAATGATTACTTTTGCAATAAAATTTACAATCAAACTGACAAAATTCTAAGTACGACGTGTATATAATATTTAAGGGAATATAATACTACATTCCAATATGCTATTATAGAAGTTCGAGTAAAAACTAATGCATATTATCTAGCGTTTCGATGGAATCAGTTGTAGATATGGAAAGAGAATTGATAAAATCACCTTTGTATATGAATCCACAATCACGTGATAGCGGGACATTTAAGCGCATAATATCCTTAAAAAATAACTTTATTAAAATGTATGCAATTTTATTACAAACGGGGGTTTAAAAGAATTCCATCTAGCCACCGTCTCACCCATTTTGAACTCAGATAAATACTTCCGATCTAATAATCTAGGTATTTTCATATTCATATCACTTATCATTAATGAATTCTTAATAAAGCAAATTATGAATATCATTATTTAAATCTTAACTTTATTTTTGTTGGATATTTTGCACCGCTAACATTATTTTTAGAGCACGTTCAGGAAATGACTTTTTAGTGGAGTTCAGAAAAGAAGAAATAACCCTTGTAAATAGACAAATTCAGTTCTTGGTATCATAGAAGTACCACTAAAAACCCCAAAACCGATCATTTTTAATAATTGATATTATTAAAAGTGCAGCTGATGTATTTTAGGCCGGCGATTTTGAAATTTAAATTCTATTCAATAATATCTTAACACATAAATAAATTTCTCTATTCGGGATCGCACAAGGTGACGCTTATATTAGAGAGATGAAAATAAAACAGTTGTAATCGTACTTTGCATTTTTTAAATATAATTAACTCTATGAAATGGCAAAACTGTTCTCTGAATTATTGATATCATTGTCTCATCTTGTTCGCAAGATGGCGGATTCGGCGATAATGGCTGTCCCAGTTGTCCCAGAAATTAGCTCATCGGCTACAAACATCAATGGAGACGATTGCTGATATGTTTTATGTCAGATCTCAACAACCACGGGATTGAATGATTTGAGAGATCGTTAATAAACATCTCTTGGCATTAGGGGTCTAGATTCAGCGTTGATACAAAATTCTGCAAAATTTCAGGGAGGAGAGGGAGGGGGGCTTCAACGATTTCCTCTCACCTAAGTTTCGTTAAGCAGATGCTGTAGACGGTGTGATTTGGAGAACCTAATTCTTAGGGAATCTCATTATTGAGAATTTCATAAAAAACAGTACATCCCCAACTCTCTCACGGTTATCACGCGGCAGAGCAAAGAAGACAAAAAAATTTCTTCTATCATAACATTTAACTGGCCGCAGATTTCCACTTTCGAAAACTCGGCTCTGAAGTTTTCATGGCCACAGACAGACCAGGAGCTGGCAGCTGCTTGCATTTCTTTCGATAAAGAATCCATAACAGAAGTATGTAACCATTAATCGCACTAATTTGCCTACGGAGGTCATTTAATTATAGAGAAAAGCACCAATTATCAAGAAATAATGAGAAATCGCAAATTTAAATAAAAGGTTTAGTACCAAAATTGAAAGCTAAGAATCTGAGCAGAGTGGAAGGAAATACGATCAAATATAAAGTTTAAAATGCAGCAATTAGAATATCTAATAGAAAATCAGAATGTTAATTTAAATGTGAAAGTAGCAAAATACGAATTCGTCTGAAGTATTTTACCGCTGGTCATTATAAAGGTAAAACCTTGGAGAAGATAAAAGTGAAAAGGAAAAAAATATTTAAGCGATTGTTAATAGTGTATATTTAGTCAAACCATTTTACATTCCGCAAGTTTTACAATTTGCAACTGTTACATATTGTGGGCTCCGTACAAAAAGCTCAGAATGTGATACCCGGTATTTTGATTTCTGCATTATTTTCCTTTTGGACCCTCATTTCAGCTCCTACTGGATTGATTTGATATTTTGTATCTTTAAATAGTATCCCCTGATTAAAATTTTGGAAAGTTTTTACAAAGCTGTGGGCAATAAGGAATAATTTTTTCGCAATTAGTGACCTCCAACCTGGATTTCTTACTTAGCAAAATGATGGATATAAATTTTAAAAAATATAATTAAATTTAAGAAAAAACGAAAGAAAAATGTTTAATAACGGCTTTGATTAAGTAAATAGGAAACGGAAAACTTGAGTATAAGCGGGAGGAAGTGAAGCATACATTCTCGGAATATGAAATCAGCCATATGTGAAATTTCAGATCTGATTTAATAAAAATATTGAATTATTTCCCAAATTGTATATTTAACTTATTTAATGTAAATAATAAAAATAAAACTGTGTAAGATAAATTTTTAGCTAATGAATTAGCCTGTTATTATATATACACACAAATGAAACTGGTACCACTCATTTGCTTTCTACCTCCTCGATAAATTTCGCCGTTTTAATTCATATTCCAATAAACTCCAGATAGAAAAATCTGTCTCCTATTCCCTAAGTGCAAATGTGCTTACGGAATTAACCAAAACTTTTTAATTTCTTCAATTTCCCGGATAAAATTAGCTTTACTTGTTCATTTATTTCGCTACGCAAATGAATTAACAAGCACAAGGTTGATAAGGTTGCTTCATTAAACTCTAAATCAAATGGTTGAATGTTAAATTTCCAATTTCAGGGCAGAAAAACAAGAAATTTGGTAGTTTAAACCACTATCGTTTTGAATTCATGCATTTACACGGTTATATTAGCAATATAATTTAACTTACTACTCAAATCCCGAGTAGAGTTAACAATAATCTGTTCCAAAGATAAAAAAGGCCGCAATGAGCAAATAAAAGAACAGCTCAGAGGTTGTTAGAAAAAATAAGACAACAAGCTATGAAAAGCAGCGAACAAAAAAGAGAATCTCAAAATATTCCCTTGTTTCTGTCATTGATCGCATCCTAGATTCGATATGTTTTAATTAATTCTATTATCGTAATGTTGATCGTGTTTAAGAAAATAGATTATCAGAAGCATATTATTTTCTTCTGAATCTGGAACCATACTTGCATGGAATGTAGTCGATTTCATTAGTTTATAATTTTATATTCTCTTTGATTTACCTGAGTTATTGTTAAAATTGCTCAATAAAAAATATTCCCCTTTTTCTCATTGTTTTCATTAAAATAAAATGCTCATAGTAAATAAGCGATGTATTTTGTGTAAAAATATAAAATTTTATGTTTCTAAATTATTGAATTTTGGGAGTGCTCCTTATGAAATATATTTGTCTTCTTTTAGAATATGGAGATGGCGATTAAAGTTTGGTAAAAAGCCCCTATGGAATGTATGGAAAATAAAATCCAAAAGCAAAATTTAAATAAATTTCAGAAATTGATGTATTTATAAACATTATATTAATCTGAGTACAAATAATTGCAAGTGTTTGCATAAGAGTGACATTTAACTAAAATGTAGAAGAGTAATGATATGTAATTTTGCACATGATTTGTGAACAAACACTTTTTCTAAGGGCATTGAAATTCATTTTTTTAAAAACGAAACATACGAATCATTTATCGAAGTTTATATATATATTCATATTTTTTCCTTCTCGCAAAGAGGGTAAAGTTGAAAAAAAAAGTGAAGATATTTTAATCGAAAAGTGCAGGAATAATTATATCTGAATGAGTGGCGGTCATTTCGTGCCGATAGAAGCCGGCGATTAATATTATATATATGGATAGGCCTATAACTTGCAATCAAAATCCACCAGTTTATTTGCACAATTAAGATAAATATTATCAGTCTATCCCCTAGAAGGTCTAATAGGAAGTCAAAGACCGAAGTTCACGGCTACGACGTTTGTGTTTAACTTTGGGATAATTTAATCCCACAGCTTGTATTCAATTGGCGGGAGCATATCGCTCCTGAAAGTTTGATAGTTATTCAGTACATCAGTGAAGAGGACTTCTATTCGTAAAAAGCCCATGTTTGGTTAACAAAGTGCTCTAGATTATTTGTATTTCGCCCTATTATCCTCCTCTCGGGTTTGAGTCAACCATATTCGAGAGATATCTAGTGGACAAATATAAAATGATGGGAGAGGCTACACTTCCTAGCATCGCAACAGAATGAGGGCCTGAATTTGCAAAAAATCTATTATTCATAAGGAGAAATTATCTATTAGTCTGGTAGTTAAAAACAATTTCTACTTTACTGCAGCATTAAGCATCAACAATGTCTCAAGATAAGGAAAGCAATTTGCCGTACGTGATCACACGATATACATTTATGTGTATGATTAATATTAGTTCTTTATTGCTCCGAGAACCACTGACGAACAAAAATAATGAAAACAGAAAAATAAGTAGAAAATATTTTTGGCAAAATTTTGTGATCATGGCAGAAAAATGGGAATTTCGTCATCAAAATCAAGGATAAATTATTACTTTCTGGAGAAAGAGAGAGATTTTATGAATTAGAATAAATATTTAACTGCGAAATCTTTTAATTTACTTTGCTTGTCATTAGAAGGCAAAAATTTGAAAAAGTGGGCATTTAATATGGCCTTTTTATGAAAATAATAACTTTAATCCATTGTATTGTGAAATTAACATAAGTTTTATATATAAAGAAAAATTTTGCCTCGATTATGATCTTTCAAACTCCTATTTATTGCTTACAGGATGATAATTAAGAGGGATAAGCTTTTCGCTAAATATCCTGAATTAGACAGTGGAAGAAGGTTTATACCCAAAGTTAACCACTTGTCAAAGATCGAGTTACGGAAGTATTCAAAAATTACAGAGCTTTTGACTGACATAGACTTCCATTCGCACTGACCTATTCTGTTCTATAACAAGTCGACTAGCAGGATAGTACTAGTGTATTGAATTTTAAAACAGCAAAGTCTATTAGACTTCTTTAAAGTTGAACTGATCTTTAATCGTCTTGCATTCAGTGATTTATTGCATCCACTTTAACAAATTAACTTGAGAGTTCACTTATCTGGAAGATGAAGATACATTCGGTCAGACTAATTTGAGCCATCAATGAACATTTATGATATATTTACATTTTCTAAAAGAATGTTTTCTTTAGGTGTATTTAATGAACGAATGGGCTATTTATTTGCTGAGGCAAAGCATATTTCTTAGGTGAAAATTTTCTAAATATTTTCAAATAACGTTTCATGCAACTGTGTGGTCTCTGCAAAATATATCTCTGGATATATCAAATTTCCTCCGCCATGTAATCCCGACTTGGGCGAAGAAAAAAATACATTTGCTTATCTAATGCAGTTTCTTATATATATATCTACTGCTTTAGAATTGGAATTTGTATTATCCGTGGTAACAGAGGAAAAAATAAAAAATAAAATATATAATCGACTCATGGGGCTCGGGGCGAAGAGGAGATTATTCAAGGCATCAAATTGGTCTGATTTTATTCACGTCACGTATCTATGGGATTTTGGAAGGAAAAGATATTTGATTTTTCCTTAGCTATTCTCCAGGCTGAACATTAAATTCTATACCACTCTTCACTGTGATACTAGGAAAGCGTGAGAAGAAAGGACAGTGCTGAGGAGGATTTGATTTAACAGGACAAGAAACCCCGAGACAAAGAGGGTGGAGATGTGTGGACATGTTGACAATGGACCATCAGTGTAGTTACAATGGCACTTATGTAGGTTGATAGGAGCACAGCGGAGGTTGAGGTAAGAGGAAAAACTGGTCAGGTACCCACTAATATTTACTGGTTGGTGAGCTTTTGGTCGATTGCGCACAAATTTTGCTTTCATTGTTCGAAGATAAAATTTTACTTTGTGATAAAAGATCAATTTGACCACTATTTGATTTTTCAACTTGCATTGCAGACTTCAGGCCAGCACAGCCCAGAGCTAGTGTAGCAGTTGGATAAATTTAGCGGCTATTCATACTATTCTATTCAATTTATTTAATATAATAGTCGGAGAAGGTCATCAACTCTTGCAAAGGCGTTTGAAAGTAGTTCATTTTGTCATTTTACTCTTGTTTTAATGTTCATTTTATCGACCACGAAAAAAATTAATATTGCACACCTTTGACAGTACAAAATATATTCTATGCTTAAATAGTATATTTTAGAAGTAAAGGTGACATCATATTAAAGTGGAGATAAAATTAAGTACAAATTATCCGGATATAAGTGGCTTTAGACTTCTCATAAACGGGATACAATAAATAGAAAATAATTATAAGAAAAAATTTCGTGCTAAAATATTAAAAATTCGAATAATAAACACTGAGCATCATGGGGAAGCTTTTGCTGCAATCTACCGAATTAATCATGAAATACAATATTGGAACATGGAATACCCATTCAGTAAACATTATATAACCCGATTTAAAATCAAATAAAATAAGACTCTTTTACACTCTGACGTCTCTCTCAGCGTATTTTGGACACCCTCCTCCATAAAATTTGTCAAATTTTTACTTCCCATAATTTAACATTGTAATTTTGTTATATTTTTTTAGTTATTGGATAGAACTTTTATTTGCGCTCCATTACCATACATCTGTAATAATTAACATCTAAAACAAATTAAATGGGTTCTTGATCTTTGCGCAATATATCTGCGATGGATAAGAGGAATACTCGATATATTCCTGTTACTCAGTTCCAAATGAACAATAAAACAATTAATAACATCACTTCATAAAAAATCAATAGAATAATAGGTACATTTTAATTATTCGTTGGAAAATGTTTTTTGCTTGTTTTATAGGGGCAATTATTCCAGCGCCAATTTAAATTTGTTTATTGAAAGAAAATTTATACTCAGAATGTCATAGCTATCTCCATCTTTCAATAAGAACAAAATAGGATACAAACGGCTGGTTTAATTTTTGGTCCCTTGTTTATTTTTTATCCTAAAATTTAAAATTAACAAAATTCATTCAAGTGTAGCCAATTAAAACTATGTCTTATTTTTTTGTTTCAAAAATTCACAACCCGTCACAATTTAAATTTACTGCCAACATAAAATTACAGTTAAATCAATCATTTTGATGTTTCCATTAATAAATAAATTCTTTCTGCTGTATTAATTTAATTTTCATAAACATTTACATTATTTAATTAATTTTTAAGTAGCAACGGAGTTATTCACTGCCAAAACTGGAACTAAGTATCGACTAACATTTGAAGCTCAAATAAATGGGGCTTTCAATCCCAGTGATTTCAGGAAACTAATACAAATTCTTACCCAATGAATACTTTTACAGTGAAATTAGTAGTTGTAAGTAATCTAACTGGTTTTTGGGCCTTTTTAAGCTATCAACCTTCAAGCGAGATGGAGATAACAGAGATTGCGGGTAAAGAGCTTCACTAGACACAAAGAAAATTCGCAGATTATTGAGAAATTGATAGATGAAATGGCAGGATTTGTGAATCCGCAGAAAGAGCATTTATAATTTGGAAATAAAGATAAACAAATTAGCTCAGTTTTCTAATATTCTAAGTATTTGATAAAATTCAGATTAAGTGTCTGGAGGTCATAAGAAATACGTCGGGTCTCAGGTGACGAATTGAACATCAAGGATGAATGAAACCACACAGTAGGAAAGTTTAGATGCGCTTTAAAGGAAAATAATTATGAAAGTTATAATAAAGTTGGTCACCAGGATACAATATTTCTAAAACTAATCTCTCTAGTGACATTTTAATTGCTTTGATGTTCGGTAGTGAAATTTCATTTTAAATTAATCTTAAATTGTCCCTTCATTTATGCGTTCCATTTCCTATAACAATTTGTTTAAAAAGTACAAATCATTTTATCGACATCATCAAGATCTTTCCTTCCTTTAAGTTTGAGTAAAATACTTCGGAATAGAAAAACAGTCCCACAACATCGTTACGTCCAAACGCTATATTTTCTACCGCATTAAGACAGATACAAGGAGATTTTTAATTACATTGGGAATAATTCATTGTGAATTAGATTTGTGTCATAAAATCAAAGATGATTAATGAAAAAGCCAAAACACTTTCCGACATCTGCAATTCCCCGATCAAGGACACAGAGTTGAGAGTGAACAAGAATGCATTGAACATCAATAATTTTAGTTGAAGAGTGTTAGAGAAAGGAAGGAAGTAAAGGAAAGAGAAGAAGAACAAGAACAAAGAGCCGAAAGTTTGCGCCGAGTGTCTTGAAGTCGTCTTGTCTGGAATTGCCCAGACAAAAGGCTGCGTCACTGAAAGAGAGGTGGGAAAAAATCAACGATCGATACTCTACAACTGCGATTTCGCCACTAGAGTGGCTAAGATACACTCCGTTTAATCAGTCATTGAAATGCAAAATATAATTTTGCACAAAATTAGTTTATTCTATTGCATTTTACAGAAAATAACCTTGAAAAACATTGGTGCTGAATCACTCAATATCTTCTTGTTTCTTTTAACCAATCATAAAGGTTGAACCAAACTATTTTTTTCTCATTCGTGTACTCCAAATCTCAGGTAGTCTTATATGTTCAACCATTTTATTTTTGTAAATTTAGTATCTTCTATATTTCCAATGCTAGGAACTCAAGTTTCCGTAATTATGATGTATCTAACCGCTTGATAGAGTTCGAATTCGAGACAGTCGGTGGGAATTAATCATCTTAAGACGGCTTCCCACAACAGAAATGTGAATACCATAGAACCGTCCGAATAAACCCCTTAATAGATAGAAATTTTAGATTAATTGACTGATTTCTTCTAATGACTAGATAACTTAGTTATCTTATATAACTAATCGTCATTATAACTCTTCAAAAGGCCTGAGTATTGAATTCCAATTTATAGAATAATAAGAAGAAAGCAGGGACTTTAATCAATCGTCATCTATTGTTTGATACGTAAAATGCTAAACAAAGTTAAAAATACTACTCAAGGTCCGGAGAAAAATGAAGACTTCTTAACGAAATTGAATGCCAAAGAAGAGAAAAGAAGCACGAGATTGCAATAAAAAGACGAATGAAATAGCTTAAGAGTATTAAAACAAAGAAACAAAGCCTCTTAAAAAAATTACGGCTTAACTTACTCTCCCGACGTTATGTTTGGCTGATTTTAGGGAAGCCAATGGTGAAATATCTTATTAAAATGTAACTTTATTCCGCGTAGCGTTATTTTCAAGCAATAGCAAAATGATTTACAGAGTTAAAACTTGGCCTCTTAAAGCTTGTTAATACTAATGATAAAATTTAAAATAAGGAGAAACGCCCCTGGTTGGTGAAACTGTCTTGGTTTGAAGTTTTATTCGATTCGTCAACACTTTGGTTTCAGTCGGTATTACAGTGATGATTAAAGACTAAATTTCTTGTTTTTGAAATAACATGAATAACTTTCGCTCCCATGTTGAAAGCGTACAGCCCATTCCAAAATAACTGTTTTGAAATCTCCATCATCCATTATCGATAAACAGTTGTGAATAATCGCTTTAACTGCTCCATAAAAGTGGCAGCTCATATTCATCTTCCAAATAAAAGTTTCACTTTGAAATTCACTAAGCCTCGTTTTGTCAAAATTTGCAAATAAGATCATTTAATTTCAGTTATCCAGGGAGGTAAAATAACAAACATTTAAATGAAATTAACAAGCAAATAAAGCTCTGATCATTGTAAGTTTAAACTCAAACAGAAATCGGAGGAGCACTTGCGAACATTATAACTAAGTCAAATATAAGAAAACATAATTAAACAGCCTACAGAGAACTGTGTAAACATTAGTGAAATGTCATATGAATTAGATCGAAACGGCAAGACCAACCCTTCTTAATTAATTACTTCCGGTCAATGAGCATCTGCTGCAACCCAGGGGGCGAATCGTGAATTTTGAATTTCGCAACATGAACTGGCCATTTAGTAAATATTGTGCAAACTCAATTTTAGTAATTAAATAAAAAATCTTTAATGTGTCGCCGTTGTTCTGTGTAACTTTTTAATCTCCTGTACTTTGTCCTTTGCTGGCCTCACTGTAATTTGGTATCAGTTGATTCTCACAATTAAACATATTGATTTTTGTATTACTGGGGGTAGTAATAACACTATAGGAGAAATTACTGATAATTAATTTAACTTTCAATTATAATGTAAAAGTCCATGTATGAACAAAGAGTCTGAATTTAATATAATTTAATTGTTATTGTCTAATTTTTTGCAAACCCCCAAAGGTACTGCCCTTTTTGCAAACTTGATTTGAAATGTCAAATCATTTAAGTTGATATTGCGTAGCAAATGAAGGTATTTAGATCTGATATTGAAATAAATAAATCCAGCAGCACTCTGTTTAATTGACTTCGAGCGTTATTATCATTGTAGAATCCTCGCTCCATCTCTATGCCAAAAAGTTTTTAATAGTAAATTAAGGAGGGGAAATTCCACTAAAATCATGAAAATGATCGTCTTTGAAGAAATGTATTTTCCTTCATTTATTATCCAATATTTATTTAGATATTCTATAAATATTACTTTGTCAATAGATAATCATTCAAACTTTTATTAAGTTAACTTGTTAATATTTTTATATCTGAGTTTTTTAGTGACAGTTTAAGAACAAGGGGTCTGTGATAAGATATTTCCATATTTACAATAACAATAGAGAATGGTACAGCAATCGTAATCTTTTGAATTCTTTCATTATTCCATTTAAATAAAATTTGGTTTCATGTTAAAATATTTCCCATACTCTGAAAGTATTAAGAACTTTTGTTTAGTATTTCATCAAATTATTATTTCTCTATATTCTGTCTTAATATTGTTTAATCCCCATTGCTTAAGGGGAAAATGGGAAGGAAGCTTTTAATGTATATAAATATTTATTAAGCAATCAAATTTATTCTCATTATAAAGAAAAGTAAACTGTAGAACCTCAATCAGTACAGTGGTGGAAGGCAAAGTACTTAGAGAAATGCACATGAAAGAGTGATCTGAGAAATTGAAAGTGGCGATTTTGAGGTCGTAAGCTGAGAACCCTACGGTTCACTAAATCTAATTTTATGGTTCATGTTAATCTTTGCCTTTAATACAACTAATAAATAAACGATAAACGTATTAGGAGGCGTTTAGTACCTAAGATTAATAAAATTAATTTTATTTTATAAAAGTTGTTGGAAAGGATATCAGTATTTAAAATTATTGGAGTTGGCAGCACAGTGGTGTTGTGAGTACGTCTACGGGAGTCTTATTTTAGCATCTTTATCTAACTTACTCCCAGACATATACATCCGGTTTAATTTGTTAATAAAGTTCGCGCACTCTCTATTTATCATTGGTTTTAATTATCATATGCAACCAAATAATTGTACTTAAACCAACAGCTGTATTGAATTATATTTCGTTAAAGGAGAGTTATTAAAGAAGAATAAAAGAATTCAACAAAGTAGAGGAAGAAGATTGAAAGATGGCAATAGAAATTAATTTATTCAAAGTCATAGTTTGTTTTTTTTACAATAGAAATTCGTTCTCCTGATTGTCGATCAAATTTTCATCGCCAATATTCAGAGCTTATTGGTCGGTTGTTTAAGTATGATGATTGGTATGAATGTTCCAATGCATTTTAGTCATTGAAAGCCGTAAAATCAGCCCGATTTTATATGATATTAAGCAGTTTACATGTTTTCAACGTAGTAGAGATTACATAGATGAGTTCTTTTAATACTGTCGCAAATTTAACTGAACTGCAATTTTTATGTCATTGACTTTGGTGAATTACTTATCCCGTTAACGATTATATTAAAAATATTTAGTCGAAAAGCATCTTTCCATGTTAGTAGGAAACTTCTAACTTAAAAAAGGCAGGATTGATATGACCCTTGCTATCTACTCAATCTGAGCTACTGAAAATTTTGTGTTAAACATGAACGTATGTTTTGGCGCTTGAAAAAAGTTGGAAAAATCATGCATTCCCGTGTGAATATACGACATACGATTTTAAATAAGTATTTATTTTCTATTCTTCTGTGATCCACGTTGTGGGTAAATTTTACAAACAAACAATATTTGCGTGAATTTTAATTTATTAAATTACTAGTTAAATTACATGAATATAATTATTTCTCATAATTAATTAAACATACATACAAATCCTGAAAATTCAGCATTAAACTATCACTTTGTGGACATTGTTTGATTTTGAAGAGAAGGCGCAATTCAAGCATCGAAGAAGCTCCATTATTTGCAACTCGATATTATCCTTCTCTGGCCCGGTTGTTTTCAGTAAGATCTCTTATTACGCTATTTTTAATTTCGAATATATTTATAATTTATATCATTATTTCGTCATTTAACACATTCAGTAAAAATTGATTTTATCATTCTTTTTTATATTTATTAATTATAAACACAGAACTCAAGAAAATATCGATCAGAAAATAATCTGTTAAGTTGAATTTCTTTTAATCGAGTGGACTTTCATTTACTCCAGCCGACAGGGAAAAATGTTAATTTCTGATATTATGAGGAACCATTTTGCCGCCCAAATATTTAATTAGCATCAATTATTCATCTACATGGATATAATTGTAGGGTTTTCTTTTAATGATTAATATTGCTAGCATAAAATTTATATTGCACAGACAATTCTTTCATTTGAAATTCTTGTATATCTCGAGGTGAATAACCAGCTATCCAACTATAAACTTAGACGCTGTGAATGTATATTTACTGAGAAACAAATCTAGAAATTTTCAGGTTGAGACACTGGATCTAGAAGAATTGAGCTATTCCAAAGTTAAAAAAGCTTGTTCCTTCCTGCGATCAAATTTTGTAAATCTCTTTAATTTTCCTGATTTTTTTATTTCTTATCTTATCTTAAATTAGAAATCCAATAATAATAAAAATTATATATTTTTCCTGCCGTAGGGTATTTATTATAGCCGGAATGTTGTCTTTTAACCGAGGACCGAATGGATTTTATTTCACTTCATCAAATGATCTGACAGCATTTCCGTCTACTTCTTTATTCAATTATATGTTCAATATTCCATTGTATAATGACAATGTCTCCGAGTTTATGATAAAATAAAACCATTATATTCCAGCGCACTAGAGAAATTTGTGATTATACCTAACCTTGTTTTGATTTCTTGAACTCTTTTTGAAGTAGTTTAGTTGGTTTTTCTGCATTGAAAAACCTCAATTTTAACATTAAATATAAATAAAGTTGATCTATTTTAATGGCGCTAGAATATTGGAATTAGTGGAAATTTCGTTAAGTAATTTTAATGAAGTATGGCGTTGAGTGTATGAAAAGAACACATTCAAAATGGAGAGAAGAAATTAGACGAAATGACGTCTTACATTATCTCTGATGCATTCAGTCAAAACCGGTTTTCTAGGGGATTTTTATAATATAATTTATTATTATACGACATAATCTCAGATCATATTTGAAAACAGTGTTCCCGCTTCAACTACACAGGACGCCTTTTCATTAGGTAGCTACGTAATATGAGCAGGCAAGGAAGGCTAAAATTGTATGCTATATTAGCTAAATGATAATATGTTACCTAACGAGAATCCTATTTAATTAAGTGATATTTATGCAGTCAAAATGTATTGAATAAATCGAGAACTAAAAAAGCAAATTACAACAGTTTATTACTGAGCACTTAGTTGACAGTGATGTTGGTATTAGGAAAATTGCAGTGTAGGCAACTAGTTTTATCTTAATGCTTCAAGGTTATCTAATAGCACATAGAAAATCAAAATTCATGCTTATTAAAAGAGAAAAAAAGTTGATTCCATAAGTGATTGAAAGTGGTACGAAACAGCGTTAAAGATCAAGGTAAACTGAACTCATGATCTGAATTTAGGTCAACCTAAAAAACACGACAGCCGTAAACAAGGGACAGAAGAAGAGAATAAGTTAAAAATATTCAAATACGAACCGACCGAAATTATTCTTTTTACTATTCTTAGCTACCTTCTAAATGAGTCTATGACGAAAGACTCCGTTAAAGTTTAACTCCAACTCAAGTAAAAATCTACTTTCGCAATATTGTAATTTACATAAAGGGTCAGTTGAAATTGTCTATGTTTTGCTTGGAAGGAACTGGCACAAGCTTTAAAACGCTCTCATTCTGTGTTATTAAAAAAATTTCGAGAAAAGAGTAGCACTACAGGGAAAAATCGATATATATATATATATATATATATGGGTGTATGTGTAGAACATTACATATTTAATTCATATTGAAGATATAGATGAGTTGTAAGAAGAAACCTGAAGAATCAAACTTGTTCATTTTTCATAAAATTACAGATAAGATGTATTTAGTCATTATTAATTATTAAATAAAATTTTTTGAATGATTTTAAACGATTTAAAATAAAATAGTATGATATGATGATCAATAAATTCTACTAATTAATCTAATAATAAAATTTTATTATAAAAATAATAATTAGCTAATGATGAAATATAATTAATTTATTTTAACTTATTTGAAATTATTTTATTTGCGCTCAATTTTAAATAAATTTTTCCCGTCCCTCTTGTGTTAACTTTTAGGCTGATTCCAAATGTATTTGCCAAATTTTACAACAAAACCACAAAAGCATAATATAACGCATATATCTGAAATTTTATTTATATTTCAAAATTTGTGATAAATATTGAATATCAGTTATGTTTTCGTGCAATAAACCAAATTTAATCTAAATGGCTCTTTAGTTCTTTGCAAAAGACATATTCAGATGAAAAGGTCCTTATTTGAACGAAAGTTCTCGAACATTCTTGAGCTCTTAATTTTGAATTTTTATTTTTACATTGGTTTAAGATTATTAATTCGATGCTTAGCGCTCTTCAGAGTTCCCTAACTCCAAGAACTCTCCTGTTGCACAGGAATAACTGGTTTCTTTGGGCATTCACATCATTGGATATTTATCGAGAAGGAAATAGATGTATGAGATAACTGTCGCACAATCAATTATAATAACTCCAGCTTTACAAAATCCCCTTACACTCAAATTGAAAAACAAATAAAAATTAACAAACGGGATGTTCAGAGGTATCCTTTTTACAATTTGTAGGTTAAATAAAAATGAAAGCTTAATATAAAAGAAGCAGAAGAAAAAAACAGTTTTGAAGAAATCAGTCTCCCTTTGCAATGCAAAATAATTCATGTTAGATTACTGACTTTTATTTCGTATTCTGATAAGTCAGCTTGCATGTCAAGTTATAACAAAATAGCGAAGCCAAAGGCCATATTGCATTTCGACCATTTAACCTAAATAATGCTTTACTATTATTACCCACGGCCATATAAAAGCTCACAAAGAGAAAAAGAATTCGGTAAGAAAAAATGCGAAGATCGCAAAGGAGAAAATGAAGATTTGAGAATGTCAAAAGTTGTTCGTATCTTTTGAATTTCTGAAACTTCGATTTACGTACTTTCTGATAAGAAGTATAATTCAAGCTATGATGTCTGGATATTCAGTCTTCTTGATTTTATCTCTACATTTCTGTGTGCAATTTGTCTGTATGTTCTTACAAGTAGAGGACAAAGGCACATGGAATTAGTGAAGGTATTCTAAGCATAAATAACAGTGGGATTTAGGGAGATAGAAAATATGGAATTATGAATATAATCTTTTATTTTACAGGATTAGATCGAAATAACTAAATTGTATAAGCTTATGGAGTGATCTCTGCTGATTGCAGTAGTCAATCTGAATATAAGAAATACTATTTTAGGTAAAATTGTAAAATTTATATTTAATAAACGCTGGTTCTATGAGTCACTAGATAATACATTATGTTACTTTATGCGAATTCCTTTGTCTGAAAAGAAGGAATATTAATATAATTTCATACTTCTTTGTTGACACTTTCCTTCAGAAGGAAGCATATTTTCAATTGTGACGTTAAGAATTATAAATGTGACATTTTCATCACATTATAAAACATATTAAAATTTGCATCAAGGAAGCCTAATCGAATGCGACAGCACATGATTTATTTAATGTATTGGGAAAAGCGTTCAGGGACTCAGAAGGCACCTGCGATCACACTTTATTATACTGAGTCATGGAGATAGGCCGGCCCAGGAGGTTACCGTGTCCAGAATCCAGGTGTCTGGATATCAAAATGTCCATACTAGAGATTTTTTCAAATGCACTGCGACAGAGGACTACCTACCATGACTGATAAAACCGAAGAAAAGTATCAGGATATATTGGGGTCTGAAGTTAAGACATAGTGATTGACCAACGCGAAAAAAGGTTGTAAATATTAAGGTTAGCATTCCAATCCCTGATCATTTTCAAGAAATATCAAGAGGACGAAAAACGCAGCATGCTGACTTTCGGAAATTTGAATGACCATGTTTGAGGGAAATCGGATCGATTGACTTAAAGACGCTCTGAAGGAAAAGTGAATTGTTGAGGTTGAAAAACCATAGATATTCAGGAAAGAATAAGCTCTGATCAATCTGGAAAGGTAAACCAATTAGCAATAATTTAAGTTAAATTCTAATAAAATTTAGACCGTTGTGAAATGATATGAAAGCCAAAGCTCAGAATCAAAGTCGATCTCCTCACTTTTTCTAGTAGATTATAATGAAATTCACATTTTGTATCTCTCTGTCATATGCGGACATTCAACAGTTTAAATTAACTAATTCCAAATTCTCTTGATATATTGAAGAATGTTCCTACGGTGCCTAGCTTTCAACTCTAAGCAGTTTCAGGTAACAAAACACTGTGTTATCCGGAGACTACCACAGCAGGAATATCTAAATCCTCAAAACATTTAATAAACAATATTGAGAATAGCGTTAAGGGACAAGAAAATGGAAAAATTTCTCATTTGCCTACATGAAAACAAATCTTTTCGCCGCCCAACGGTAGAGGAATAAAAGTCAGCCCAAGTTTAAACTAAAATTCTTTAAATTTGCTCAACTGTTTTTGTCTCCATCGTCTCGTATTCGACCAATTCCTTTGATATGTTGCTTTATGAAAATAATTGGCAAAAAAATTAAGACGTGGAAGCTAAACGGGTGTTCGATGAAAGAAGGCGAAAGTTGAGTGATGAATCTACTGTAAATTTTACTCCATGCATCAATGAAAGTCAAACACAACTGAAAGATGCATATTTGTGAATTCTCGGTGTCATCGACTCTTGCAAGGGAAAGTGAGATTACAGGGCAGTGATAGATCGATCATCACAAACCCAAAGATAATCTGCCAACTAGTTGACTCCTTTTTTCAGTGGATTTTTGTTACGAGAATTATCGCTGTGAATGCATATAAAAGTATATCACTCAGGTTTTCTATTTAAAGAGCGAGATGATGAAAAGAAAGGGTAAGTCTGAAGGAAGTTAAATTTGGAAAAAACAGCAATATCGCAATTAGCCCCTAATCGGACTGTAGCTTTATCTTTCTCGACATCATCTTTATAAGCCTATCATGTTCTCTGTTTTCTTTTTTCTCAGTCAAGATACTGATTGCACCTATGCTATTTTTCCCCTTTCCAACTTCGATTTCTGGAAATATTTGTTGCCAGGTTAGTTATTAACTACAAAACTAAGCATAAGCAGACTCCACTCTCCAAATGGGAATGTAACGAGAAGTTCCAAACCCGTCTTCTTTAATCAACCCAACTATTGACCTTTTTACCTGTACTTTTTGAATCCTTCGTCAATTAAGCGGTCTTTGTCTATAGTTGTGCAACGCCAAACCCCAAAAAATTGTAATTAAAAGATGCAAACCTTTTCCTACCATCGAAAGTACAAGAAATTGTTTGTCAAATGCCGGGTTATACAAATCCATCTACGTTCTTGAAAGATCTGCACATAGTGTAATTTTCCGCTTAATGGTCTTTAAAAGTAACCCCTAACTTAATATAAAACTAGCAAACATTCAAAAGACGTAATTATTATTACTTAAGCTACAAATAGATAGCTAATCTGCGGAGTGGAAATTCGTAAAATTTCTTTTCCACTATATCTGATTATTTATAACATTGAGAATTCAACAGCTCCCTATCCAAATCACGTCTTTAATGAGAATTGCAACTGATCACTCTCTCACCACTACCAATTATAGTAACCCGTTTACTTAACATAGAGTTGCTTCAGGGATTCAAATGATGTAGGGTTCTCCTCATTTTCTGACTCTCACTTCCACTACCTGAGAACTTCACTTAAGAGTGAACAAACTCTCTATGTATTTTGCTTTTTACATGATAGAATGTTTTCTCATTATAAATAGTTGTAAGGCTTTGGTAAATAAATAAATACATTTAAAAATTAAAATGTTATATGACCATAGCTAAAACGTTTTTATATTAATCAATACTTATTGCAAATTTGGGACAAAATTGTTCACTAATTTTTAATTAAAACGATATCATTTTTAGTAGTGTCGACAATTTGAAATTGTGTCTTGAAATGTCCAATATCTCCGTGATTTGTCATTCAAGGTCATCACTTTTTATTCTTCAACTGCTTTTAGCATACGCATTTTATGTGAAGAGTACGCAAATAAAAACTAGCTACTTTCTTATTTTTAAAATGGTTTATGTAATTGTTACTGCCTATGGAAAGACAAAAAACTGCTGCCTTTAATCACAAAGAGCAATAAAGAATAACTCTTTATGATCAGAGAGAGGAAATGAGGGGCTCAATTAGAATCAAAAACAAAATTATTTCAAATTTCGGATGCATTCGTTTCTTTACATTACTTAACATATATGTAATTATTTGCTTTAGGTCTCTTAATTGAAGACAGTTGTAGCAAACAGGCAAGACAGAAAGAAATTGTTTTCACGGTAGCAAACAAGTAATAATTACGAACTATGAATTATAAAATAGTCAGTACAAATAAATTAGTCAAGCCATCTGGATTCAAGTGTCTCTCCACTCTTAATTGATACTAGCTACAATGTTTCAGCCCAACAGGGCCAAATGGATTTTACACAGGGTCGGAAATAACAAAAACAAATGGTTTATTTATATTTTTCAGCTCATAAGCAGATGTTACTTTATTTAATGTACTCAACTAAGCTTTAGGAGACTTGAAGTACTTAATTTGATTTAGAGATAATGTCAATACAAGCAACAAAATTCGAACATCAGATTCGCATTAGTAGAAAATGTGCGCGAAGGTAATTATGAATCCCGGATATTACGAAACACCATTAGTACACTCTAAGAAGGATATATTATTCTTTTCCCAGAGAGTTACGGTCACTTTATTTAGCAATTACTATTAATATTATTATCCGTAGCAGAAAGAAAAACCTTTTACCAGATTTAATCATGAAAAAACAAATAAATGGGGAAAATAACAAACAAATGCAATAGGGTAGAAAACGGGGTGAGAGGTCAGCAACAAGCAGGTAACTACGTCGGGACATCGCAATTCTAATTTCACCTGAGTCGAAAACCAACGAACTAACCGTATTTTCAAATAGGGAGAGTCTACTTTGCGATGTCGTAAACTTCAATCCTCATCATTTGAACCCCC
>CAADRB010000007.1:707079-776754 GCA_900708905.1 Hymenolepis diminuta
ATTCGCGTGTGGAATTATATCTACTATACTAAAAGCTTGTTGACCAGTTGATTCATTTCCGTTGGTGATCATACCACTTAATTTATTTTAGTCGATTTACAACTAATAGCATGTAGCTTAAGCTAACATTGTACAGTTGTCCACAGCTTATTTGTAATGAACTGTAAACTGTAGACTTCTATTTTTAGCGAATGTAATATTCGCCAATTACTGCAAACATGATGACCCTCTGTGCAGCTTCCAAATTACTCTTATTTCTCATCCTGTATGAAAATACTTCAATTTTTCTTCCACAAAGGCGCAGTGACATCTTCAGGTCCCTATGACGCAAAACTCCTATCTATCATGCTCGATTACGTCTATCTTTCCACCCCAAACTTCCAATTCTATAACCGTCCCGTTTCATTAAGAGCATACCGATACTCATTGTCCTCACGCGCGTGCCTGCCCAAGTGACTCATAAATTGCTTTCGTATTCTCACACACATGCGCACGGGCACTCTGATCATACACTGAATCTAAACTTCAGACTTCTCAACTCTCCTTTATACTAAACTGGAATCTCAGAGATATACATTTGTGTTTGTTTGACTGGCACAATTTATACCATCTTTATAAATTTCAGATGATTAGGATAAAATGAATATAAAGGAAGCATATCGTACCTGAACTAACTGTTCGTCGTTGCATTTGTCACGAGGAAAACAACGTTTCGCAGTAGTGAGAAAGTCTGATTGAGTAAATCATTTATATATTTGACTCACAATAATTCTATTCACCCATTTTAATTAAAAAAAATGACTTTTTACACGATGATAATGAGGTAAATCGTAGGTGTAATTTAAATTAAACTACCCAAGCGGTTAATGCCAAGTACAGCTGTCATTAATATAAATATCAGAATTCATTCATGCTGGGGTGCTTTATTAATTCTTTAATTCAGAATCTAAAATATCATCTGCAATTGTTAACATTTTAAGCGAAAATTTTTAAACTGTTGACAAAATATGTGCAATCCATATCGTCTGAGGATCTGTTAGTATTAATTCACATTCATTGCATTTAATGTCTACTATTTGCTATTCCAGCATACGTCAATATTGTCTCAGTGATAATGATAAAAGGCATCATCATGCAATTCTGTCTTATCAGTTTATGAATAAGTATGCTTTTGTATCTTAGACTATTATAGTGGCAGTCTACCTAATTAGGTATGGAAACCCACTGATCTGCAAAATGAAAAGGGAAGTTTGGACTGGCGAAAAGATCGTTATTTCACCTATTAACTTGTCAAATTCTGAAGTTTGCAGTTCTTAGTATGCTATTTTAAATATTTCATATTTCTGTAATCTTTAAAATGATAATCTATGAATCTACTTGTAAAGATGGGATAATTATGTAAAGATAAAGATACATTTAAAGAAAGTATTAATTTTATTGATTTAGTGTAGGGCAATTTATTAAAAATAAATAAGATACCTAGAAATTTAATTTGGATGAACATTCCTTATTGGTTTCAGCTGAAACATTCTGCGGTAAAGTGAATACAAGACTTGTAACCATCTAAAGTCCACCTTGATCTGTTTCAGATGAAAGCCCTCTATCAGTATTGTAGAGACTAGGAGCTAAAGCGAGCAATATGCAACAACAGCTTCCAGGTTCGGTATTCAGAGTCGAGAGTGTCCATAAATGTAATGAATGGCAAAGACTTAAATGCTAACGAGTTAGGGTGAGAAAGAACGAAAAAAAATGAGAGGTAGAGAACTTGAGAACCAAGTGTCTGAACTACAAGTCTAAAAACTGGCATTTTTGCAATTACACAGTCAAAATAGCTAAACTATAACAAAAAAGGCGGGTGGAATTCAATAATTTACATCTTCTATCTTCGATTCCGCACTTGGAACTCAAATAAAGCGATATCATTCAGATTTAGCTGGCGGTGAAAATTAGAAATAAGTTTCCATAAAGCGGTTAGAATTAAAGCGTTGCTTGAAAAAATGAGTTTAGGAAACGCTTGAAAAGTAATTCTTCCACAATTTTACAAAATTGGTAAATATAAAAAACGCATGAGACGGTGAAAGTACCAGGGATTTAAAACTTTCGTTCAACTGTCCCCTAACCCCTTTGAAATTAATCAACCCAAATGAACATATCACATTTTTACTCTTTCAAAAACGCTCCATTATTTTCATTCTTTCCCCATGTAAAATTAATGATAAAAGTCATTTATCTTTATGGGCAAAAAAGTAATTTAAGTGAATACTACTGAGTATATGAGTTAAAAGAGAAAATATTGCGGATGGCCAAAATTGTCTGCGACCTCTTAAATCATCAGTCGCCCACTCATTGGGTACTAATTTTGCATTTTATTCTACCATAACTTCTGGATCATTGGTTGACCTCAGAGTCTGTTGGGCATTTGTTAATTTTGCCTCGGAATCAAAATCCCTAAACACGTTCATTTTGGCACTAACTCAATAAGACATTCGATTTCTCTCCCATTTTCCAGCTTTGGATGATAAGTTAGCGGTCCTCAGAAGATGGTTCAGTCAACCTAGATTCGACGTTTAGTTCTTAATACTGTGGACATTCCAGTTGGCAGTAGTAACCGTTAATCGTATGCTGCAGCAATACGTTTTTTTCCCAATTAAAACACAAGATTAGATATACACAATGTGTAAACCGAAATTATACGTAAATAAAATACGGCAATTGTTTGTTTAACCAAACATAAATTTTTAAAAATATTTTTCGCTTTATAGTAACTAACAAACACGTTTGTGCTATGATTATAATCTTGGTTTCATGATTTGCGTCGTTTAAAATCACTTTTGATCCTTTATTCAACTCTCGACGCAAAGCACGCGATGTAGCGTTAACTTCAAATTTAATTAAGTCGAAAATATTCTTTGAAACTTCACCCTTTGATCATTGTCAACTTATAAATTAAGTATAAAGTTACAATATTTTATTATAGTAAGCTGCTTAAAGCAATTTGTTTTGGTATAGTAAGAGTAAAATGCATTTCTAGGCAGTATTGTTGACATTTATCTAGACCAGTTGTCAAATGATCAATGCTCTTAGTTTCCATCTATTCACTTCAGAATACCTCAGCCTTGATATTTGCATACGTGCGTCATACCTATCATTTTGTCCGTCATATAGGAAATAGAAACATTTAATACTAGTTGTAAAAGACTGATCTCATCCCGACGTTTTTAGCTACAGTTGGATATGACCATTCATCCATTTCCTTTAAAGAGTAAAAAGCCTGAATTTCCTTTTTGCTGTAGCGCCAAAGCCTTTAGAGGCTTGGATATATCGGTGACTGATAGGTTATTTTAACAGATGGTATTCACTGTGAGTATTACCGACTAATGCTCAAACAGTGATGAGTCCTGTTAACTTATAAATCTTCCTCTTGGATAAAGCAAGCCAATAAGGAGGAAATTAGCCATAAATCTGCAGTTCTCATTATTTTGCGCTGTCAGATGTATACTTCTGACAAATATTTCTGCTGATGCAAACTTCAGGACTTAATATTACAAGTCGAAGTATGAGATTAGTGTTGAGATGGAAAAGGTTATCATAAATCCTCGCTTAGCTCTCTCTTTAATGTGCTAGAATTTGGAATCTCCGATTCCTATTGTCCAGTTCATATACCCTATACGATCTTTACTTAAATTGACTTATAAATTTTAACAAAAGAAATTTAATTCCAATAAAAAATAATGTTTTTTTAAATATTTAATTAAAATATTTGTTTATCTAATGTAATCCGTGTTCTGTTTATGATGTGTTAAAAGGAAAAGAAGGCGTTATTTAACATATGGGCTGAAAATTCTCGAGCCTAACAAAGAAAACAGTTTTTTTGATTCAAAATTAGCTTTATTCATCAACGTAATCTCCATCAAGACCAACGCAATCATTCCAGCGCCTCTCTAACATTTCAATACCACTTTTGCAGAATGATTTATCTTTTGCCTCAAAATAGGCCTCAGTTTCAGCGATAACCTCTTCATTCGTGCCAAATTTCTTACCGGCGAGCATTTTTTCAGGTCTGCGAACAGCCGCTGGGAGCCAAATCTGGCGAATACGGTGGATGTGGGAGCAATTCGAAGATCAATTCATGTAGTTTTGCCATTGTTTTGATTGACTTGTGACACGGTGCGTTGTCTTGATGAACAAATTTTTTCTTTGCCATATGCGGTCGTTTCTTTGCAATTTCGGCCTTCAAACGCTCCAATAACGCTATATAATATTCACTGTTAATGGTACTTCCTTTCTCAAGATAGTCGATGAATATTACACCACGCACGTTCCAAAATACCGAGGCCATAACCTTTCTAGCCGATTGCTGTGCCTTCGGGCGCTTTGGACCAGGTTCACCAGTTGCTGTCCACTCAGATGACACTCACATGACGATCGTTTTGATTCCTGAGTGAAGTGATGGATCCATGTTTCACCCATTGTCACATATCGACGTAAAAATTCCCGTTTGTTTGTTACATTTAAACATGACCAAACACTGCTCAGAATCATCAACACGTTCTCGTTAGATAACCTAGATATCTGACTGGATTTCGGCGCTTTATTTGCGCACTCTGAAACCGCCTTAGTTCAATCCGGTAATCAGTTAAATATTATCTGTCTGTAGCTGCTGAGTGTTTTTGCTTAAATAACATTACTATTTACATTCATTTTCAATTTAATTGTACAGCCTTTTTTTAAAAAAGTTTGTTTATATTGTAAAATCGAATCGGCAATGTAGTTGGTGTCATAATCTCTGCTTTGCTAAAATGGATGCCGAGAGCTCGTAACCGTAGTACAATTTTAATTAACCTAGTAGGCATGATCAACTAAAAATTAATCAGCAAGTTTTAAATATAGTTGATATAATCTCACTTTGAGTCGAATCATGGCATTTGAACATCGAGATACTGGGCGGTAATCATGATTCTTGTTAATAATATGAATATTTAAAAACTTCTAGAATTCAGATAATGTAAAGCTTGTGGAGTCAAAATTGATTAACCTACTTTTTATTAATTCACTTATTTTACTCGTGTCCTGTTCCACTTATTTGTGCGTTTTTCATGAATACAATGTGATTTCCCCTCTATTGGGCCGAAATATTCTGGTTTCCTTTTTAAATTATATTTTAAATTCGAAAAATTCTGAAGAACATTAATAGTAAAACTAATTTGTGTAGCTAAATTAAATTAGTTAATTTTGACTCTCAAATTCAATTATCTTTGTAAATTACAGTTTGTTGATTATATTACTGTGGAATTTAAGGTAAAAGATAAATATTTAGAAAATAAAGTCGGGTTTTTTTTAATATAAATAAAACCCATGATCGAGGAAAGGTTAAGCATCTGAATTCCTTATAAATGGAAATAACACAATTTAGACGTATTTGAAGGGTAACTCTCTATGCTTTTCCAGAATTACCTATTATTCGCAGTCTCCATGACAATAACTCTGTTTTTCGCCCATGAAGTTGGAGTGACCTCGTTTATGTCCCTTTGACACAACCTTTATCTGCCATGTCCAAACGCGCTCATCCATCTTCCCCTTTCTATGACCGCCTCATGTTCTCACGCACTGCCTTACCCAAGTGAATCATATAGAACCATCTTTGTTCTCCACACACGAACAACGCACGCCGGTCAGTTACGGGCTCCTACGCGTCCTGTTCATCTCCTTTCTTCCCCCCACACGCTGCTCTATCTCCCTCTCCCTCTGTCACTCGTTTCAATTTCGTTGTGGCTTCCTTGAATACATTTTGGTCGAATCAACTCTTGGTGTCCTGCTCTACAATCGTTGTTAGCTCTTACCCAAACAGCTACGAATTAGTGACTGAAATTGCTGTCGTTATTTGTTAGCTACACAAAAGTTAGTTGTTATCTAACTTCTACATATTCATAAACAAGGATTCAAATTCTTAAAAATGGCCTTCTAAGATTAGATTATTTTTAAAGAATTTGTTTGAATTTATTAAATAAAAAATTGCAAATAAGTTTATACAACTACTTACATTTAATTGGGTGGGTCTACCGGTCAAATGTTCCAAATTTTCAGTTATATAATTATCACTAACGAATTAATTTAATTAAACGAAAAATAATCCCGATTTATTTTTCCCTCAAAATATTTGAAAATTGCGTATTGATTACAAATAAGGCTTAAAAACGGAGTCTTCTTTTTGTTTTTAATTGAACAAACTGCATGGCATTACTTAAAAGCAATTTATATAAAATTCAGATCATTGTATTAATAATATTGATAATAAATTAATAATATTAGTTATTGAGGTATACAATCCTTTCTTCACTTTCGAAGTATATTTTTCTCTAGGGAGCATTCCCATGTCCGCTATTATTGATGTCTTTGTACGTGTCAAACTGCAAAAATATTGACAAAAAATAACATTCCTAAAGAGTAAGGAATTTGTGCAAGCAGGAAAAATTCTTCTCCTCTTGAACATCTCCTCAGAATCTAAACAATTTGCACTCCTAGAGATTACTGGAAATTATATTTAAATGGTTACATCCTAAACGTGCATTTGATAATGGCTACTTTGGTACCAACAGGATTTCCGAATGGCCATCTCATTAATCGGTTAGATTTGTTTACCTTTTTTCTTTAATTTTTCAACAAAACAAGGTCAACTTTCTTTTTCAGTTTTAATTTTTCTTTTAAAAACATTATTTCAGGTAGAATTTAAAGAGTTAAAAGGTATTTCTAACTGTTTTTTATTTATAGTGCTTACGGTAGATTACTCAATTCAAGGAATTTTGTTTCTATCATAAATAATGAATTAAATATTCCCGCCTTTTCGTATTTTTTAACCCTTAAAATTACAAGATAAAAAAGAAATTAAATGATTGTTAATTTCCGCAATTTGAGGCGTAGAAGATAAACCCAATATAATACAGTTAATATCATTTAAAAAGTGTTTATAACTAATTACCGGAACTATTTATCGATTAAAACTTTACCAGCTACGATTCATAAAAGAATAGTAAGATCATTAAAATGCAGCAACTTTTATAAATTGGCAAATATTAAGAAGAAAAATTTTTTTCAAAAAGTACCTTTCTTCCGCTTTAGGATCCATGCATGAAATATGCATTAATGTCTGCATTTATGAAAAAGACAAAGAAGGTAATGATATATTGGGGCTTTTCTTAATAGGACTTAGCAGTAAGAGATGATGTAATGTAATTTCACTTTACTCGAACTTAATTTATTCTCCACAACAACAATGTAAAATGAAAAACTATCATTTTAATCCTGGAACAAAATTTTGACTCTACGAATAGTAAAAAATTTCATTAAAGAGGGTGAAAGAAAGCTGAGAAAACGTAGGATGATTATTCAATTAATATAAATTTTCTGAAATCATCAGATTTTGTACATTTTGGTAGCTTTTCAATGAAATAAATTTCAGAATGTGACCTCTGAGTTCCTTGAATAAGTTAGTGGCCAAGTACTTCATCCAAAAAATGTCTCACTTATTAAATCTTAGATAATCTACTTAATTCTGGGCAGCATTACATTCAATTAGTCCTAAAAACAGGAAAGAAATACGGCACGTTTATCGCTTCAAAGGTAGAGGAATAACCGACAAAAAAATTATTGAGGTCAACATCTACTCTCTTGAATCACTATTTCAATTGAAATCCATGTGCAGAATGGCTTTTGAAAAGTCATTCTAATTAAATTACTAAAATAATGCTACATAAGCATATTGATCGTTTCCAAAGAGTGGCTCCGCCATTTGAGCATGTGAGAGTAGTTTAGGAGGTAAGGTATTCCTTAATGAATTGGGCTGACGACTCTGGATCAGCATAAATTCGTTATTTACCCATACAAGACGCATAAATCTACATGATACAAATACATATTTTGTTTTTTTAAATTCATTTCACTGCAAATCCTGTTTTATATCGGAGATTCTATTAATTCACAATAATTCACCATTATTATCTGTTTAGAGCTAAAGCGTGTGGTAACTGTATATCTTAAATTACTGAACTATTACCTATTAAACTTGGATAATTCTGAATTTACACCTTCCGATGCTTTCGAACCAATTTAAGCTGTTTAAATAAAGAATGCAAATGAATGCAAATCTTCATTAAAATTACATCAGGCACAAGTTTAACCCCAGTCACCTCCTACAGACCTGTATGAAATCAAGATGGTCATAATGAAACGGCAAGACTGTGTCTGAAAAGTCGACAAACAAGACCATTTTCTTGTCTCGAGTCTGTCACAATGACATTTCAATATGTGCTCCCTGGTCCTGGCATCTTGCTAATTCGTTTAGACTGATCTCTCATCAACCTGGCGGTAGACAGATCTTTAAAGATCAATTAAATCGTTCTGATCAATGTAATATTGTTATTAACAGACCCTACTTCTGCCTGTTCTTCCTTTGTCTCAGTTGAATGTCTAAGTATAGAGATATTTAGCGCGCGCTAGCAGTAGAAATTAGGTTTTAACCTTACAGTTCTTTTAAAGTTCAAATCGGTATCAATTCAAACCGCAAATACCATTTAGCCTCATTCTTTCCCCTTCAAAGTAGCTCATCCTTCTATTTTGATACGAATATCTACTGATCACTTTCTTTTGACTTCAATATTAAACGCTGATAGATTTAATAATTTGGCAAAAAATAAGATATTTCTTTTGATATAATTGTTAGATATTAATGCCATTAAATAGCTTGCAGCATGACTACTAACGTTCTTACAAACTATGTCCGATAATAGATAACTGATTCCTAGCTTTTCGTTTTCTCGTCATCATGTCTTATCTTAAAGGTGACATGTATCAAGCACCCTCTTTTCCGTCTTCCTCTGGCATGGCTGTTGATAAAAGGAAACAGTTTCTTAAAATCTCATATATTCAATAGAAAAGAATTTGATATTTACAGGACCTGGAATATTTTGCGATAAAAACATTGGTTGGTAGAGTTGAAAGACAACTTATATTTGCTGCGATTTAGTTAAGGGGGTGGTAGTAATGGGAGTTTGAGAAACAATACACGGTATCGTCTGCGTATCAGTCTGTTCACCGTCGATCATCGAATCCCCATGGATGACATAAAAAGTAGTAGTTGGAATTTCTTGTCTTGAATCACGTCTTTCCCAATGCTCGAATTGGTCGGCCAAAACAGTACCAGTACTTGTATTCTGACTGGTAATTACAGTTAATGGAACCACCATAATTGGTGAAGGTAACGATTTATCTGTTCTTTCAATCATCCTAGAAACTTGAGTCGGTTTCGGTCGATAGGAATCTACGTATACTAGGGGTTCAGCTGTACATCTTGTTTGAATTCTTCTCTGGCTCCTCCACCGTCGAAGATAGAAATAGGCTACGGTTACAAAAATGCAAACAATGAAACAGACTATACCAATTGCAATTGCAAACCAAATCTTCAGATTGCCAGATTTTTGCTGTTTAACATCATATATTGTAGTGCCGATCTGAGAGTCGATTGGACCCATTTCATCAACAAAATCTGATAGAAGTATATTGTCCTGAACATTGTACTGAGTTGACATAACTGAAATCTTTATTGGAACCATCTGAGCCGCCATGAACATAGGTGCCGAAACTTTAATTCGTATTTCATCTGTAGTCGTTTGAACTGTAATATTATCGTAGTTCTTGAACTTCACGATCTCATTAGATAATTCCTTATAGGTGAATTCTAATATCTTCGTCTCATTCCTATCATTTAGAGTTTTAAAAAATTTCCCAATCGATGTGTTCCTGGGTGCTGAGAACATGAGTGCCTGTTTTAGGTTTGAATTTATGTCTACTAATCCGCGTTTCCTCAGACGTTCAATGGATTCCTGAAGCGACGAATAATCAAAGAGCCTTGAATTCAAGACAAATTCTTTCCCATATGGTACATAGAAAGTTTTGAACCGAATCAAAGGTCGACTCACCACTCGAAAAACCACAGTTATTAGTGATCTGCTTTGTTCTAAAACAAACTCATCATTACTTGTATTCCATTCCGGTCGATAGTAGGATATTCTGTTTGTTGAAATAGCCGAAGGACTGATTTCCACCACTTCAAAGTTATCATAGAGTACTTGGCCAATATTCGGTTTTAGTGTTATAAGAAATGTTTCATTACTGAGTGGCCTTTGGTCAATTCGTATAGGGATGCTACGGTTCTGCGAATCATAGTAAATATTCTGGTATAGTATTCTCTTCTCTACTGGAAATTCGTCAAGTTGAATTTCAATAACTCTGGCATTAAGTTGGCAATCCGGCCAGTCTTCGCAGACAACAAGGCGTATATTGTCTTGCGTAAAGTCTGAAAGGTATTTTTCATCTCGCTGATAATATATTTCGTTCCGTTTTAGCAATGCAGAATTGAACGATTTTATTTTCAATCCGTTAAAATATACATCACCATAGATTGGAAAATTTGTTATCACACACATGGAGCTATTGATATGGCTGAGCAATACCGATTTTAAATTTAAGTGAGTGTCATTCATCGTTATTTGGATGACTTTGTTCAGCGGTCTTTTGGAGACTTTCAATGTATCGCTTCTACGAATAATCATTGGAATTGTTACTGTTGTAGATTGTGTGTCCTTTCCAGAATTGGAAAAAACCTACCAAATTAAAGAGACGGACAGTTAGTCAAGTTCAAACAAGTGAGGACTTTTAAATAAGGCAGACTTACTTCAACTAAAAACTTGTCTAGAATTCCGGGACCTCCTATATGCTTATAGATGGGTGATTTGCAAACTGCGTCCCCGATTTTCACTGCTTTCTCATCACAAAGTATATCACCGTAAATTGGAAGACTTTTCACAACATACACAGAGTTCAGTGCCGGCTAGATATGTTGGAAGGAGATTTTATTCATTACTAAGGTATATGAAAATAGAGTAGTATATGTTAACTGTACCTGATATTCACTGTACCCAATATCATACATTCTACTATCCTCAAGGCGAAAACTCTGAGGATCTTCAAGGTTAATTATAGAAACTTCGCGACTGATTCCTGCAAATTTTTCATGAATAATCACGTCGATTTTGAGCATTTCACTTGTATAAATTATTCTCTGAAGATTGGAAGATATTGAGTCGATCACTTGCGCTTTCAAATGAACGGCCGTTTTGCTTTGTGCGGCTTTTGTGCAGGATATGAGAACATGACCACTGGAGATATCATACTAGATATCAATAAACAAATATTTTAAATCTATCCAGCAAAAACATATGATTGTTTATTTTTTTGTGGTTGAGTATTAGAGATAATATCTTGTTTGCTTAGAGCTAATAAAAAACATGACATGAAACAGAAATCGTTTCTAAATGGACAATTGTTTACGAAATAAAAGAGATATCTTTTTCATTGAGTGCGCATGTATGGTGAGAACGTCTAATAGTAATAATAGTAATGTATCATAGTGTTCCATTATTTCAGAGAAGAATTCATTTTGATAAAAAGGCTTGAAGAAAATTTGCAGGCGTTAGTCATTTTTTTACCTTTTGAATAGAATTACAATAGACACGCTATTTATTAAGTAAGTCCATTGCCAGTAGATGACAAATGAATAAAAGTGAAAGAATTAGCATAAAATAAGCTAAATATACTGTTGCACTTTAACTACTCCAATTCCTCTAGTTCATGTTGGTATTATTTTTGAGAGAGCTTGGATATCTTGGAGCTCTTTCAGTTAAAATATGTTATACATTTCGTCTGGTCATGCTTCAAAAGTGATGAAAAGGGAGGTTTTCTGAGTTATTAGAATTGTCCTTAGGGATTCAAGAAACGGAATTTGCTAAAATTCTCTTTTCTATCCGTTTGTATACATTCCCTCTACTCCAATAAAGCATTCTTGAACTCTTTCATGGAATATTTCATAAGCAACATTTTTATTCACTGCTCTTAATAGGGAGTTAAAGATGTAATATTGGTTTCGAGGGTTAAATTGAAACAATTCTAATAAATAGAGAGTATATAAGAAAGATTTTAGTTCAAGGATAATTTTACGAGAATTATTAAAGAGTGATTCACTTCACATTCAAAATTTTTTATGCTCCCCAGAAGGTCAAAAATTACGATTTCTCATTACAAAAAAACATTTGAACTCTGAAAACAGTACAATGATCTAATGGGAAAAAAATGAAGTAGAAGTAAAAATTAAAGTTGAGAATCAAAAGGGCCTTCACAACATGTTTGGATTCAGATTATACGTTCTTTACTACCTGGATATATTCCACTGCCCCATGCTTAATTGTTCCAATGTCCAAATTTCAGGATTCATCCTCAGTTTCTGAGAGAGCGCATACTCGCAACGTCCAGAACTTATGGACTTGTTCATTAATTTGGATGCTCTGTTAATCACCTCAAATGCCCTTTTTTACCAGTAGGCAGAGATAACTTTAACAAAGCCGATTTCACTTGAGTTCATTCAAGTTCAACTCAAACAATTTGAATGATAACGATCTATAATAAAGTTAAACACTATTAAAATAAAATCATGACTACGAGTTTGAAACATTCTTGTTATATTAATTTGAAAAAAAGGATAGACGCATAGCCAAATAAATCATCAATAAACTAATGACTATTTGGGAGAAAATTCCTATTCTGTGATCTATTGTTAAGAATTGAAGGACTGAATGTTCTAGATGGATCTTTATTAAAACGTATCATATAGATACTAAGAAGCTCAAAGTCCATGAAATGCATAAGAGATGAAAATAAGGACTAAGAATTAAAGGTGAGAGGGAGCGGTCATCTAGCCCAAGACCACAAACCTCCGCCAATCAACCCCATTAAGATAACTATTTGGCCTGATCTAGCGAGTGACCCCACTGGGTGCTCACTTCTACTGCCACATTGGTCCACTCTGCGTGCATGCGTGCGTTTGAGTTTGGCTGAATAGACTGTTTTGTGATTTACAATAGTCAATGTAATGACAGTAATCCTATCTCCACTAACTCTCAAACCGTCAACAGCGGTATATTTCGCATTTATCTTATTCTTGTTTAGGACACAAAATAGAAGTAAATTGGGAGATGTCTATTGTCTAATCCAAGGTAATTAAATTAGGAAAATGGTAGTGAATCACACTCGTCTGCATTCCTACAAACCCTCTGATTCTTTGTTTTAACTTAATTCAAAATAACATATTTTCGGATTGCTTATATTAGTTACATTATTTTATTTAACTCTAAAGAGGGAAGTACCCCTGAAACCCCATCTTTTAAACTTGGTCTGGTAGAATGTGAATTTTATTCTCTAATCACATAAATTTGAATTGAGTAAGAAAAAATAAGTGCCAATGAGTACAACATCCATTAAAATATTTCCCCATTCATTTTAAAGGCTAAGGTCAAAAGGGAAGTATTTTGTACTCTCCCTCTCTCTCTTGTACTCTCTCTTGTGGTTTCATAACTACCAGTTCGAATAATTAAATACAGATAGAAACTTACGTGCGTGAATGTGGAAGCTTGTGTTGTTGAGCCGTAAATGTTCGTTGCACTTTTAACCTCAAAATAGCAGGGTGATTGAGTGTCCATTACTTTATATGACACCTTCAGTCCATCGGTTTTGCAGATCCTTGTCAGATCGTAGTTTTTGTCGTCAGTTAAGATTAGTAATGGGCTGATGTTTGTCATGCTAACTTCACTGAAACTAAAACGAAAATGATTGATTTAATTTGTGTTAATGAAATCTAACGGCTTATTTAATTAAAAAGATGTCGATAGACAAACATACGAGTCGACCTGACCAATGATTGGGTTAATTCTTAAAGAAAGGTTCTTAACAGCTTGTACATCGATGTTGAATTCGTGAACCGCAGATTCGTAGTTGCCATAAATTAACGAGAATTTGAAACCCGCGCTCGAGGATTTTCCTAAAAATTGATATTGAACATGATGGCAATTAGAGACTCTGGGTGCATTTCAAACATAGTGTACATTTGATTAAAAGATCAGTAGATTCCTTTAGAGAAATCTACCGAACCTTAAAAGATGAAACCACGTTCTTTGACTGCTTGGATACGGTTCCAAAATTTTCATGCACTAAATCAACTTTTGAATATGCAAGTAATAAGGATAACAAGAAAGAAGGTATATTCAAAATCTTAGTCGAGGCAAAGCACTCAAACCGTGAAGGAAGTCTTCTGTTAGACCAAACTCTCCTAACTAAATAGAGTTCCCGTTTCTAAAAGTTTAAATCCCCTTCTCTGAGGAATTCAGGCAAAAATAATGAAGTATGCAGCTGTTAATTGCATACAAATACATACAGAAAGAAGACTTTATAGGTAAAATCACTTAATCACAGACGTAACGATATACAAAGATTGTCACATTATGCGCAGTTCGGATTTTATTAGAAAAGAAGACGATTCAAATGCTATATAGCAGTATGTTATATGCATTGTTGACTTGTGACTCAGTGGGGATCTCTTAAGAACTTTTTACGAAGGAGGTAAGAATTACACCACATATTTTATTTATTTGGGTGGTTAAAAGTAACATTTTAGAGCTCTGTGGTCCAAAATTATCCTATAAGTTCAAAGGAAGTATTAATGTGTAAAAAATTTCGCCATTATTACTCCAGTCAAATTTAATTTGTGATACTCTCACATTAAAGCATAATATTTCCATAACTAACCTCGATGACCCGTATAGCAAACTCGTTCTTCACCGTATTTGATATACATCATCGACCAGTTCAATTCTTCCTAATATAACAAATTATTCCTTAATAACAGTTCAGGAGATATCAAGAACAATTGATTGACTACACATATTCGGTATCTCTTCCGACTTTTAAATTTCCTTAAATAGGATATGCAACTTAGCGACTCTGAAGCTGAGGTCTAGCCATCTTAGGATTTATGTTTAGCTACCTGATAGTCTGGGCAACCATAATTAGCAGTAGGAAGCTCTAATCATGTGTCATGGAAAAGGCATATGCTAAGGTGGATTGAGGAAAAAGTAAAATTTCCGAAACTAGGACCTTTGTCTAAGTCTACAACAGAAGCGAGCTTTTTATATGAATGTTTCAATACCTATTCATAAATTATTCCCCAAGAAATGAAAAGAATAAAATCGTATATCTGATCCTCAAAATGTTATCCAGTGGAGAAAGTTATTTAAGTCAGACATTATTCGCTTTCAATTTTGCACAAAAGATCACATCTGAGAGAGGAAACATTCACGTAGAAGAAGAATTCAGTCATGTAATTACGGAATAAAACCGTCTCTTTTAATTGCCAACTAATTCGAGATTAAATATATTTAAAATTGTGCAAAATATTTTATAAATATATGCTTATTTTCGAAACTGATTTAGCGCTTTCGATTACATTAGTCCTAACAGGAGTAATACTTATTATTGAGGAAATTTAAAAGTATGAATGTACACATACTATAATTTACTGTCCGATTTTGACAGCCTTTTTGAATAAAAGAAAGAATTTTGGCGTTCTATTTAATAAAATACCAGTCAGTCACTCAATATCCGAATGATAAATATTATTATCATTTTACATGTGAAATAAGCCATCACAAATAATATGAAGTGGTTATTAAAGACATTCAAAAATACGGTCTTATCTGATCGTTACGTTCCTAACAAATGATAAATGAACTATTATTTTGATCCTTATTTTGTTAAAATCGAATTTACCGGTGTCATCTGGCTCTCTTTGTCATTAGGACAACAAAGTGTAATCTTGTTGACTAATACTGACTAATTATTCCCCAACTCTAAATATATTAAAGGCGCCAGCGCTCAATAATTGGTTGATTTGGTTGTAAGCCTTCTTCGTTCAGGAACACCAGCACCTTCTATTACTATATTCACTCAACTTAAAAACAAAGCTCTAATCAAATGTTTTCAAATCCCGCCAGGAATTATTAAGTAGGTAGGCTAGATACACTTTTCAAGGCTGTAATATTCAAATTTCATTTCCTCCACCCTATTGGTCTATATTTCCTTGAAAACATGTATCCCACATCCAGCTGATAGCTTGAGAACGATTTTTGTGCTCAAATAGACTAAATAATTTAGTCTTCAGCCATCACAACAGAAATGACCTTAAGAAGCCCTTAGGACAAAGGGGAACATACATTTAATCAACGGAAAGATTTTGCTTTCGAACTAGGGGAAAAGTGTCTTCTAGATATCATTCTCAAATTGCAAAAAACAGCTCTTGTCAATATTTTGAACAATTAAATTTATCCGCCAGTATGCTAATCTATTTGAATCTCTTTATAACGTTTCCGTTGATGCATTTAATAAAGCAATTTTTAATTCAATCTTTTCAATATGAATAAAAGTGCATGACATTTGAATATTAATTAGGGCATTGAAAAATAAATTCATAAGTGGAATAATAGGGCTAAAAGCCAAAACTCATTGCTGTGATATAAAGAGTACCGGCAAACGTCAGATGTGGTCATAAAATATGTTAAGATTTGGTGATCAGCAAAAACTCTGATTTAAAATAGGGGTCACGTTTTAATCATGAATCTTTTAAAAAATTAACCACTAAAAATTTTGAGTATATTTATAATATGAGAACAATAAGAGAAGAAAAGAGCTCTGTGGGAGAGAGATGTAAAGTTATTAAAAGGATACATTATCACGCCCTCCATATTAGGGATGAGTTAAAAGCTATCACATTTACACGTGGCCAGAATTTCCTTCTATTTATTGCATTCGTCTACAAATAGGGATTCGTCAGGAAAATTTTAGTAATGTAGTCGCGTTAAGAAACCAATGTCCTCTGGTTATGTATATTCTTGCATCAAGACAATAATAGGGTCAGACTTATTCAGATAAATAAAAATAAAATTATATTACTTAAATTCGTAACTTAGAGATGTTAAATCCAAAAGATTGTTTACATTTGAAAAAAATATGTGTCATTTTATCGAACACATTCTGACTCATATCTCTGTCCTAACTGTCTCAATGGATAATTTTTATTGGTCATCCATTTGATAAACAAAGAACGAAAACAATTCAACTTCACTTGGTGTGTCGTAAATTGGCTCTATTCTCCTGACTCCATTTCAATTCATGACGTAGGCGATTATTCTCTGCTCTTCAAAACTTTAATTTTCATCTTTTCCTTCTCATTTTCTTTATTATTCCTTACTTCTTTTCAAAATTCCCCTGCTCTACACCCAAATTTAGCCGTCTGATTTGCCAAATGTTATTTTACCCTGTCAGCCTTTAGGGAAATCATTAGTTTTGTGAAACTTGATTGGGTTCCTATAGTCTTTCTATTGACTTTGGTGGTACTTTAAGCGAAGGACTTCCACTTGTGGAGAATTCAATTCTGTTTTCCGGGTAAAATCAGCAATTAATTCAGTCGTTCACCAAAAAAAATCCTTTTTAAGCAGTCTTTTAGGTAGCAACTTATGCGCTAAAAATATTACTCGATCTACAACGTACATCTGTTGTTTGACTGTTGGAAAGATTGATTGAGTTCTACTCTTGAAACTTTGATCACATGGAGATTTGACCTTCAGAAGTCAGTTACTATAATATTCCATTATTAATTCACTTGAGTCCAAACCCACCACAGCCGCAAGTTCAAAGTGTTATTGTTCCAAATGCACTTGAATGCAGTTGGTACACAAGCCCCAAGACGACAATACTATCGGTTCCCTGCATTGCCATCTCACAGTTTTCATTCATAGGAATTGTTTCAAAATAAGGTAACTCCCGGGCTAAACCCTTAAAATCCTTAGAAATTAGGGTTAATGTTTTGAGCAATCCTCTTTTAATCTAAAAAATAGCACTTCTTACATTTAGGTGTGATCTGCTTATATCAGGAAAAATTCAAACTTCCCGCCAGAAAGTTAAATGGTAACAATTTTACCAAACGATATACGCGCTTTCCATGAAATAGTTAGTGTTATTGCCTCGAAACCGTTACATAGCTGTGAAAATGAAGTATAATTAAAAGGCGGATTATATTTATTTTACTTTTACGCAAAAGTTTTCTTCATTTCTCTTTAAGAAATCTCATTAAACCTTGCGCATAAGATTCAATTTTTTCCACAATTTGGAGAAAATTTTGTTATTTTAATTTTTAAGACGAATACTACTTTTTGTTTAACTTGTTTATAAATAAATTAGCTGTAACGAATCCCATATGCTGATGAGGTATTCAATTCTAATTCCCTCAGAGATATTAAGCAGAAGAAGTAACGTCTCTTAGCACGATCACCAATCTGGTGATGGAGTCGGTAATACCTAAAATTATATAGAGGATACGTTTGCCCCTGAGCCAGATTATGAATATTATAGTAAAAATGCATATGCTCGGGACATTCGGTCGATATGCTATATTGTGGACTGGAATTCTCCCTGGGCTCGGCTGTTATCCGCTTTATTGAACTAGATTTGGCCCTCGGTAGAAAGTAATCCCATCAATATATTACGTGAGCATTTACGATACCTTTGTTTCCAGTTGTGAATACAATATTTGGTTAATATTTTTTTCAAATTAAGAGCAAATCAAGTGGCAAAAGCAAAAGGATCAAACAAGATGCATGTATCTCCCAATAAATTTGTCAGATATAGTTAACTCTAACATTGGTTGCCTAAATATCATTTTTGTTAATATCATGTTGTGTTTTTTTCAGGAAAAGAAAACAAATTAAAAAGTCGTGATTTTAATTTGTGAATGAGATCAAAGTGATGCGAAAACCAATCAACAAATCTTTAGTACTCGCTACTTCAAAGATGAAATCCTTGAGAAGTAGTCAAAGAAAATACAAATGAAAAATTATTTAGAGAAATTTAAATATTATAAGAAAACCATGATGGGCTCGTTTTTTTTGCTTTTGTAGTAAGTAAATATTTTAATTTCATACAAAATACTACACTCACCATCATGCTGGAAGACGACTCGGTGTTGTTGAATATCCTCATTCGAAAAGATGCTTACTGGAATCAATTCATTGGAAGATGAGGAAATCAATCCACCTTTCAATCCTCTAATTTTGTATTCAATGTGTGCGTAATCTGAAGCAATATAAGAAAATAGATTCAGATGGACATCCATCGCATAATAAAGCCCTCGAAACAGGCCAGTAAAGTCTTGGTTCCCAGAGGCCCAAGGAAAGGATTGTTTACAAAGTTTGGAGGAAAATGTTGAATTATTTACGTACTCCATTTTTTAAGATTAAAAGATGACCCTCTATGCATTTCCAAAATTACTCTTTATTTGCATTCTGTAAGAAAATACTTCGGTTTTTCACTCACGAAGCCGCAGTGACATCTTTAGGTCCCTATGACGCAAAATCCCTATCCGTCATATCCAAATACGTCTACCTTTCCACTCCCCCCCCTCCCCACTCCCATAACCGTCTCGTTTCATTTGAAAGTACACATGTACCCATCCTCCTCACGCGCCTGCTTGCCCATGTGACTCATAAATTGCCTTTGTATTTCCACACACGCACATGCGCGCCGACACCCTGATCACACACTGCTCCTACGCTGCCGTCTCATCACCTTTATCTCTTATCTCTCTCTTACCCAATTGAATCCTCATTGTTGCTTGATCAGTGCACTTTGACCTAGTCAGATCTTGGTGTTTTGGTCTGCAACTAAAGTTAATTTGTAGCTGCCAGCCATTAGTTGTCACCTTAACTCCAACTTGGATGCGTAAACGGTTATTACCGGTTTTTCAATCCATCAGAAGATGTCTTAACGTGAATTCTCAAGGTAAAATTATTTTATCTTCGAATCTATCTGTGTCTGCTAAAAGTTTGACGATGGAGACTTGTACTTCAGTTAGGCAATTCATATCGAAGGGTATTACTTAACGCTCAAATATGATTAAATTATTGAATTATTAAAAGTCTCTAATTCAAAACACTAGAAGAATGCATTTTAGCTTTTTATTAATTAATGGTCATATATTACGAGGGATGGAGATGAAATATACAAATGAGAGGTGAAAGATCATTTCGTATCTTAATGCTATATGACTAAATAAATCAATATCAAATTTTGTTTTATTTTATATCGATCAAAGTATTAAATGACAAATTCATCTATTGTGTTGGCGCCACAGTATAAATGATTACAGAATCTGAGAATATTTGCCTATCTTTACCCGAGACCCCGAAATGGAAACATTAAGAACCCGCATATGTCTAAATAAGACTTATTAATACTGTTAATGGCATGAAAGAATACTGCGTGATCGAAAGGAATAAAAATGCAAATGAAATTAAGCCCTAGCCTGAATGATTTTGTGACCGTTGATGTAAGATATATTACTATTTGCTACATTATCTGCTTGAGAAATTTATGGTGATCAGTTATCCACCAAATCAAAAAAGCCGGTGCTGGTATCGAATTCCGCAAAGCAAATGTTTTTTTCTCCAGTTATCCTCCTTTCAGCAACACGGGAAACTATTTGGAATTGTTGGCAGAAATAGTCTTCATTAAACCAGCTATTCAATGTCAGTTCTGCCAATTACATAATAATCGTCTTTGCAAATAGTTCTTAACTGAAATGAATTAAGCTGAGTACTCTAACCTGCCATTACTTCACAGATCCTAGATCCTAATAGTTGTAAATGAATCTTATAATTATCTAATCACACAAAACGTTTAGGGAAATGAGAAGTACCTGATTCGTCTTTTTTAATTCTAAATAGTTACGCTTTTTATTTATATTTAATATTATACAAATGAGAAATAGCAGTTCGAACAAGGCAAAAATACTAATCATTAGTGAAATTCATAATGCATGGATTGTATCCCACATTCAACATTCAATTTCTAGAAAATTCTATACAATTTTCGGTATAAAAAAAAATGCGTTACTTCCGGACATAATAGATGTCTATAAACGTCTGAAAACTCGAAACAGTAAGTTAATCGACAACAGCATTCCACTTAAATGATCCGATGTGGGCATAGAATGCCTCAAACTTGCCACTCATCACGCACAGACATTGACGGTCGGCGGGGGGTATATTGACCTTGATCCAAAAATTCATTGCATATAAAATTCATTTTCTGTTCAGTAAACTGACATAGCTTGGAGAATGAATCTTTACGTCTTTACAAAATTTCCACCAAATTATCTATTATCTTCGAGACTTAACTTGTCTCGTCCTCACAGTGGCCCTTACTCCAACGGTTACCTCAAGTTCTCGTATAGAATAATAGCGTGTCTTCAAGTTGTTTATTTTATTTAGCGGGATAAGCTAATTAAATGCTTAACTCTACGTTGATCTCCATTCCCTACACCTATTCTTCCTTATTCTTTATTCTTCGTCTACCCTTTTGCTTGAAACTCTATAAACTTAGCAATTACCGATTCGAATACCCCTTTTCTCTATCTCTCTCCTCCTTACACTTTCGAATCTTCGTTGTGGTTAGGTCAATAAAACTTTAATCTACACAGCTCTCGTGTTCTAATTTTTGAACTGTAGACTGTAATTATTAACTGTCAGCTCTTGTGGCTACCTTTAAAAGTTTCCCAATCCACTCCAAACTGTTCTAGCGACATGATTAACCTGAATTGTACCTTCTCCGTGACCTCGATTCACATAATTTAAAATTCCTATGTATTATATTTGCATATCTAAAACGCATATTCCAGTTCATGGATCAGAGCTCCCAATGAGAATTGCATTTTGAAACTTTATACGATCGTAGAATATTTAAATTCCTCAATATTTACTGGTAAATTTAAATCCTTTAATTTAAGAGCATTATACAAGAATTATTTAATTGACCTTGACAGCTGCGAATTCGTATACTAGACACAGTCTTTTGGAAAGAAATTGTTCTTTTTCTGCTTGATTAAGGGAAAAATTTTTAAATCTTTATCAATATTTGTTTATTTGTATTTACTTGAATGTTATTTACGCACCGTTTACTTCCGAATCCTCATAAGCTGCCGTAACCTGAGCTGCAAGATTTGAAGGAGATATTTCAGTTACCGAACTCCACCATATTTGGGCTGTCTCGAGTCGAATCAAATAGACAGGTACGCCGCGCACAAGCAAGAAAAATGTCATTCTTTGTCGAGGTACTCTGGTTTCAACTTCTCCTCGAATGATACCAGAGATCTGTGAAATGAAGACACAACATTATGTCATTCGATTTGGAAGGAAAACCAAATTAATTTCATATTTTATTAAGCACAAAATTAATTACTTTAATTGCTGATTGTCACTTTATCAAAAATTAGACGACCATTAATCCAGCCTCTTTTGAAGTAAAAGATTTCTAAACGTAAATGTTTACTCACAGATTTATCAATAAATTAATTCTTATATAAAGTCTATGATTGCTCAAAAATTAGTTCATTTCTGCATTCGCTTATAACGTATCGCAGCGAGACCTTACACCAACTCAATCCCGTCATTTAAATTTATAGCTTGAGCCAAGTTGTTATTTAATTAAACTTATCGAAGTTTGAAATTGTCAATCTCATTTTATGTGCTTTTAAACTTTTATTTTGTAGAGCTCATCATAAGTAAACATTAATGAGCTGTGCTTTGCATGATACAATCATGTAAACATATAAAATTTTACCTCCGTAGTTCAAAAGATGCAAGTGTTAGCATTGCCTAATTCTTTAACCTCCTTAAATTCCAGGTGAATATGAATGCAAACCAGTTTGTGAAGTGGATTATCATGAAACCACATGATTTTGTAGATTTGCACATTTGAGGCAATATTTAATTCCACTGGCAGTTTTTGAGCTCTATTGAGTGAGGGAAACGGTAAATTGTAAAAAAGACTCCTTATAGGACCAGAGTGGGAGGGTTGTTTTTCAGTTCACCGAACAGCAAAAACATTTCTGTGTTCAACCTAGATCAATTTTTTAGTAACAATTTCAGCCTCAGTATTTGAAAAATTTTACAAGTTATGGGATGTAAACATTCATGATTTAATGATATCAGCGTAAGTACCATTTTTATTTCCCGCTGAGCAAAAAATTTCTGGATTCAATCATAAGACAGTGTCTAAAATAGAGCAGTATTCCAGATATGACAAAAGACGATAAGTCGAATAAGGGTCTATAATAAATGTCAAATGTCAACGGTCATAATTTAATTGAATTCCGGAAGCACTGACATGTATGGATTTAGCCTAAGGTGCATACTTCACTTTAAAATATCCAAATGTTCAGGTAGTTAATTTTAATGTATTGATCCTTGGTTTTTGGATGAGTTCATGTCTCCAACATTCAGAACTACTTAGAAACTGATTTAGTTGAACAGTTATCAATTCCAATTTAATGTATTTGCATCTCTTTGAAACCATGAGCAGTTAGAAGAGACTGGTATATATATATATATATATTATTCATTTCAAAGCTTGAGTTAAACAATGCTAAAATTGATCACCTGACGTGTTTGATCCTGCCCTTCCGTTTATATGCGTATAATGAAGCGTATCTGCAGTGAGTTCGGTTCAGAATGTGATGCTTTTTCACTCAAAGATGTAACATCGAATGTTAAGAAAGTTTTTTGGAGCTCCCATAATTTTTATCCACATGATCGTGAATTATTTGCAACTTACTTTTAATAAACAACTCGAAAAATACTTATAAGATCTCGTCATTTCTTTCCCACAGGCAAATTTTGGATTTCGTGAGATCATGTATTTTGTTATATTTATATTAAAAGCAGGTATTGTAAAGGAATACTGATTTAACAGACACCACTGTTTTTCCTTAGAGTCCGAAGGCAGTTATCGTATAAAATTCTGGACTTTCATAAAATGCAAGATATTCAACTGCGTCATCGGTCTTTGAAAGAGTAAATTTAGTTAAATTGATAAGATAAATCAGTAGTAAAATCCTTCATATTTATAGACAAGAAGCTATAGTGTTGTCCAGTAAAGAAATATCAGGATATTGAATGTGCAGCATCGGATTATTCATTAAATTAATATGGTCCACTCCAAATTCAAAAAATTAAATTAAGTACGACTTTTTGACACCCTTAATTAATTTTCAAACTCTTTAAAATTACCCCTCTCTTTAACCTCACTGAAATTTTTACCCGATCTCAATTGTCTTACCACAATTAAGAGGTGAAAAATGCCTTTTTATAGCTTTATTTTCTAATTGGGCTAATATTATTTAATAAGCATCTTATTCAAAACAAGGAATCTTCAGTTTGATATTGAAACAAAAACTAACTCCACATATAATTTAAGATAAGATACCTTTGATAAATTTTTTCTAATTTAATGCATTATATTGATTTCTTAATTACTGCAAATATTTTTATATTAAAAATAGTATTGGCTTAAAAAAGTAATTTTTATTATTAGGCCACACAGGTAACTCTTTAATAATCTATTTTACTCACCATTTCCCGATTTGTATCAACTTTTTTCGTACGAAATATTAAGAAAATTTTTATTGATTGATATTTTCATATGGCATGGGAAATGGGAAAAAACCACTTATATTAAAATATTTAGTTGCATGACATCTTTTAGGCAGAATGGGAAAAAAAGGCTTGGAAACAAATATTTCAAATACTTGGTCGTTTAAAACAAGAGTCCGGTGATTCCTTTAAGTATACAAGTTAGTGGCGAACTTCTATTCGTTGGATGTCTAGCTGCTACCTTCACGGAGATATTTCACATAATTCCAGTGAAGAGAAAGATAAACTGCACTTACCTACACCATTTAACAATGAAGGAACAAATGTGATTTCTATATTTTTGCTGATGTCCATTCAATCTGGTTTTAGAAAGAGCTCCCCTTTTGTCATCATTAGAGCTCGTCTTGAGTGAATTTGAGTGAGCTCTTCCATATTAAAACACATAAGCCAGTATAGGCCTGCTATCTAACGGATCTTTAACAAAAAAGATTGAAATGATCGCACCATTTAACCTTTCAAATTTAGTCCTTTGGCATTCGAGATTGAATTTGATGTTGTTGTAATTATTTGTCCTTAAAAACCTATATCTACTTCACTTGCGTTGATGGCTAAGCTCCATCCAAACGTCCTGGATTATTTAAAGAAATTAACTTTTATAAGACGATATGGTCCTAATCGGATCTGGTTACAATCCCGGTAACAGAACTAAAATCCTTACATTTATCTTTCCTTTTTCCAGTAAATTCTATACGAAAATCTGTGTATTCGGTATCTAAATCTCGTCTTAGCTCTACTTTTTTATTGAAATGAATTTTATTTGCTTCATGGTTATGTTTGCTTAACTTTACTTGTGGTGATAACAAAGGAATATGGTTTGAATTATTCAGTTCTAACTTGTTCAATTTGTTAAAAATGAATGATCTTTCATATGTATCTAATTGTTTATCTTTATTGTTGTAAGCTGATAAACCAGAGCAAAAAATTTTAATTTAAATCTAACGCGCTGTTAATTAATTAATTTAAAACCATTTTTGATTAATAATTAGAAACAATGTAGGTTCATAGTTTGCTTATTTTGCGTGCAAGTGTGTGAATATTCAAATTATGTGATTTTAAGTAAATACTGAAAAATTTATAAAATCATCTTATTATATAAACAAATAGTTTAAAATAATTCACAAAAATTGCAGTCCACATGTGTGATTCATTCCATTCTGCAAAATATTGCTTTCAAAATAATTTAATTATTTAAATGATTAAAATAAGCATTTTTAATCCAAATATTATATAGAAAATTAAATTTGAGGCCAAATTTCATGAACAATCGATTTTTGTTTTAAGAAATCAATTTAAAAATACAATTACTTACGGTTATGCTGGCAAAGTTGCACGTTTCCCTTCCATTATGTTCGAAGTAAATATCATTCTCCAGTAAGTTTTTCTTGGAAAACATCCTAATCGTTCGATTCAATCTAAAAGATGAAGAGGTAAATTTATTGTTCTGATGAAGTTTCAGAAATGCTCAAAAATACGACAATTCATGCCTAAGCCTATTTCTTTATGAAGTTTTAATTTATTTATTGCAAAACCACAAGGAAAAATGAGACACTTGGGAATTTATATTTCCCTAAATTTGTGAACACTGACTTAAAAAAGATCAGCCTTAAATTATTTAAACTTTTGGTACATCTCCGGCACGTATTTTTCACTTGTGTTATATAACTTTCAAAGTGAGCAATTTAACTATAAAATATTTTCCTTTTTTTCCATTTTTTTCATTTTTAGGGATTTTCAATATCATCAGCACTGAATGATGCCGTTTAACTGACTAGATTTCCTATCTAATACTCAAGTTTCCCCATTACCTTTCAATTATAATAAAATAAGGTTTGCTTTAAGTATGATGGTACAAACATGCGCAGATGTGGATACTGTTCAAAATGAGTCTTGGATCAGCCAGAAATTTTTAATTGGAATTGTTTGGCTAAATTTATTAAGCATTTCCGTGAAGAAAGCATGCATCAATTCTTCTTCACGTTCTCACTATATCCAAGTATTATTCAAGACATCTTTGTGGTCTGCAGTGACTTTATTTCCTCTCTATTTTTGTTATTTACTAATGGATTTTTATCTATTTTATTGGCTTCCTTGTACAGCTTCTTCGAATGACTCATCCTCCGATCTTTAGACAGTTTATTGACTTCTATACTTATTTCATTACATCCGTTATGAGCTCTATTCAACCACTTTATCAATTCTTCAACTTACCGTTTACAAGATTGTTGCTTCCTTCCTGTTCTTTCTTTTCACATTTCTGTCTCGTGGAAATTGAGTTTTTACAAATGTTACGGTCTATTAGTTTAGCTTGCTATCTGTTCTACTGGAGTCTATGTTAACTCGAGCTCTTATTAATCTATAATTAGCTAGCCAAGAAAACATCAACATTAATTCTGTAGAAGATCTATTTGTCTCTGAAGAATTCAACCGATTGATGTATGTTAGTCTATTTGCTAAGTTTCGCAACGATAATTCTTGATCACTACTACAGTTAGCGTTTTATTTAGCTGAAAAGACGAATCATCCTTCTCATTAGTAGCGTGTGCGAATCCAGCGATCATGTTTTGATAGCAAAACTGTTTGCTCTTTTTGTCCTATTCACTTACATTTCCACGCACATAGCATTCACCTTATAGCTCCTCCTTTTTCTGTCTCGATTACTGCTGACACATTCCCTGCCATGTATTATTTAACCACTAAATCAAGCAAGGTGTGGGGAATGAGGCAATCATGGGGATTCCAGAAGGTTCCCAATAGCCACCTAATAGGGAAAGTTACTTCCTTTTTTCAACCAGTCAGCAATCTTATGCATATTTTTAACGAATCTTTTTTGATAACCTAAACATAGCAAAAATCAATTGTTCTACTAACGGGATTAGCTAGACCAAAAGAAAATATTCTTTTTTCAACCAGATTTTCAGCTTTGGGAGTAAATGAATAGTTCATTATGTTGACATTTGTAGCATCAGTTTATAGTTGTCAAATTAGAAAAGTATGCTTCATTTGTCATGACAATATGGGGGCACTTCATGCCCAGGTAAGAAAATAAATGATTAAATAAATATATTTGTGTATTTTTTGATGTTGTAACACATTTATTAGCACCATTTTGAAGGTAAATAATTTATATTTAAAAGTAAACATTTAGTCTTAAAGAAACTAAACGTATTGGTAGTTGAGTTCAATTTGTGTGACCTCCAGTGAGTTCGATCATATTTTAATTGCCTTTCTTAACCTTAACTGCATGCTCATGGTTGTAAGAAGCCACAAATAGAGCAAAATGGCATGATCAACTAGTGAATTAAAAGTAATCCAGTAATATTGAAATCGTGATGTACAAAAAATTACAATATTTTCAATCTGAAATGAATGAATTTTTCACTTTTTCACACGAGATTTCTCTCTCTTCGTGCTTAATTTCCACGAGTTTTTTTCCGGAGTTTCTGGATTAGTTGACATCTGTCAGTAGATTTATTTTTTGGGTGTTTGGATGTTCCGCATTAATTTAAACTTGCAAAGTTGTTTTATTATTGATATTAGCAGTAATTACTACTATTATTTCTGATTTTATTTTAGAGACTCCGGTTTGATATTGCCGAAAATTAGAAATATATCTGAAATAGATGGGATGTTGGATATATAATTTAGTACGTTTTTGCCCAATATAATCAAGATGGAACCTATTAGACAGCTTCCAGAAACCAAGACATCAAAATATATATTAATTATTTTGTACATTTCGTATGTACCTTGGGACTCCGTAGTATTCACTTGCATACTTGCCTAAAAGGGCTTCGATTCGTTGACAAACATGACTTTTCACCTATTAATAGTTTTACATATTAAATTCATTGAAATTCATTAAAATAATACATGGCAGTAACGCACTACTACACTAAGTGAAGTAACAAAATGGGAGAAGTACAGCCTCAAAATTGTATTCTGCTGTATATAATCAAGAAGATTTGAACTGGATTGTGAAATGTGAGATTATGATTGCTCAGATGAGTTCAAACCTTTGCCCTTGAAGACCACCAATTACCACTGTCGTCGCTCACTGAGCTTTAAGAGAATGTTTTCAAAAATCTCTGTAATAATTTTTTTAGGAATCATTACCGCAACAAAAACCAGTTTTAAGACTGAAGTCCCAAAATTTGCATTTTTCCTCATCCCCAGTCGAAATGTTATTGGAGGCCATAACCCCATTGTCCACTTCATATCGCTGATACAGCTTATTCTAGCACGGGACTACATAAATTTTGTCAGGTTAGGATTCAAAAAACATTACTTTAATAGTCTGACATCATTATTTGATCTGTTTTACTCAATAAAGCTTTTGATGCTCTTTTGCAATCATTAATTTTTTTAATACCAAAATACGTAAGTCAAAGATTACAATAAATACGCAAATTAGGCTTACTTTAGTCTTCTGCCAAAATTAAAGAAATAATAATATGAAATTAAATTAATTTTTTAATCGATAAGTCATTTTATGCTCATATCAAAATATGACTTCAAACTGTATCTCGGTGGGAGAGGCAACAGGAGTAAGAGAATTTGTATTTAGAATTCTTCATCATTCTAAGTTTCATCAAAGTAAAAATTCATTGACACTCTTCATTTTGCATATTTTTATTGAAATTCATTATTGCTCGACAATGTGAAGTAAAACTTCAGTCTGGTTTAATCTAAAACTGTCTGACAATTTATGAAAACGGTTGATTTAACTATTCCGCCTTTTAATCAGAAATATGAAAGTTATTTATGTTAAAAAAATTATAAATTTCAAATATTAAAATATAATTTTTCTTAATAAGTCTGACAAGATCACATTAGTCTTTGTTATAGTATGATTATAATAATATATTATTAAACTCATTTAAATCTAAAGATCTTCTTTCAGATAAAAATAAAACGTGTGTGAGGCATAATTCTTCAAGACATTTTTGTAGGTAATTAGAAACATTTGGTCTCCCTACATTTGCCTTTGGCAATATCACACAAAATAGACATAGTTTCCTTACTTCCCACGTCCTCCCATCATTGTAAACACTGGGTGGTTTTGCAGAAAATAGACACACAAAAAATTCTCATCTGTGGGACAATAAATTGTAATTAAAGTGTACACGAACCTCTTAGATATTAGCCTTCCACAAGTTGGCTGCTCTTCTACCACAAATATCTCATTGATTGGCGTAGATTTTCGGTCCCAATATGTATTATTTTCCACATAAAAGCAGCGGCAATCCAGAATTGAGGACAATTTACCCTCTTCATCCATTTCATTTATGTGGAGGTCGGATGTTTTTAGTGAAATTTTTTCTCCAACTCCAATTGTTAAGTTTCGAAACTGTAAGGAAAACAAGTTAAATTAGGGTATCAGAATCAGTAAATTATGATACACTGTCTTAGTAAGAAATATCTAAATTCAAGCGGTGTTGATAATGAAATTTTAAGTCCATTAGCTGTTTAGCTGGTTGGAGCGTATTGTATTTATATGGTAATATGTGACGCAAGTTAATGATTCCGGCTTACGTCACCAAATTTTTAGTCGTCAACGAAGAATGGGCAAAAAATGGCTAAATTACAGGCGTTTAAACTGACCTACTTAATTTGGCTTTACTTAATACATATAAAGTTTATAAACATAGTGAAGTTCATCTATGAGATGGACTAGACTGAGCTTTATTATGTTAGAGATATATAACCATGTACTATTGTGTATCATCAATCTTTGAAATAAGCGATTCAAAATTAGAAGACCGAATCTCCCAACTAATCAGCCGATCGATATGTATTGGACATTGTGGACGAGAATTTGTTCCGTAATCCAGAGAATGTGTATTAAAATGGTATTTTGAAACGTAAAGAGGCGAACTATCCATTAAGTAAATAGCGCGCCACATGTAAGTAAAATTCAAAGAAAGAAGGAAAAATTCGATCACCATTAGTTTGAAAATAATTCTCATTCCCTTTTCTTTATTGCTGTTGTCCCATTTTGGTGGCTTTAAAAAGATGAAATACCGTTCTACTCCTATTTTTCCATGGATTATAAAAAAATTAAATCAAGTGAACATTATACTATATATACTAAAATTAAAGAGGAGGATAGAGAGAATTGATGAACAAGAAACATGGTTTTTTCTTCACTACTAAGCTGCCTTCTTAAAAGATTTTTTGGAGAGTTTCGTATTGAATTTCACATCAACATTACGTGAAGGTCATCATATATTTCGTTTAACTCAGAAACTTAGTGTTCTTGTTAATCCTTATGGTACAATTGGTAGATAGTGGAACTTGCTGCTACTGAAGTAATAGTAATGAATAAATATATTCCAATTAAACTTTCCTCTCAAGTTGAATGTTTTAATTACATTTATTTTAAGGATTTTTATGGTAAATTCTTAAATTTGCCAAGGCACTATACTGACTCGACCGTCGTGTATGCAACGTCTCTATGACCAAATGGTAACTGTGATATAAATGGCTAATTTAAGCTCTGTATTCATCATAAACTTGTTGTTCTCATTTGAACTCATTTTTATTAAGTTCTAACTACATGTCATTATTTTGATTGGACTGATTTGGAAAAGGAATTAGTTTTTTATGCTGTGTTTAATGATATATCTAGGTCTTTACCTGTCTCACCGGAAATGAAAGATTTAACAATCTTCCACCATTATAATTTGCCAGCGGTAATATCTTTGGCTAGTACGTATCAAATATTGCAACCAGATATGTCCGTGCCCATTAAACACATCAAGAATAAAATACGGACGAAAAAATGCGTAGCTGTCAAATTCAAATACATTACTTAAATTAATTTTAGCATCTTTTAATAGACATGCAACAAATTCAGACAAAAAGTACCCAGATATATATATATATATATATCTATAGTTGACATGAATCAGTCGCAATCATCATAAATTGAATCTAGTTCAAAGCAGATTAATTTTCAAAATACGTATCTCCTTCAATCATATTAAATAGATTTATAATTTATAAATAGAAACTTCCCGTAAAATTCTGGCCAAATACCGAAATAACCAAAATATACAAGTAATTTCGAAATTAATACGGTCTTGGTATGAATAGCAATAAACCATTATGCCTTTACCGGAAATTATAAATAATATAAACTTCTTATACCTTTATGACACACTCAGTATTTAAATTTATAATTAATTTAATTATTTCATGACTTGTTATCCACTCTAGCGCTATAATGATCAATAATTATTTGGCATATACAGTCATTATAATCTATTTATAAAGCATAAAGTAAAACCTTCACCATCATTAATTGAAATCAAATTATCTGAACCTTTCGATTGTTTTCTATCTAATTTTATTTCAGAGGGAACTTAAAAGACAAGATTCTCCATCAACATGCCCGAAAATATGTTAATTGCATGCAAACTCATTAATTAAATATCAAAAACATCTAAACTATATGAAACAAAAACCTTGATTATAAATGTAGCTAATAATTTTAAAACAAGTAGCAAACATACCGATATGTAGTGGCTTCTAGGACTGACATTAATACGAATTGTAAATGGTTGTTGGTAGGTATACCCACGGGTATCTGTGATTTGTTGTAGGAGATGAAGTTCACTATCAGCGGTTTCATTGTTACAATTGGCAGAAGGGATCACATAGACCCGACCCTCCAACAAATCACTCGAGGAAAAGGTTACCACATTTTCCACGCTTAATCGCGAAATGAACATTACTAACTTGATCTGACATGGAACCTAATTAAAAACAATAACTACGAATTTAAACAAACATGGAAGATAGAACCGAGTACAATGGTAAAGAATGCAATGTTACTTACTTTCAGAACTTTAAAGAACGTTTCCTGGGAAATATCTATGGATTGATGAGAAAGGATATCTCTTAGCTGAGTAGGATTCCGTGAAATCCTAACATCAATGAACTTTGGAGGGTTGGGGTCAACAGGTATCGCCGACAATGGATTTGGGTATGTTCTAAGTAATGGCGTATCTATAGTTGGGTGGAGTTTTAAGTCATTCACCAGTGTGAGGTCGTTTATTATGAGCTTTACTTTGACATCCACTCTACCACTCCACTTTGAATCTTGAGATTCCGATGACGTCACCTCCAAGGTCAGAGCATCAAAGTTCTCCACCGTCAAAGCATAATTCATTACAGTTGCTGCTTGTATTTCATCCAAATCCAAGATGCCGAACTTGAAATAATATAGATATGCAGAATAACTTAATAAAAAATATTAATTATTAAAGTAACCACTTTTATGCCAAACTTGTTTAATTTGTGCAAAAATTGTTAAGAAATGAAGTTACCTATTCTGGTTCTTTATTCAAGACGTACAAATTAAATTAATTAAATATTGTTTAAGTTCCTACCTTAATTGCTTTAATTAATTGCAATTTTATTTTCCTATTAATTTTTTTAATTTCCATTTTTATTAAAATTATTGCAAATATGTAATTTAAATGATTTAGCTATTAATATTTGACATTTTAATGATTTTCCATTAGATAAAATGAATGAAATTTCGCAGATATTTTCGTAACTGATTACCGTTTGATCCTGTAAAGGTTTGTACTGCCAGTAAACAACACGATATCGGAGGACAGCTGAGTAGTCAAATTTGTCTGTAATCTGGTTGTCTAGGAGAATACAACCCGATGTCGGTTGTCCTATTACTCTTACTGTAACGTCTTCCGGGTTTATGTCCACACTGTGGACCATCTAAAATTAGAGTAAATAAATCTTCAAGATTTTTCTATTTTGAAAAGAAACATTTTGTCTAATATCAAAAACTTTTTCAAAAAAGCAGAAACTAAAATATTAAAGAGCAAAACAAATGTACAATTGTGCCAAACGTAGATCTCATTTGTTTAGTGAAATAGATTTGCATAAATAATAATTTTTAAAAGATTAATATCCAATACAATATCCACAGTGTTTCAATCCAAAATTGAATACTGATATTAATTATTTTCCATTTGAAGTAGTTCACAGAGATCACAATTTGACGATCATAAATAAGTAAAAATGAAACGAACTGACCCAATTATTTCTGAATAAAATTCATAATCAAATAAAGTGAAATATTAAATATAATTGTTTGTAGCAGGTTTAAAACTAGTTTGTCGTGTAATTCCACTCTTTTTTATTTCAAATTTATCAAATGACTTAAGCCATTACCGCATGAAAGTAACACAATAGATTTATTATTCAGCATTCACAAAATAATTCACGTCATAAAATTAGCACAATTAAATTGAAGCGGTATTCAAACAAAAGTGAAATATGTTGCAATATACGTACATTAATGCACTATTTTGTGTTTTTAAATAGGTATTTTAGTTTGAATCCCCTGGAATATGAACATCAATCAATTGTCAAATTAGGTGATAAAATTTGCGATTAATCAGGAAATAATTGAAAGTATAAATCTGGCAATAACCACTCTTAAGCAATCAAACGTCATGCGCAAGAACTACTGATTGGACGTGACTGAGAGCAGTCGGTGAATACGTAAAAGTGAGTGACATCCAGATCTCCTAATCATATCTATTCAAAAGAGGCATAGATAGTAAATACCTAGGATCTACCGAATGTTCTGCCAATTAGAGACACTGCAAAGAGTATATGATTCAATATCGGTAGCAGTGGCAGTGCTAACTACTACTCAAACGCCGGTGAGATCTGTTAAGTTAAAAATCATCACGTCGAACACAGCAAGTGTGTAAAAGAAGAAATTTGCTTTGCAGAGAGATCTCTCTTTAGTAAACTCGAACCAAGAAGCTGTGCATTCTATTATCAAATTTGTATTCTCTATACGTTCCTGAAATAAGTCCCGTAAATCCAAAGATGGAAATGGTGCATCACTCAATCTTTTTAAACTCCATCACTTTGGTTGCATACTCTCTTCTTCTATCGGAAAAATTTATGAAACACGTGATCGTGGGAATGCAGGCAGTGAGAACCAAGAATTTGAAAAGGGGATACAATGGATTAGTCCAAGCAGAAATTAAAGAGAGGAGTTTGAACAGAAATCGAAAATAAACCCATGGTATCAAAGATTTCTTGCATCATAAAATTTTCTGACTCGGGTCTATTCACTGTTTGGCACTCTATTGCTTTAGATCACAAATGTCAGGATTTGTCTCCTGGAGACATTTTAGGAAGAATTAACAACAAATAATAAAATGCTTTGATAGTCACTTAAATTTGAAAATTATGATTGAACTTCGAGTAATCTCACAAAAAGTGATAATTATTTCATTTACCTTAAAAAAAATAAACGTGGTTCCATTTACTGTTGTTGATATGCTCAGTTCCTTCTGTAAATCCACAACCATTTTGAAGTATTGATTTTGAATTTCCTTATGAAAGCTATAAAGACCATCAGACACATAGCAGCGCATACTGAAGGTGTCCGTCTTTAGAGGAATTAATTTGAACATTGGCTGGGGGGCATCGGAAATGGCTATAGTTGATAACGTTGTTCCTTTTCCTTGTTCAGTAAAATATCCACCAGTGTATTCGTCACTGGAATCTGTCTGTGGACACGATAGATAAAACCGATGATGCGTTTGAACATAATTCTTTCGAGTTTTGACAAGAATTTTTCCGTCATATATTTGGAAATCCATCTGTGGCTCTAAGTACTTGTCGGGCTGTATTCGAACATGGAAAGTTTCAATGAATGTATTTCCAATCGGTGGCATTCCTTTTATCATCTGTTTGAGAATAAGTAATCTTCCCTTTATTTGGTCATCCCGTACATCTTCAAATAGACCCCGTGTGTCATGGCATATTATTTGGAAGTCAAACTCGTCATTCAAATAGTATGATCCATCGTGAACATAAGCCAGCATTCCTTTAGAAATTAAGCTCATCGGGATGTATTTGGTATCAATTGAGCAGGTTTCATCAGGATTGAGAATCTGTATTTTTCCGCTTTTAGGATTTGATAAAACTTCGATAATGTACTCAAAAGTAGGAGGAGACTTGAAATTGACATTTGGAAGTTTTAGACAAATACTCTTTTTCATTTCAACCAGTGAGGGCTGAATTATTAGAACACCACCTTTTTGGATAACTCCAACCTGTTTGCGAAATTTTAATGGAAGAACTGACATTGGAAGGCTGAGAGAAGATTCAGTGGTACTTTCAAGAATATCTATATTAAAAATGTGCTCAGTACGTGGTCGATAAGGATGAACATGGATTCTGAATTTAAATTCATCCTTGATGTAAATTAGTCCGTTTTCTATACGTGAAGTTGCGCTGGACCAGTCGTCTATTACGCGTCGAAATTTGTAAAACAATTCTCCCTCATTTACATCTGACTGTCGAAAAATTGACCCAACACCAAGGTATACTTTATCATTGTTGCCTTTGTGTAAGTAAATATGTCCATGTTTGGGCATTTCCGTAATGGTAAAGCATACATTCATATCGCAGTCTATGGGAATGGACTGAGCATTAAGATTCCATCGAGTTATACAGTTTTCATAGGACAATGTCACTGTAGCCGTTTTAGACATTTGAAATACTGTTAATGGTTCATTTCGCGTTAGCTGTAATTCTATTCTGCTGAAATTTACTGGAATTTCAAGAATAGCCTGCTCATCAATGTTTGTAGGATGGGTGACTTGAATGCGAACAGTGTCCCTTAATTTGGTCTGAAGGTTTTCCGGTTGCATGATATTTGCAACATATCGGATCTTCTTTGAGAGGATATCCTCACCAGTAAATTCCTCTACTCTTGACCAGCTTTCTTGTTCATCTTTTGAGGTTCTCGCACTCTGTATCATTCCAATGTTTATATCAACAATTCTAAAGCGGTAGGAGGTAATATGGAGAGGGTTTATTGTTGAATTGCTACGGGGAAAAAGGACGCTTGACGTAAGGGGTACATATCCGACAGGATTTATAGCTATTGCCGGCCTCATATGCGGTTTGTTCGTCTGTTCAAACGTTTTAACTGACTTCAGCAGTGCTTTTGGTGAACGTCTGAAATTTAAAATCATGGGTAATTTGAAACCAGAAAAGTGATTCTACTTTCCATTAAAATCCATGGAATTAAAAACTTGCGGGTTGGGTTTAAAATCAGAGCTAATAACGAAGAGAGGCTTACTCGTATCTTGAGAGATTTCGTGTTAGACATGATAGAAAAACTCTTCGGCCTGACTTATGGATTAAGGCTTCAATCCCAACAGGATTCAAATTGTTGATTTCATTCTTAATAGAAGAATATAAGATATAATAATATTTTAGTTAGCTACTTATAATGTAAATGTGCAGTGATAGAATTAAATATTTTTTTTAATTCTATATAATAGTAATATTTGCTATATATAAGGTGGCGTAAAATAAAATTCATACGCATTTCGAATTAATTATTGAAGTGAATAAGTTAAATAATATGTTTAAGGTGATTTTAAAATATATCCTTTCTTAATAAAGTCCGTTTCAAACTATTCATACTTTTATTAATGACGAGACCAATTAATGCCAATTTTCTGCAACTGAATTGTATGTTAATTTTTTATTATCCAGAACAAAGGCAAAATGTGCTAGTCTACCCTTCAAAATAAGCAATAAAGTTACAGGACGAAGAAAGCTAAAAATAATGAGATGGAACGCTATTGTTCAGCAACAGGTTATTTTAACAGCATAGAGGTATAGATATTAGTATCTACGTTTAGTAAACTTTAAAAAATGATATTTTTAACACTACTTAGAGTGAAGAAAGTTGACATTTAAATCTCAAATTTAGAGTAACTCATTGAATGGGAACATCTAACTTATTTTCTAAATTGAATAAATTAAGTATTACTTTTAATTTTGTTCATTGAAGAACAAAAAATTTCACTCAAAAAGAAAAATTAACAACACTTTTTGATTTTGAAGTCATGTTTTATAAGCTAGATTAAAACAAATTTCTTGCCATCCCTTTCAGAAAACACAAAAAACTAATGCAATTGGAACACTTTTTATGATTTCACTTGATTGTGTGTAAATTTATTATTAGTTTACCCTGGAAGGGCCTTAGTAAGTGGCGTTATGTTAACTTTCATCTACGGAATTGAGTAGCATAATCGACCGCGGAAATTAATCAGCTGCTCAACGAGCAGTAAACATATTGGAAATAATCTCACTCATGAATCAGAAAGTTAAGTGATGAAGATTGAATATTACAGCATGACAATGCAAAATCTTTCCATTTTTTAGAAAATATGGTCACTCCAATACAATTGATTTCAGCCAAAGTTAGAACTGTGATGTTCTCACTCCATTACCTGCTTAATTTTTATCCATTTCCCGTCCCATACCGTATGGCACTTATTCGTCATTACACTTATTTAGATACTCTTCCGTTATTAAAGCTAGAAAAGGCTGTGCCATGAGCAATAATAATAAAACAAACATTTATTTAAACAGTTAAATATTTGATCGATATAATAATAATCCATTTCTCCTAAACTATTAACGTATGGTTTTTTACTAGTTAAAAAGTGGGGCAAAACGTCATCAGTGTGTAAAAAATTAAAACGATTTATTATTACACTGTTACTAAGCGGTGTGCAAATTTTTTCATTTAATCTTCTAAAAAGAAGGCTTTGTACCAATTTTTAATCAAATAATATGAAAAAATATCATGAAATGTAAATATTTAAATTTTTTTGAAAAATTTTTACCTATTTATAACAATATTTTGTTAAAACTGGCTGTCACTTCTTAAAATATTTAAATATGTATACTTTTTTTCAAAAGAACTGTGAAAAATCACTTACTTTAGATAAGGTCATGTTAATAAAATCCCTCCTTTTGAGATCTGGATAGCAAGTATATTTTTCCAAGTTAAAATTATAATATATCATACACGTTTGAGCCGATTTTGCCGAAAAATTACTTGAGCTCAGATAATCATAGTTGAAAATGGGAATAAATTCCTCAATTGTGTACAGTTTTCCCTGATAATGACAAATGTCTTGATGGATAAGAGTGATAGTATATACAAGGGGCAGGCTGAGGAAAATAATATAAAAGAAATATAAGATTGCTCTAGGGGTAGAAATCCGCAAGGATATTAGCATTCCCTTTTATTTCTCAAGATAAATTTAGAGCTCTATTTCCATCTCGATTAAATGATGCATTCAGGCATTTACGTATTGTCCATATCAAGCGCATGTCATTGGCTAAAGCCATCAATTTATAAGCCAATGATTTCATTTATATGGACAATGTTGGCATCGACCTGTCTGATTGGTGATTGCTCCAGCGTATGAAAATTTTCCCATCTTTGTATTTCTAAATTTTGATTTAATTAACAATTTACAATGATAATATCATGGTTTGGCAGCAAATTAATTTAATTTTATGGAAAATGTATTAGATCTATAAGTTAGGGACATATGAACCAAACACGAAAAATTTCACAAATTTGTTGTAAACATATGATAGGAATATTTTTTATTCTATGCATTCTGGCATTTAATTTTGATAAAAATTTAAAGTATTTTAAATAGATACGGTTTCTGTATTTATTATTTTTGAATATTGAAGAAGTTTTACTTTGCATTATTTAGGCTAACGAGGCGTTTGAATGGCAGTAACAATAATAATATTTATTAAACTAATAATAAAAAATACTAAAAAATCAGCACATAGCCTTAAAGTATTTTAAATTCTTTAGAAATGCGATTTTAGTGAAGTTTCGAGTATTATACCAAAAAAATTGGCATTTATTCTTCTTTTAAGTTAAGTCATATCAGCTTTCAAAAACTAACTTTCATTCAAATAGTGGCTAGAATATTACTAAATTTGTTTAAATTGGTAGATTGATATATTGTAGACTAATTTAAGTATCGATTTTTTGGCAATTAAAATGATTATTACATCTTTAATTGTCTAATCTTATTGCCTATGTCCTAGTAAAAAATTATAATTTTTGTACAAGGAAATGGATCTGAATAAAATGGACATCAAAATGGCATTAGTATGCATGAATTAAGTAGCATTCTGTTTTCAACAGAAGAGTTAACTTTGTGGTGAGCCAATGTCCCATCTTCATTATTCAAATCCAGATTCACTAGTTTCATTATTTCCACAGATTTCAATTGACTTGCTCATTTAATTCAGTGACCGATTGTCCCCTTTATTTATTAACAACTTTCCTCAGAGCCAAGAGTAGAAAGGTGAGACTAATGACAATACATTTAACATATAACAACTGAATAAAATTTGCTTAAGACGAACTGCAGTATCAGTAAAGTTTACATAATCAGTAGAGTTTATTTTTTACATTACATATAAACTAAATTAAACCACCTAATTAATTATTTAAATTATTTAATTCTCTGCTGAATGAAAATAAATTTTTTGCCTTGTGATCTCTTAATTACTCCATTGTAGACTTATTTTCCACAAAAAGCTACCTCTTAATTTACATTCGTTCTTCTAGATTCTCCTAATTTGAAATTGTTGATGCTAACGAATTGATAAAATATAATATATTCAATCGGATTTTTTCTAAAATAACATAGCATAACAGATGAATTTTCTTCTATAATATATACACACATTAGAAATTAGCTTGCATCCCTATTAATTTTGCAAAATCTTCGTAAAATATTTTCTGACGATTCCATTAAAAGTGTCACCAAATCACTTTTCTATCCTTAAAACAAATTAATCAAACATTATATCATCCGCAAATAAGATACGATGTTTGATAAATGAAATATATACATATTGACCTTGAACAATTACCATTCCAATAAGGAGAGTTCTGATATTTTATCTATTGTACTTTCAAATCAGGAAAATTATTCAACGTATTTTCTTCCAAAATTCCTTGATGCTTGAATTTCAGCACAATTTGTATAAGAATTTGAATGAACTTCAGGTAACAATTATCTCTCTATTGGGTTGTAAATATCTAACCCGTCCAAAGATTTGAAGTTTACGATTGCCTTTTACGTGATTCTTTAATTTCTCGGAAATCTAATCGCTTGAAGTATTTATGGGGTTTTTTATGCGACATTAAAATCATCGTGGTTTTAGAATCACGCTACTTAAATTTTTCAGTTTATATTTGTGTTAAAAAAATATAGTTTTCTCTCAAACAGGGCAAGAAAATATGAATCAAGTGGTGATTTTATGTTGGCTAAATCTCTTTTTATGGTAATAAATAGTTAGTAATTAATCAGAACAAAAAATAATACAAATTATATTAGAATTTTACGTTTTTCTAATCATTTATTATTACCATTAAGCCAATTTTTCATTTCTTATTTTTTCCAGATGTAATTAAAATTTAAATTAATTAATATTTAAATATATTTTTACAGATGGAATGGAATTGGGTTTTCTTAACAATTTTCTAGGAATTTATTAAACAAAATGCGTCGATATTATCAGTATTGAATATAATCGGTGAGTACAAATGAGAAAATGTCAGACTGCTGATTATTCAATCAACAAAATATGATACTTGGGAGGCCTAGTTCGTATTGTTGCACCATTAATTGTCTCATTATATTGTAATTAAATATCGACAAAAGCTAAAAGCAAAATGCAAAGTAAGTGCCTCCAACTGATAACCGATTATTGTATTTAAACTGTAGATTAAAACAATAAAAGAATCGGAATTTACAATAAGTCTAACCACGGAGAAGTAACCGCTCTCTGCGAATACTGATAAATTAATTAACAGGTAATTGAAAAACGTACGTGAGAGTTATTCGAAGAAAAGGAAGAATAAATACTTTAAAATAGTAAGATATTACAACAATGTCTCGCTTTTAAAAATTCAACATTCTTATAATGCATGAATTTTGTTGCAATAAAAATTGCAAGTAGCACTAATCCCAGGCAAAGCTACTTACATAATATAAGTTCGGCTCAAATATCTGATGATCTCAACAATGAATAAGGTACAAAAATCCTTCCCAATTTAGAAGAACGAGAGATGAGAAAGCATACGTGTATTAGACGATCATAGTGGAAGGAGAGAGGAAAGTGAGGGAGTTGTAGGCAGAGAGGTAAGTGTGTGAAAAGGCTAAATAACGTACTCTTAGAGGAGCAGCATGGTTTTGTCTTTTTTGTACGTCTATCTTTTGCTGTTTAGACTGAGCATACCAACGGCTCACTATGTGATATATTAAAAATATCAATTTTTAATTTTTGAAAGGCACCTAAAAGCGAAACACAGTGAAATTCTCCATTAACGGATTGAAATGAGAATAAGTTCATGGTACCGAAAAGAACTCTCTTCTTTTTAATTCTTCATGAACCGGATTGTTCACCATTTTATCAAGTGCATACATATTACTTCGAAAATTTTTGTATTTGAAATCCAGCCTTCTGGATGATTTTTGTTCGTGAACTTCATAGTCAACATTTTTAGATTGATTCGTGTGTTTGATCATGACATTTCAATAATTTTATATTTCCTTGCCTTATAGTCACTAGAATCCGCACGTTACTAATATTTAACATTGTACGGTTCATTAGATTCCTTTAAATGATCAAAGAGAAATAACAAGGTATCAGGATTGGGTGCTTAACATTTGATTATATTAAAATCGTCATTTTCACGTTTAGCACCATGGTAATGTGCTGCCTTAAAACTAATTAATTTTAAGGTCAAAATTTTGGATTCTGTGTCACTTCTGCTAAGTCAGATGAGAGTACTAGTGTAAATTTTCACTATTTTTCCTGAAAATACATCAGCTTTATATTAGTTAACATATTATCAGTGTCGTTTTTTATCAATTTTGTAAGCTATTTTATAATGTCACACTTGAGTATTTACAGGATTAATCATGAGGTGCATCAATATTTAAAGAAGTCATAACGCCGAACGAAATATGACACAAGAAGAAGATAAAGTAGGTACAATCCCAAGCGGAGCTACTTTAATAATCTGACTAAGCTAGACAAGCAGAATCTAATCACCTTTCTCAAATCAAGAGAACAAGAGTTGGGGTGAAATGATCATAAACAATTATCATCTACATTCTGAAATCGTCAGCCTATCTCCATTTCGGGGATCAAATTCTTTACTATGCAAAGAGAACCTTTGCTATGTACTTGAGGCTGTTACAACGAACTCACCTATAGAATGAATAGAGCAGTTTCCTGAACAATAAAGGCACTTTAACTTGTGTATTTGTCAAATACTTTATTAAATTTTCCAAAAATATGTACACGGCTCTGTTTTCTACATTTAGCCGGAAATATTTCGAAGTGGTGAAATTGGTTTGGAAGTTCGCAGTTTTCCTGGGGAAGTGTAAAAATTCAGAAAGTCTTAAGATGATGACTGCAATCATCCATCCTATGGATCTTCGGTGTTCAAGAACTGGTATTTCTAATTCGTAGGTACCCACATGTGAGTTTCAAACCCCACATAAAATATAGTTAAATTATCGTAAAGTAGTGGCTAATAAAGCACTACTCTTCGATATTATAAGCTATTTTAGACACCCGTGGCAAACCCTGTGATTTAAGTAGACTAGCCACGTCATGCACTGTGGCCTGTCGGCTTTCTGCCTGGGTAGTTTTCTAGACTTTCTCATGGGGAAGCGCCAAGAAAATTTAAATAAAAATCAGAGTATTAAAAAAAACAAATTTTCCAACAACATTTTACTAGAGAATATTCTTTCTTTAAAAAAGCATCATAGACATGTTTAATGCATTAAAAGATAATGAGTGAGAACATTCCTCAAAAGCCCTGAAAGTACGCCTCAGTAGAACATATGCCTATCAAATATATATTTTTACTCAAAGGCAAACGAAGCACCACTTTAGCCCTGGAGAACTCTTTATTCAATTTCCACTTCCCTTTTTCCTGTGGAATAACATTTACAGTCGTAAATATGCCTTTCTGAGCTGTATCTCAGAAACAATTCATGAAGATCCATTTATGGAATAAGCTTTGGAATAAATTTTTCTCTTTTTCTTCAATCTGAAATCATTTGGTTGGTGATATGACAACATTTCATTTAAATGCATGGGAGAAAGAGCGTAATAAAATTTGATTATTACTATTTTACTCATGGATATGTAAAAATTTCTTTAAAAGTTTCAATAATAATGCAATAACAAAATTTTCCAGAAAGCAGGTAAAACAGGACAAATAAGGATGTATAACGAAGACAGGATGTCAAGATATTTAAATTCTTGAAACACTGGATCATTCACTCTCTTCTTAAAAGCAATATCCGAATGTTTAAAGGCTTCATTTCTATGATCTGAGATCTGGGTGGGTTCAGATCTTGTCGACCATTGAATTTAATTGAATGATTAGTCATGCCACATTGATTCCTTCGCACCTTCTTTCAGACATGAATAGATTAAAAATACTAAAAAACGTTTTAAATATAAAATGGTTCACCTTGAGTTAATTGATAATAAATATTGTGTATAGCATACGAATTTGGCAATAGGATGCACAATTTCCAAGTTCTAGTAAATTATTTTGACATTCCTTTCCAGCTTTGACTTGGTTCTGAAGGTTGTATTCGAGGAAGCATTTTCTCCTCAGTCTGCAAAGCAGTGTTGAATTTGGAATGATTGCATGATAACTGATAGTTATTTTACTGAAACACTGATCAATATACCATTGTCATTCAATTTCATTAACAATGAATCCTCCACTTTTGCGCTCTCAATTAAATAAATAGCTATTTAAATATCTTCAGTTTCAAATTGGGCTATTTTAAACTATCTTCGAAATATTTCGACCAGAATGCATCTGTCTATATAAGTCAATATCTCACCTACCTTGATGTTACTATCAATTCAGAAATGTCCATCTGGGCTATCTATGTTTCTTCAACACTTTTTCAGTTCTATATATTCAAGCTCCCTTAATATAGAGTGATTAGAAGTGACCCCTAATAAAGATTCCCAAATTTTTCAATATTCATGAATGACATAAGTTATCAGCACATTATGAGGTTCAAAAACCAGTCGTTAGATTAAAAAAATATGGGAAAAACATCGCAGAGATCAATGAAGAATACCAGAAAAGATCAGATCTTGCAAAGGTCTTGGCAGAGATCATAATGAACCCATATTTTACTAGCAAGACCTAACCAATTGGGGTTGATCATTCAGCTCACTGGGTGCACACCGATGAGCTACGAATCGTTAACCTATAACTTCGCAGTCAAGCACATTAATTCATAATAATCGAATATTTTCAGAATAGCATAATTTGTCCGAATTTGTAGTAAGGAGAGTATATAAAACTGAGAAAAAGTGACTTTACGAAAACGGTAGGAAAACTTTGCCCATAGGATTCGGAAATTTTACTTATTTCGTTCCCAGCTCGGTGGAATATACTTTAAAGAAATCTGCGGAGGAGTTTGGCATTGAATCTGATGCCCTTCAAGAGATTTAAATCATACTGAAATCAGCCACTGGAAGTCCTTGTTGATCGCTGCATCTAATAAATAGTAATTCTGTCGATATTTTATAAGCACAGCTTTATTTCCCGTGGATATTTCCATGCTTGTGGCAATTTCTTACTTCAAAATATTTTCTCGAATTCCATTGAGGTGAGGATTCACGCTTTTAAAAAGATATTGTTGACTACATAGCTATGTCAGCCCTGTCAATGATTCCTTTGTTTGCCTTAGCCATGACCTTGTGTAAGCCTTATCTTCAGTTCTCCTCAGTATCTGATCACATAAGAAATTCTAGGGTAAATGAATTTTGGAGACTTTCCATGGCAGCCCAATGACGGAGTCTCCTCTACCGAAGCTTGGTAGCGAGATTTTCCCAGGTAAGCCACCTGGCTAACTCCTTCCATGCCGTGGTTCTGCGAGATTAACCTTAGCTCTTATCAGGTATTTTTAACACATGAATCCCATCGACTACTTCTTAATTCTTTTATTAACCTTACCATTTTCGCTGATATTTTCAATTGTTTGCATTCCAAAGCAGACAAAATTAGCAGTTTACTGAGGGATTATTAAAATTTGCTTCACTGTAGGATTTCTTTTGTTATTTTATTTCTCTTGCTTATTTCATTTCCGCTTTTCATAAATATGGTTATATATTTTACTGATTTCGCAATTGTAATGTGGTAAGCCAAAACTGAATTTTAATCGGAAACTATGTGAAAATGTTTCTATTTTGAATTAATTTGGAAATATATTGCTTTGTTTATTAAAATTTAAACAAATTCGGCTGTGCATTTTTCTTCGTATCTTCTCAAAATCTGAATTTCAAAGTTAAAACTTTCAAATTCCTCCAACGTCTGATAATCAGACTAATTCATGAATCTAATCTCAAGTACACAGCAATAATCACTTTTTAATTTTAATAAATAAGAAAATTAGTCTGTAGAAAATAATATTGGATAGAATGGATTTAAAACTTATTTATATTTACTATGCGAAATATGGGATAGCATCTGGAAAAGTGAAGTTGCCAAGAAGTATAACGAGGGTCGAGAAAATTATAAAATAAAATCCAGAATTCTACTTCATTTAAACGCTGAAAGCACGCAGATGTCAATTTTTAAGGAGGTTAGTTCTCTTTACACTATCCAAGTATTACAGAGCGTAGTCTTCGAGGTTTGATCTCTGAGCATTTGCTCTGTTCATATCCATGATATTCAGAGTTTGCTAACTTGTTGATTTAATGGTTTTTCACTTAATTTTTGTTAATTTGCACCCCTTTACTTTTCATTTCAGAAAATTTTAAATTTTCTGGACCAAAAAGTGAGGATTAAAACATTAACATACAAATTAAATTCAACAATATGTTCCTTTTGAGCATTCCATGCTTCTCCGAACTCCTATTCTGTTTACTATGTGTCTCAATAATTGCTCTGGCTCTTTGATTTTCGAATAAATTTTAACATGTATTTTTAGAAAAGAAAAACTATAAATCGAAAAATACTGAAATGAAATTACGAGTACTTTTTACTACAACGAAAAATTTACAATTTTTATTCGCCTAGACAAACGGAATGGTAAAGTAATTCAAACAATATTTGAGTTCGTCAGGTTGTTTGCTTTTTATCTTTTTCTTTCATAATGTTTTAAATTATTTCTGAGCACTATTTTTGCGAAGCCATGAATGAGATACTTTCATGCGGTTTTGTAACCGTTCACACAGGTTTTGAAAAAGCCTGCTGGTTTGTGCAATGTCTGCGCTTTGATGATGATCTATTCGCCGGTGCCTTTTCATCTCAAAGGTGTTTGCGAAGGGTCGATGACTCTGAGCGCTCACGCAGATCATTCCTCCTTCTCTCATATCCCTTATTTATGTTTGGTACTCTAATAAGCACGGAATAGATTTATTTTAGAATTCCGCATTCGATTTCTGCCTTTTGTTTTCTACATCTGAAACTTTTCCAAGATGTGTAATTGAATTGATAGGCAAACTTTTGTGGTAAACTTAGGTATATCATTTGAGTTCTTTCAATTAAGATACAGATTTGATGCATTTTGTTGTATTTAGTTCGATTTTTTAAAAAAATTATTATGTGAGAAGATTTTAGTAGGTTCAAAGATTTAAAAATACAATTTTATCCGTATAGGATCAGGAAAAAAATTGAGGATAAATTCAGAACATCAAATGTATTTAACTTCATTTGATTATTGTATTCATCCGTTTGTCTGCTTCTTTTCTCAATAGGCATAGTTTATTGTCTCATATCTGAATATTCAAAGGTTCAAATTCAGAATTTGTCCCAGCGGTTCTTGAGTGAATACACGATATGATGTTCAGCGCTCATTGAATAGTTTGAACTCTTAACCTATCTGCCTTAGGCATATTTTATTAAAGTCAATTCATTCATAATCTTTTATTATTGAAAGGATTATTTTCTTCTCAACGCGTCATCTGCTAAATTGTCTTTTCTTTACTTTTATCTGGCTATTCTGGTTGTAGGTTTATGCTGATCAATCTCTTTCTCATCTTTGTTCACCTCTCTATAACCTTATTTTATCCATCTTTCCAATTTACGACCTATGGAAAAGGGATGAGAATTCATAAATTTGAAAACATGGGACTTGAAAGTGCTTGTGATTACAAGTTTTTCACTAAAAAACTTATAAATTTAGTGTCTAAGACGTGCATCGTCGATTTTCATCTTCAAAGACCATTTTAATTAATAGCTACTATGATGCAAAGAAAATTTTTGACTAATACAACCTTTGAAATTAGCCAGTTATTCATGTAAACAGATTTTTAATGATGCATTTAAAAGATACATTCAAGTTCACAGAATGTGTTATTTGTCTATCTAATAGAAAGTATCATTAAATATACGTTTTCGACAAGAGGTGTAATCCCTGCGTACGCTGATTCATAGGCCTGCTCAGTCTCTGTCTCGCGCGCCGACTAACTCATACCTCTACTCAAATTGTCAGTTATTCGTCAATGAACAAAGAATTCCAAATCGGTCAACCGCCTTTCCATGCCTTATTTCACCTGTTCCTCAAAATTTGAATTGCCCTCGCACACTATTAGCGTGTTTTTCTTTCTTCCCAGTCTCCCCCCCCCCACACACACACACATTTCCCATCTAATTCACTTCCAAATACACATTTGTCCAACCGAATTCTTGGTCTTCTTAACTGGTAAAGGTTGCTGTTTCCTGTTAACCTCGGGAAGGATATCTGTTTCCTAAATTATCTTTAAAATCGAGATTGGAGCTCATTTAGTAATATCTAGCTTTTAATATGATATTTACTGAGGGGAAGAGATTTTGGCCTTGAAATAAAAATTTCTGCATAGAATCAGTTGCGGTTAAGGTCTCTTTATTCCAAAGACTCCATTACTTACAATTTATGAGACAGTTTGAATGGAGCTCATTTTTTAGGCTTATAGATGAAAAAGATTGATGTTGGCTCTCGTGGGCAAAGGTTCGCATTAATCTGTTTTAATTTCGTCTGATTACAGAAACTGTAGGTTGTGGTGCCTCTCACATCTTCAGATTTACGAAGCTGTTGGCATAAGCTAACCCGGTCTTTTTTTCCAATGGCAAAGATGGTAGGGTGAAAATAACTTACATAATTTTAACACTACTGACCTCAGTAGAGTGTGCTCAAGAGTAATTCACACAATAAATCGGTTAACGTCAATAGTTTACCGATCATTTTTTATAAATTCTAGGTACTTTGATCATCAACAGTAAACTTCTACACCAAATTAATTAAAGCGTTATTAAATCTATCACTTACACTTTGATTCACTGGAAAATATCAGATTTTTGCAAAGCAGTAAAAAGACATAGTTACTTAACGCATCTATTATATAAGAGCCATCTTTATAATATTTCTATCCCCAGGCATGCGGTTCTTTCAGTCATTATAAGTTCAGCTTTGTTTAAAATGCCTTTGCGGATCTGATCTACTCGCAAATAGCTTTAGGAAGATTCAATTGAATCAAAGGGACATGATCAACCATTCGGTCTATTCAACTGCATGACAAGCTCTAAATATTTTCCAACTTGAGCTTATCAGGAAACTCATGGCCCAAATCACGAAAGTTAGATTCGAAAGATTAAGACAGTGAAGTCCGCATTATATCTCTTTTAAGAATGTTGACAACTCAATGATTCAAGAGTTTAAATAAAGTAAAAATAGTGCCTTTCTTGCTTCACTATGTACTTCTGTACTTCCATTTCAGCCCTTACGGAGCTCTTTTGTCATCTTGAGTATTAAGATAATGATATTTTATAAGTTAGACATTTCTTTGATTTTAAAGAGGCGATACTGCTTAATAATAGACTATAATTTGAGTCAAACTAATAATATGTAGTTTTATCTTATATTATCGCCTCAGAGTTATATTTTTTGTCCCATTTTTCACCAGACATTTGGCAAAGAAAGTACCATCTTCTCAACGTTGATTGGTCTGGTTGCCAAACCCTCTTCTTGTCTGCTTGTAATTTAATGCTATTCTGTTTTTACTTGATGCGTCACTTATGCGAAGTTCAGACATTAGAATTCTGGATGTAAGAAAGAACTTTCACCATCCCATTACTATCTTAATATATCTACATAATTCTGTCGTAGAACAACATGCTAATACGTGGTCGGAATGGTAACAATCTTCTAATTTTCTTCAAGGTTAATAGTCATATCTATAACTTGTCTTAAGGATTATTACATCATTATAATCCAGAGAAAAGCAGAAGAAAAATACAATTATTATTGCAGGAAAGTGAACTAAATTAAGTAGGTAATGTTCAATAAGGGATTAAAGAAAGGGATCCAAAATAGGGAGTCATAAATGTTACTCTATTCGATTTACCGAACTCAGATTGTAGAATATTTACCCGATGGTTTCCAAAAGTTAAATTTTGAAATTTTCATTTGCTGAATGGTTGTTTTTTGTAGCTGAAAAAGCAGCACGATATTAGATGTTCACAAGCAATTTCCATGATCTTTACAAAGCAGAGATCGCAGAGCTATAAAGATACACTATTTTTCAGCAATTGCTTATGTTAATTTTGTTAGATGTTCTTCAATGTCCAGGAAGAGTACTTATTTCATAACCACAAACTCATTGGGAAAGTAATTCTCTTAACTTAAGAATTATATCTCATTTCCGTTATTTTTGCCACTGAAATAAACTACAAAACTCTGAAACTTATTAGAGATATCCATATTTGAAAATAATGGCAATTTATAATCGACTCTGGAACATAATAGGTGTGATCGAGACTTGGTATTAGGACAGAAAGCTGAATGGATCAAGCGAAATGACGCATTCTACGAGTAGTAGCTGTGCAATTATTCCAGGTTTCATTTTAATCAGAATGCTTTAAAATATATAACGTGTTTATTAACTCAGATTTTGTCTCCCTGGGCAGCAATGACAGTATTATAAGCTGAGACGTACAACTCAAACAATTCGTGTATTTAAAAAACAGTTGGAATATTTCATTAGTAGTAGTCTCTATAATAGCTTCTAATTGCTATTTTATTACCCATAAAGTCGCAAGATTCAAAACTGGGGTCTGTTTAGTTCAATTTGACTCTAATTCTGTTATAACATCTTGACTATTCGAAAAAAGTTTCTAACTTATTTGACAAAGTGGTAGGTAGGCTGTGAATGTTATAAACATGAATATTAGAATTTTGACAAGGGAACATTAAAGCAAAAAGTTGTTGACTATGGTCGAGAAGTAAAATGCAAATAACTTAAATGCAAAGATCAAAGTTTATTAACCTATTTTGGCACCTTGGTTTTTACTTTTCCTTCCCATGTCCAGTATTGAACTTTTCTACTGTGCTCTGCGTTCAGATACTCTTTAAAGATGAAAAAATGTACATTTTGCCCCAACGTAGATAACAAATAAATTGTAGTAGCAAGCGTACAACCACTCTTCGTTTTCCTGCGCTACCCTTCGTTTACCTTCATATAATTATTCCAAATTCAGGGCCGCTCAACCAGATGAAGAGAAAATTTTTCCATGAATATAACCTTCAGAACTAAATCAAAGTTGGAAAAGAATTGTCAAAACACAGAAAAGCGTCGCAGAGCTCTCTTTCTCCAACGTACTAGAAAGTCGAAGCTGGGTATCCTATTGCATAAATCCACATCCTCTCTACGATCTTCAAAAAAATTGATTTACTATTATTGCAGTAAAATAGGTTCATTCTTAATATATTTAAAACAATATTTGCTAGGAACTTATTCAATTTCCCTCGAGAGAACGGTTCTAAAAATATGTATTCTAAAAGCGGAAAATTTTGTCGGCTGTCATTTAAATGACTGAACTCTTTTGAGAAAAATTGTATCGTTTTAAAATCTATAATTTAAAATCTAATATTTAAGGAATCTACTGTTATCCAATTTCGAATAAATGTTTTACCATTTTCATTAAAGTTTGTTGACTTGGGAAATGGCAAAATAGGTTAATGGGAAGCGGAGAGAATGGTAAGACTTAAGTTAGAACCTAATAGCTATAGCTCATTGTGTCATGTCTTGACATTTCAAAACTCAAATTTTATAATTCAATCCTTAGGCTCCTGGGTGAGTTCATATCCGCGAAGTTAAAAGCTTAGAGATTAGCTGATTAAACTGAGTGATTGATCGTGTCATCTTAATGAATTTACCTCCTCAGGTAACTAATAGGTACTAGATGATACCAAAAGCACTTTAAGTAAAATTGTTTAAATTTAATTTATACTACCTGAATAAGTAAATTAATTTCTTGGAATTTATATAAAATCAAAATTATCGATGAGGTTATTATATTATTTCAAGTTATGTAAACTTGTGTCCACTTTTATATCTTGTCTATTAGAGAAATCTTACTTGTTTATGTTAGCTAACAGGTCTATAACCGAAATATGAAATTGTAAAACCATCCAATCTTTTAAAATTTGTCAATTTCGATGAACGCTCTCTTCTACAGTATGATGAATGTGAAGTAATTTGAAATACTAGATGAGGAATACGAAACCCTCGCTCTTCAATCACCGAACGCTTTCAGAAATCTCCAGGAATGAAGTTTATAAAGACCAAGCGAACCTAACCTAAATTAAATTTATGTAAACCTCTTTATTTCATGGCTGAAACCCTCAATTTACTTTATTGTTCCCTTTAGTAAATATAATATTGTAACCCATGCATCCTTCGTCCAAATCCCATCTTTTACGTAATCTTTTATTAAAATTAATCGAAAACTATCAAGTTTGTTAGAACACGTAGAATTTTTTTCCCAGGGCCTTATAATTTGTTTTTTTTGTAGGTTTCAACTTTTACTGTTTGAATTCTGAAGCGAAATATAAATTCCGAAGTGAATGTTAATAACTTAATTGACATTTGGTCTCATACGAGTGCATTGTGATAATATACTGTCGAGCAACCAAAAGAGAACCAAAAACTGACATTTGAAAGAATGCTGAATATTTATGAAATTTCAGGAAGCTAAACGCAGGCATTTAGAGCCCCTTTTCTTGGGCCTTAATAATTAACTGTTTTCTCCATGGAAAAGCCCCATTCTGAGAAAAACAGAGGAGCAAATAAATAGTCTTCTCCTAAGACTAATAAAGTTTTCATGGAGAAATGAATATTTTCCGAGAGGTTTTTTCTTAGAAGTTGGGTAAAATACATTAGAGTTACAATACTTTTAGTCCTAGACATGCCCGCCCCCCCCCCGCCGATATTTAAATATTCTACATGAAATATTTCCACCTTAAATAGTTTAATTATCAATATTGAAAATTTAAATAAAAAATTTGCTAACAATTTAATAATTTGGATTTATAAAAAAATAGCATTAGAATGAATCATTACTTATTGCATCATTTTATTCTTGGACAAGTTATTTGATTTAATTCAAACAAATGTGTGACTTATTTCATATTGAATAAGCAGAAATAATGTTTTACTGAATTTCAATCAGTTTGCCTACTTTTCTATTACGGTTTATTGGTTATATATATACATATTTCTAAATGCGTATATATTTTTATCTGCTTTTTAAATTTATTATGCTGTTGGTAATTTTTGAATTTCAAAATGCAAATGCTGAATTCTAGAAATTTCTGGGAGCAGAGTTTGACATTTTAATATCTTTCTTTCGGGTTTTATAGAAACATTACCGTACAATTTCTAACGTTTTCAATCTGAACTCTCGCAATCAACATATTTTATTAGCATTATCGGGATATTTTATGTCAAATAGCCGGTTGCCTCAGGAGTAACTGAGCCGCCACCAAATGAAGAAAAACATGGACTCGTATCTATTTTTTTTCAACTCTGTATTTAAAGAAGAAAATTGTCCAAATAAGCTCTTATTCGTTCGTCGCAAATTCGAATGCAATTTGAAAAAAATGCATGTATTGACTCTTCCTTTACTTCAAAATTTGTGTATCGCTATAATCAGATGGACTTTTGCGAGCCAAATTTCTAATAAATTACGTGAAAAGACTCGCTTATAAAACTTCAATGGACCATCTTCAGATATGCCATTTTTATTAAATAATAATATAGTGCAAATATTCTTTTGCCAAATTTGCAGTGGCCCCTCTAAGAAACATTGACCTCTGTGTCCCCAAATACTCCATCAATCTTAAGAGACTGGAAATCTTTTTATTTAAGACATTGATTAAATCTCAATTTTAATTTAAATACTTCCTGAGTGGTTTCTCCCTAATCTTTCGATCTTTGCTCTAATCTCAACCGTATACCGCTTAAGTAAACTACCGAGAACAGACCCATTCTAGGGCTTTCAAACATGCATATCTGATCTTTTACCACTTCTTATTTGAATGCTCATGGAATTGAAAGTTAGGCCACTTAATGCTAGTGGTTAGAAAACTGTTATTGTAGGCATTTTAGTGAACATCTGGAAATTTTAACCATAAACCTCAAAAAAATTAATCTGGCAAACGTTATTGTTGCACGGAACAGGTATAAAATTTTACTCCGGCCTTTCATTATGTAAAACGTCACTTCAATATGATTTAAGGAAGAAGGATCGAACCAAACAAATCAGACATCAAATAAATTTTACAGCATTCTTTATTTAGAATCAGCTCGTGAAACTTTTGCTCTTAGAATATTGTACTGCTTCATTTTCTGCAGTTCCGATCTCCAAATTTCATTATTTTGGTCCTATTTCTTTTAATCGAATTAATGTTTGCCATTTTCAAAACTTATTGAACACTTATTTATTTGAATGGTTGGTAAAACCCCTGGATGCATTTTCCTCTCGTTGCCAAAATAATTGCGAAATAGCAAAAGTTAGCTCAAAGATCACTAGAGTTTATGAATCTCAAAAATCTGTGATTGGTATACATAACGCATTTTAAAGTGTTCCCTTAAATATCTGCAGCGGCTAAGAAAATTGGAAGAATGTCATTTTAAATATAATTCTCCAGAGAAGTTATCTGAATAAGTTAAGCAAATAACTTATTGAAAATTTACTTACAATATCAAATGGTTTTATTAGCAGGTACCAAATTTAAACTGTCCAATTACCGCCATGAAAGTAAGAAATTTTGTCATTTGTATCGTGACATCACAATAAAATTCCTTTTTTAGTTTCGCGCTTCTCGAATATTTTCTAAATATTCAGATATTTTGAAATTGGCAAAATAATTCACTAATTTGGGGAAATGAGCGAAATTGATTTTAACAATTACTTCTAAATGGACTGTTATTTTTAGCAGAGCTGTATGTTTATAATTTCCAAATTGAGAAAGAATGTGTAGAAGGGATAGAGTATCCTATCAAATGATGTCTGCTTTTAGTACTTTATCCATTTTAACGAAAGGTCCTATTAAGGATACTGAAAATTCTCCAAAATTTCTCAAATTTTCTCGAGCGATATTAATTTGATTCGTTTTTTGCGCCTGGTTGAAATGTTTTCAGTCGTCACAGTTGGAGAAAATTGATTAGCTATTCGGGCTTGCCACTTTTGCTATAACTCAGTTTTTGCCTGTAAAATCCAACGATACATCGATGGCAAGACTGGTCGTGCAGACACTCCATTCTCACGCTCTCTGCGTATTCCTTTACCCTTCTCTTCGTCCCGTTTTCGTTTGCGTTCTTCCTTGCTCTCCCATTTTCTTTAACCAACTGGAATTTTAACTGTTGCTATTCAGTATATTCTGCCATACTCTCGACTCACTTTTCTGGATCTTTGAAAACTGTGGCTGTCTGCTGTTAGCTGAAAGCCATTACTCATAGCTTTACCAATTTGGTGACTCTACAAGAACTCCTAACTCCAATAATATGATTTTGACAGCAGATATATAGCTTTCAATACAATATTTAACAGGAGAGGAAAAGTAAATTGATGGATTTTGGCAGTGTTTGCATTTCTTTATAGCTTAAGCTGAAGTTAGAGCTACTTTGTTTATAAGAACTTAATTCGATTGCGGATTAGCTGTTAATAAATGTGAGTGAAATTGAAATTTTCATTAGTGGATGTCTTCATTCACTTTCATTTTCTTAAGTTTGAAATTCACAACCTAATTCAATTTCGTATGATTGCAGAAGAAAGCTCACAAATGAATTGAGTAAGTTTAAAAGATTGAATGGAAGCGTCGCACCCAGCTTTAGAGTTTGATAGCCATTTTTCAATAATTTAAGTTTTGCAAAAATTTACTACTACTGAGAGTTGCAATATTTTTGAAAACTGCGTTGAAAATAATAAAAAATTTGAATACGAAACTATTTCATTGGCGAAATGATTACCAAGGACTTCCAAGACTCAATTTCAGGGTGCTTTGATTCTTTCAACCCATATTAGAATGTCCTCTTCTGCAAACCTCCTAAAAACCGTTTGGAAAAGCAGTAAATGTAACATTCTTCAGAGCTGAGTAATGAGGAATTGAAACAACCGAGCCTCTGGACTAAATCTCCCAACCCTTCCAAAATTACATCCGCCTGTCCCTATGGTATATTGTATGCTGATTGTATAAATGTTTTATTTAATACAAAAGAAGGAAAAATTGAAAATTCAAACGTGACCTGTATAGGATTATGATCTGATGTGTGTTAATTGGCAGAAGGGCACTCAATTATGTGTTTTAAGAGGTCAGTCAAAGAGCCAACTGATTTTGATTTATCTAGATAGATGGCATCATGACGTGACGTCATTGTGCAGGCTGCCCAATCAAAGAGTGGAAGTAGCATCAGGTCAGTTAAATGGAACTCTCATTATTTGAGCTGCTACTCTTCTCTATGTTTAACGATATCTAGGGACCTTTCTTATTTTACTTTACTATTTATTATAACAACCGAATATTCACCAAAATCTATTCTCTAATGAAAGCAAACATAAATTGTGCTTTTAGTAAAACAAGTAAGTAATATTATACCGTTTGTTGCATTACACATCTCGCTATTACTGTCGTTCTCTACGAAATATTATTTCCTTCCATCAAAATACGTCACCATTTATATCTAACTATCAACAGAACAAGAATATTTGGGGAAATAACTTTTGGAACTTAGTAAATAGAACATCATATGCAAAGGTTTATTGATAATGAGCCCCGGGATAGGCTTATTGAGGCTACATTCCCGGGCAGTTATTCTATTTCACTTTTCGATAGTTTTTTTTCTAAGGTAAAATAAATAAATAGTAAGGGGGTTTAAAGACTGAGATCAATTTTATTTCCAGTCAATTTTTGAATGTTGGAAACCACATGCGCAAATTCCTTTTTATTAATCGCACTTTTTGCATAGGTATAAGCTTATCTAAAATATCTATCACCTAGACTTCTAAAAGTTGACATTCTTACTTTCATCCTGTTTCTAAATATACCTATGAATAAAAGAGTAAGGAGAATGACATTTGAGTTCGGTGAAAATAGTGTAAGGGATGAGTGTGGATCATTATGGACGTAGAGAGAACTAATGAAAGTTTTGAATCTAGATGTCCACATGATGGGGAAGAGAGTCTTGGCAGTCGTGAGAAGAAGGTTGCCCCTCTTGCCTTTGTGCCCATTATTGGTTCTTGGTCTATCTTTCATACTTTTGTAGGCCTTTATTCCATTTCATTCTTTATTGTCTTACCTTTAATATATTAAATACGTATTTTGACCAGACATTCCATAAATATGTTTTTCTTTTTTCTGGTACCTAGTCTGATTAACCTCTTCGGTGCTTCGAGTGTAAGTTATTCACGTTGGAATAAACTAGCACCTTGTTTTGACATCGTAACTTCAGATGAATTACTGTAATCCATTTGTAGTAGACCTGAGTTTAAAGCCCGTTAGGTGACTTAATCTAGCAGTGATTGTCAATGTACTATCTGTTCGCAGCGCTTTCAAAATGCGACCTGAACATTTGGGTAAGAGCTTTCACCTGTTGTAGGATTTCTTCTCGCATAAATAAATTTTAGAAAACTGAAGGAGTATATGAGATGAGTCTATCTGCAGGTTTTTGGGTGGTAAATGATGGCACATTCTTTAATCATAAATTAAGTCTTGCTACTTGACACAATTAAGTAGCATGTAATAGAGGCTACGTTAATAATGGGAGGGTGGTTGGGCTTGTAAAATTACAAGCAAATTGTTTCCAATTTAAGAGTGCTTTTTGAGAGTCTTGTCGATCAAAATTCGGGGAACATAGGCAGCAGTCTCCCTGTCTAGCCTAATGTGATCGACTTATTCCAACATAAGTGTGGACGGCCTCATTAATGGAGGCGTGCGTTTATTGACAATAGCAAAAATATGTACATCTGTAGCTCTCGGTGTCGATAGCTGGGTCATCATTTTCCTTATTCAGTGATCTTCGACTAAATATTATATTAAGCTTGGCATAGCATAGCATGGTCCTACGCCATGACTTCGTAACATGCTGGAGAAGCTAAAATCAAAAGCTAAATTTAGAGTTGTTCTTAATTACTGATAAAGTACAGAAGCAACAAGAGGGAAATTAATTTCAAATTAACTACAAATTCTGTATATTTTTTGCGGGATCAACGCCTGAGTAATCTGATTATTCACACGGTTTTTTAAATAGACCATGCAAGTGATTTCAACAAGTATAATTTTATATGCGAATGTACATATAATATTTTCAAGAACGTATCTACACAGCTAAGTAATGGGAAAAATATAATTTCTGAAATGAGGTATTTATCGTCTAAGTCGTGCTCAAATTGAAATTGTGTCATTTTTAAAAATTTTATCAGTGATCATATTGAAAAAGAAACCTCGAACAGTATTCTTCCAGTATTTGGCTTATTATATTTATTCATATTTATCAATACAATGCCAAATAATTATTAAAGAAAGTAATATTGCTGTTTATGGTTTCTTTGGCTTATTTGCATTTATAATTGACACAAATCCAAATTTATTTGCAGATGAAAGTCTGAAGTGCTTTTTATCCTCAAAACAATCAGTCAACCCATTTCAAAAATGACCATTTATATAAGTGATCGTTGGAAATTATTCCACCGCTAGCCCAATAGTAGTATGCACGCACATACTATTATTAATGATAAAAGAGCTGGAGATTGCCAATGCGAACCCAAGACAAATGGTAGCTTCTGGAGCTTTTTAAGTCATATTCTGACATTATACCGCATTTTAAAATAGATTACTTTATCCTTGAAGCAGTAACGCTTTCAAATTCCCTAAATACTTTAAGAAAATTATATTGCAGCAGTTTTCATATGCAAAGTAAATGCAAACATTGGTTAAGTCTGGCTAATGTAGAGAGTGGGTGAATTCCAGTCATCGGGAGGCTCTATGATTCCACTCTCTAGCCAAGATGAACGCTGGAAAACCCTTGAGAATCATTATAGCCCTTGGCTATAAGGATAAAATTTGACCGAAAACTAAATTCATTAGTAGTAAGGATGAAATCTCAAATTTTAACAATTCACATTAAGAATAGGATAACCTGTTAAATCCGCTAAGCTTCGACTTTATTTTCCTCCATTTAACCTTTATTTAAAATGTTTGCATACTTTGTAATGATTGAAGTAATGATAAATCTGAATGAAAGTTCTCAATTTTATAAAAACCAAAACATTCCATGACGTTGCAAATCCATTTTATTTTCATTCGATTTAAAAGTATGTGATTTTAGTCTTTGTTCTTTATGAGACGAAAGTATCCTTTACTGTGAACATCGCTTACTCAAAAGGTGTAGTTTTAACTGCCTAGCTCATTTAGGAGTTTTTTTCAACACTTATATCGAGGAGATAAGTGATCTCCCTTTTGAGAAACACGAAGACTGTCACACCTTTTACTACTCAATGTGGTTAAGTATCTTATTCTCTGAGTGTGTGCCTGTAGGAGCATCATTATCTTTAAATCAATTTTTAAACAGGTTCGTATGTGAAACATTTGCTTTCTGATTAATTCTCATTTAATTTTACTTGAATTCATTAATCTCGCTTATGAGATATCGATTACTACTCACTTTAAACTAGTAACGAGATTAGTGCTTTATGCGATTATTACTTCACATACAATCGGAAACTCTCTATAAAGGTATCCACATTCATTTAAGAAGAGATAGATGCAAAATCGATGCTGTCCTTACTCGCTCTAGCAGGATATAACCAACAATAGATCAAGAGCGATGTGTTATCTCCAATTACATACCCTAGAGATCTATCTCCGATGAAGGGATAATGGAGACTCTAAGCAGCCAACATCACCGTGCCCATTCTGGATGAAACAACCACCGTTTTTCAAACCTCTGAAAACAAAAGGCTTAAACCCCGCCGGTAAAAATAGTGGCAGCCTCTTCCTCATACTCAACCTGGTAGCACTATCTCGAATAAGCTTGTTTTTGAGTCGTCTCTATTCCCTCACCGACTTCTGTCTAAGAGGTGAATTTCTATGCCTGCATTCATTTCTTTCTTGGGGTGAGGACAGTGTTTAAATACTTCATCTCACAAACTGGCCGTCTGGGTCACAAATCTATGGAGGGGGCACCGGCCACCAAGAAGAATTTGAGATTACGGACTTGATTAGAATAGTTAAAACTGAAGTCTAAAAGGTCTGAAAGTGTGCAGAGCAAAAAGAGATAAGTTGGAAATGCAAAAATCGTACTCCACAAATCACGGAGTTAAAATTCAAGGTGTAAATGTTAATATTACTTTTAATCATTTAAGGATTTGACCGCCGGTAACTACATACCAATGGACATCGTAACCCGTAACTCCGACCTCGCAGACGAGTAAGTTAATCGCTGCTCACTATTAGATATATCTTTCAATCGAAGTACCGATACTTTTTTTGTTTCAGTCAATTTGAGAAAGTAACCTTTTCGAGCGACACCTTCACTAGCTATTCCACTGTCGGTTACTTTATTTTTGTATTCAAATCATCATATAATCCTCATAGTCTACAGTTGTGGCATTCCCGGAGGATTACTTTTCTACATATGTCTCTCGATTGCACATACTTATTCATACACTTGATTCGCCCTAGCTGCTAGATGATTTTTTCTAAGTTGCTCAAGAGATTAGCGAAGGAAGTAAGCGGTCAACCCGACTAAATGCATCACAGTTTTGCCTCCTATCACTCTACGCTGGCGCTTATTCACAGGCTTACCGATTTCTAACTTTCCTTCCTGCTTCTCTCTTTTCTTGAAACTGTCGAATATGCCAGTGATTCTACTCTAAACTTGGTCTTCCGTCTTGTTGCTTCCTGTTAGCTCTTAGGCAGCGCATTTGTTTTGTAAGAGGATATCTCTTAATTCACTGGCCTCCCAATAGTGCTACATTACAGCATGGTGGACTAAATATTCAATTAACCATACTGTTCATCAGAGTTAACTTCAGTCACTACTTCCTACTTTCTGAATGACAAAAATTGAAATTTCAGCCCAGAACATTTTAACGGAACGCCTTCCTGCATACTCTGTGACTTCTCACTAAAATAGCAGAACTGCAAGCAGTTGCTCTGGATTAGGTATTCTGTTTATAGCGGTTTGAGCTTCAGCTAGCTAGCGATCCGTAATACTTGCCCATCGACTCGTAAGTCTGGACGGTAACTCTTTGTTTTGCGTATCTACCGACATACCCATGCCATGATTGACAGTTATTCATCGAAGAACGCGGAATAGGTCAGTAGTGATGCTGAAATTCCGCCTACTACGCCTTTCTCCTCTTCTTTCTCAACCCCTTCCAGTTGTTCGATTTACACTTTTGGTTCTACCTAACTCCCGATATTCTCACTCAGGAAAGGCCGATGGATGCTGTTAGCCTTAGGAAGATCAATAATTTTGTATGGTGATCCCCAAACGCAATTTGTTAGAGCACCGAAAGTAGCGCTGCTAATGGGATTAATGCTACTTTTACAGCACAAAATCCCTAAAAAATCCAATTTCATGTTCTAAGAACACTTTAATCGGTGTGACGACAAAGCGATTAAGGCTGTCAACATATGTGAAAGCATTCAGTACTCTACTAAAGTAAAAATAGATTAGTTCAAAAACAGACTTCAAGGAAATTGTAACCTCACAGAAGCCTCGAAGAGTTAAGCGTTTCATTGTTTGCATCGGAGAAACTCAGCCTCGGCTTCGGTTGACTTTCACCATCATGGAAATTTAAAATAGTTACCGGTCTCAAAGAAGAAAAGAAATTTGGATCAGCTTTCCTTTCTGCAATCCTTGATATGTCAGAGAAATCAGTTGAAATCTCTCCGCTGGACAAATATCGATTGCGTTCATAAATATCAATAACCCATCTACCCTTTCGAATAATGTGCTCTACAAGCCGAAGACGCTGTCTAATTGTAAATCCTTTCCCTGGTACTGACGGTTTCATCTCTACATCTTCAGTAATTCTAAAGCTCCTCTCAAGTAATCCTCTCGTCTTGTACATTTGGGAACCAGCTAAAGAGAGAAAGAATTCGTTCACACACCCGTTTATCAAAGAATGCAAGCTAAATAAAATGTTAAAAACTTACGAAGCATGGTTTTCACCAATCTAAGTGCCGGTTTATTTTCCTTTTCATCCTCTTTCGTTGGAGGGAAAATCGTAAGATTGAACTGTTCCGAAGCTTTAATACAACTAGTACAAACATCTGACACCTCTTTCGCCAATTTGGCGTAGTAGAGAAGTTCATCCCTGTTTTCTTGTTTAAACATCGTTAAGTAGCCCCTAGGTTCACATAACTCGGGACATTTCCTGTAGAAAGCTTCGTATCCACCCATCATTACATACACGTAGGGATAGAAAAGGAAGGGATAACGAGAATAGTTGAGTAAGCGATCCACTCTTCGTAAGAAGCGACACAATTCAGGGCCCCGCTGAGATGAAAATTCGCAGTGAAAAATGAGTACGTGAGTAGGTGTAGCATTTGGATTCGCTTCAGGAACTGGAACTATAGGAACGTCTTCATCGTCCACTGATTTTCTGGTTTTGCTCAATTCATTCAACATTTTATCTAATTCAAGGTCTGTTGAAAGTTCCGCGATTTTGAAGTTTCGGACTGCAGGCATCTGTATATCTTCATTCGGTCCTAGAAGAAGTTCTTCAACCTGAGGACCCAAATTCATGAAGATTTTGTCCTTGTCGAATGAAGCAGCGGGAGCATTCATGAAAATCTCTTTGATCAGTTCACTGCTGGTATATAAGTTTACAGCACCTTTTATGTGACCAGCTTCATATTCATATGGATAACGACAATCGATAATTGTATAAGTGACGTTCAACTTTTTGTACTCTCCACGACCTAATTGAGCGACGGTATGTACGCTAATCAGATCACATCCTTGAGTAGATATTTTGACTATAGGAAGCACAGATGAAGGTTTATCAGACGATTTCTGATTGAAAAAAAATGAGTAAGAACAAACGGATAATAATTTAGACCAAAAAGGGTAGAGACAAACTTACTGCTAACTTCGGTGGAGATTCAACTGAAAGTGACCTTCTATAATAAGGCTTCGATTTATTCGCGTTATTTATTAAATTTACATCGCCAGAACAAAAGTCGCTTTTCCCTGATATTTTTGGAACAAATTCTTTAAACTCAACTGTACCATGAAATGGCGAATTACTTGACGCTCCGCTTATGTATCCCGAAGACGCCGAATTTTCCTCATTAGTCGCCTTCAGGAAGTGACATCTATTCAAATCGGTGGGAGCCTCAAGATTTGCATCTTCATCAAACAACTCCGATGTTAGACGGCAAACGTTAAAACTAAGTTCATTAATTTGATTCTCATCAGCGTGGCGTCCTCCCGACCTCATAACTACACAGTCTACTCGACATCCAACTAAAACTAAATTACATTTTATGTTACTGACTAACCAATTATTCTCTTGCGTTGAAGGATAGAGATTACACAATTCAGTCTTTAGCCAGCCATTGACTTGCATTTAAAGCCAATGAAATTCTGCTACTGGCCGAACAACCTAATTGGTCAAATCTATTTCGGCGCGAAATGTAAATGGGGCAATAACATTATCAAAGCATGTCGGTACACGATGCCATGCAACCCAAAACCATATTCAAGTTTTGATTTCCGTTGAATGTAGGCAATTTTAATGAATCGGGAATCCAATGAAAACCGCATCGTTTAATCAAGCGGGTCTACTGTCTCTGATTATGGGAATACGATAAATTTGACGTTGATATTTAAACAAGTAGTGACTTGGTAAGAGGAAATCTTCAGAAAATTTTTAATCAAGAACGATGGCATCACATAGATATAGGAATGACTAACCGCAATGGTTAAATATTGGAGACAAAATCCGATTTTCCCATTCCAAGAAGCTGCTTATTGGGAATTGTGTGAATCACATCGTCTGTGTGAAGCACAGACAGTGTCTGTGACATTGAAGCAGATCAGATTGGTCAATATATTGTTAATCCCTCCGGCAGATATGGCTATAAAAATAAGTCAGGTAATCGCTCAATCGAACCTGAACGAACGCTAGTGAGCTCTGCTAAACTGGCTTCATGTATATGGATTTGGCTTGAGCTTGTTAGAAAATTTCACTTGTTTTTCTCGTTAAAATATAGATTCGTTAAAATATATAGATTTACTCTTCGTGCCTGTCCTGAAATTTAGTTTGTGGGATATCCTAGGAATCAGCAAAGTACTCAAATTCGAGGAGATTCACCCTCAGCTTGAAGCCGTGGACTTATGTAATGGTGTAATTACTGTGAATGAAATTTACTTTGACATTGTTAAACAATCTTGAAATCGGACATTTTGCAAAATAGAACCAAAATCCTAGACTACATTCTCAGGTTGTCTTGCTCATATATCACCGCAAGAGTCCAATCTTTGTAGTTAAAAGGAAATTGAAAGTCGATGACCTAGTATCCGACCTTGTCGGTTGCTATTCACATAAGTACCCTTCTGACTGCTTCAAGAGAACTTCTAAAAAGAGATCGCTGAGCTAAACGAGGACTTTAGGAGCGCTACGTCAGAAGAATATGTTATTGGATTTTTATTTACTGGCATGGATTTTATTTGTCATCAATAAAATAGCCAAAAACATCGACTTCCGCCTTTAAAAGCCTTAATCCTCCATTCGAAGGAATTCGAGCAAAGCGGAAGGCAGTACTTTTACAGTATCAACGGTGCAACTGTTCCACAAGTGCAACGATCAACAAAGAATTCAGGTGCCCAATTTCTGTTTTTTTAGATCTTATAAAAGACGAGGACAATTGAGACGCATTGTACGAGAATGTCATCCTCAAAATTGATATTACATTCAACTCGATCCTTTGAGAAAGCACCATAATAATGGCACATATCCTTCACAGCTGAGTAAGTAAAATAAATTCCTATACCCTTTCCCAAAATAGATATAGCTATTTATTCGTGTCTGATTAGTACAATGAAGTATTCTTTATAACAAACGAGCATATTCATTTGTTCAAGTAATTGCTAGTGTGCTGTAACTCTAAAACCCTTGAGGAAAGCTTTTAATAGCATTCATTTTGGCCGGAGAAGTAGCGTCATTGTGTATTCCTGATGAGAAACTAGAATTTCGTCTCCTTCCCACTCCCTACTTTCAGTAACCGAGATTGAACAGTTCGGTTAGCCACTCTACTCTCTGGGTGGTCATCGGACTAGTGACTTCTAACTTCGCAATCATTGTCGAGTCATCTAACGGTTCTGTAGATGTATGGCGATACTCCAGATGTCTCTAGCTTTTAACAAACCAATCAAATACCTCATTCCCCCATTCAATCTAAAATTCACATAATTTGTTGAGTAAATTATTTAAATCGATTAATCAAAAAGAGAAAAAAATAATGAAAGACAAGAGAAGGTGCTGTTTTAGGCTCTACAAACGGGAAAGTGAGCAATCATATCAGCTTGTCTTGAGGCAGTAGCAGAATCTTGAGTTACATGAATCAAAGTTGGAGGTTTGATGTGTTCTCTTTCTACCAGTTCATCTACAATACCTTGGCAAATTTGGCCGACTGCTACCCCTGGAGAACCGTAGAATTGTAGCATGATAACTGGACCTATAAGAATGTTTAGAAAAGAGCAAGTGATTAGGTAAAGAACCGAATTTCGCTAATCGGAAATAAATTAAATAAATGATCCCAAACCTACTCATATTAATGACTAAATCAAAACATTTAAACCCATCCATCCGGGAATTGGAGTGGGCTTGGAGGCCTATTAATACCCTCACTGTTCTTTGATGTAATCTACTCCCACCCAATTTACATTGATAGCGGTATATTTAACGTGCTCCGTGGTCACAGGTTCGATACTGATCGGTACACATACGGAGAGTGGAATGACAAACCGCGTTGGATACAAGTTCCCAACAAGAAAGGTCCATGGTGCCCTTTTTTACCCAAGATCAGTTTTAGAAAACACCTTTCTAAATAGTGGGAGTTACCATTATTGGAATCTAATTATCTGGAAAAAAAACGAGCAGAGAACCCCAGAGTCTATTAATTTGGAGATTTGTAGTTTGACTTACAGGTGATTTCGTACAATCAATATGCTCTGCAGCTATAAAGATGGGATAGGTGACACTACCAGATCACGTAAACAAATTTTAATTTAAGAAATACGCCGACAAACAAAACTTAAAGCCGCAGAGTTAATATTTTGTTTTGCAATACGTAAATCCCACCAGTGGCTCTAAGTAGCCCGTCATCCTTTTCAGTATGTCAACGCTCCTAACAGCTTGAAAATTAATTGTGACGGTGTTACTTTCTTCAACTATCGATCTCATGAAGACCACTTTTACTCCTATAAATCTTTAATAAAATGCTTTAGTACTTTCTGCATTTCTGTCTTCTCTCCCTCTTTTAGTCTGTTTTAGCTGTAATAGCCAGTGAGCACATAGACCATAGCCTTTATGATATTTGTCAAGCAATTTTCTACAAAATTGAGCTCAAAATATACTTAACACCCCCTAATAACGTCAAAAGGATAGAGGCAACAATCACAACTAGAGTTCAAGGGAAATCTTTGATTTTCAGGATCGAAAACTTTAAAATTCACTCTCCCCATTAATAGAAATATTTTTTTAATGCATTCAGCTTTCTGTACATCTAATTTCTTTTAAGTAAAAATTAACCTTGTTGATAACTAGCCTTAACTAACGAGAGGTTAAGTAAGTAAAAAGTAGTATTTCGTATTGATTTGATGGAATGAGATGAAAGACCGATCGTAAGTAAATGTGAAATTTCAATCAGAAAAAATTAAGGATACTTGATGCAAAGTACAGGGAGTTACGTTCAATAGACCTAGATAACCCCAAAGAAAACAAAATCCTACCTTGGTATACTGCGTGAATTACAACTATTTGGGCATACAAATAGGATAAACTTGATGACAGGAGGAAGTCAATAATACTCAAGTTACCACGTCTCAAAGGGAGGTTCTCATATATTTAAGCAATCTATTCCTCCTCAAATGAAAATTAAAAGACAATTTTTTTCCAAAGCGGACGTGAAAATTAGAGGATGAAATCGTCACATCGCATTCAAAAAGCACGAACGACAGTGAATGAATAAAAGTCAAATATTTGCAAACTACAAAGCAACGAAAAGTAACGAATTTACAGCGGAAGGTCGTATTTCAAAAACTAACTTAATGTACATGTCGCCTATTTAACAAATATCCTCAGGTTCGGAGAAGAAAGGGTATTTTAGCATTCATCTTGGGGATAAAAAATCCTGAGAAAATAGTATTCTCATTATCCAAAAACACCATATTCGGCCAGTAGAGCCATTTGCAGAAATCAGTCTAAGCTCAAACATATCCTCCTAGAAAACTAATGATCTTTTAAAAACTGACAAGATACAAAATCCTTCCCGATTCAGAAAACTAAAAGTTGAATGAAATCGAGAGCATATTGGACACCAGCAAGAAATGAAATAAGTGGGAATAATTAGGAATGGAAAGAGTGAGGAATGGGTGTTAATGCAGAGTGAGCAAAAGAAATCAAATAACAAACTGAATTAACAGTTAGGAGAGTTCAGATATGAGTCAACCTGTCATTTAGATAGAACTTTAGAGATACATGAATGCTACATATCTTTCTACTTACCTTTTAAAAACTAATAAGTTTAGGTTATTGAGTCCATTGAATTCGGCATATACACAATCTTGTGACCTCTGACTACGAAACTCGTATTCCGATCAATTTTGCAAGCATCGATTAAGTATCAACATTAATAAAAAGTAGCCTTAAAGACAGGAATGGAGCAAACGCAGTTGCAGTATTTTCATATCTTAGCAAAGTATAATCAGGTAAGGCTATCAACTTTTGTATCCGAGTGGAAGCGATTTAAATATAATTTATGCATTTTACTCTAAACACGTGTTCGACACCTGTCCAATGATAACTTTCATTAGATGTTACTCAAAGTGAGAAGATAGACAATTGAAGATGAATCTTCAGTTTTAAGATAAAACTCACAACTGTAATAGGAGGTCACAGACACACCGCTTAAACTGGTTAGTTTTCAGTATCAGGTGCGCCAGTGGCACGGTGATCAATTTGCTCGCTGGTACACACTCAGTGGGCGGAAATAGCCAACTACACTGGTCAGATTAGGAATTGATAGAATTCGCATTGGTCATTAGAGAGACACCATAATGTTACCCCTGTCCAAAACGAGTACCACATGAGTATGAAAATATGAAAACGATAACCATAAATATCAACTTTTCAGTTACTTTAATTCTTAAATTCTCCAGAAAGGGTAAAAGGTCATCGTTTGGGCACTACAAATCTACCTATCTAGTTAAGTACTTATCCTTTGTCAACTTCTCAACTTGAGCTAATTTCTTCATAAGAAAATGGGACCGCTTAGCAAGACATAGAAGTCCACAAAGGCACATTCAGCAGTAAAAATAAGACCATCTTTAGATGCTCATAGATTGACTACACATTCTTTAAAAATGATAACCACTCGTTAAGTATGCTCACGTTTTAAGACCATGCCATTATCCATCGAAATATGACACTGATAAAGGCGTTGGAAAAAATGGAATAACAAAATAACTTGATTATTAATGAAATTGAATGAAAGGGAAATAAAGCAAAGAGTAAACGGAAAAGTTTAAACAAAGACGTCAGAAATTACCCAAAACGTTGTCAGAATTTCAAACCTAAGAGGAACAGAGGCTAACTGTTAGTTGGTACATTCCAAAAACAGAATAGAACTTTGTTGACTTTTAAAAGTCTCAAATCCGATTAAAATGTGAAACTCGGCCGATAAAGATAATAGAATTTTGAGTTCTTCAAGGAACTTTCGATCCATCGTGGATAGATATCCAACTTAACGAACAATATTCATTCAAGACAACAACAGATATCTACAAGAAAGCTGAACAATTAGGCGGAAATCCAGGATTCCTTCTGGCAACTTTTTGAGAATTTAACAACGGAATGAGATCTTTGAGGGACCTTGATGAATGAACTGATATTTTACATTTCATTTGCATAATCTCTCCAGTTTTCGACCAAACTCTCATTAATCTGCCCGAATTTCCAACATTTTCAGTTTTGAAATTGTGAAAAATTATTAAACTTGGGTGTCCGGACGAGGTGAAATGATGACCTCATTCGCCAATGACCTTACGAGGACATGAGCATGGGGACTGCCGATGAGTCATGAGGACGGAAAATAGGGGAGATATTGATGGACATGTGTACGTGTACGGAAACCCATGAGACAGAATGGGAGAATTGGATACAAGTGACCATAATATAACGATATAGAGTAGCAACGTGATGTGTGTCTCAGAAACAGAATGGTCGTGACTTTTACACTTTGAGCTCCGACCCAACACCCATCAAAATGGTCACTGAAACCACCAGGTGGTTAAGTACTTTGGACTAGAAACCACTTAATGAGGACATAAAATACCTCTTTCACCCATAGGTGGCAATTACGCAGAGATTGGAAGGCCAGATCTGCAATCAGACGAAAAGTAATACCTACCACAATTTTTATTCACTTCCCTAAAAAAGCTAGACTCCCTCCAAATGGTCTAAAAAATCTCCATAAACAAACGTTCATGATAAAAGGGGCCATGAAACCAATTAAAGCTTTGGATAAATCTTGGTCTCAGGATTGAAATCCCTCATTTACCATTTCACCATCTTGGTAAGTATTGCATTGAAAGTCATGCACTCTTGTCAAATACCAACTTTGTTTAATTGGGATAAATCAAATAGAGACTGAAATCTAGAGTAAGACCTATTCAAATCCTTGGGATTAGAGCCAATTATCGAGTAGAAAAGAATAAGTTTGAGAAAAAAGCC
>CAADRB010000007.1:783000-957001 GCA_900708905.1 Hymenolepis diminuta
TTTGTTTAAGCCGATACCGATTGAGTGTGAGTTTCGTTAATACACGCGTGTTGACTTTAACGTGCCTTCTTATCTGCCGTGGGTTATTAGCTTCTGTGTTAAGTTGCTATATTACCGAGTTTTTTAGATTGTTGGCTCTGCTAGATTACTATCCGAACTCCTAGTTGGTTACGTTATAGCAGATAGTGACTATCTGCAGGAGATGAATAAAGAAAAGGTTGGCAAATTCCTTTCATTAAGAAAACAAACTGTCAACTATGGAAAAAAGCGCGTATTATGAAATAGGGAAAGACAACTGAGGGAATTTAATAGTCATCTTTTTAATTGATGAAAAGTACGAATCTAATAAGGATAACAATTCAAGTGAACTATAATTCATGGATCAAGACACCACAGTCGATGATTTGGGCAAAGTAAATTTGTATATTATCTGCCGTGCATATAAAACTTTGAATGAATCAATAAAGACAGAGCCTCATTAACTGGAACAGACTATAGACGACTAAAAACAAAGGAAACATGAAAAAAGTACTTCCGAACTTTGGTAATAAGAATGTCAGAGACTATACTAGAAGGAAAGTGACTTTGATTCAAGATACCTTAAGATAACCACGAAAACTTCAATGTAATTAAGATTTGAATAATCAATTTTGATGGCAAAATCCGATTACGTTAGCTTAGATCAAAACCTGTCAAGATAAAGTTTGGAAATCAGACATTTGAACTAGCTTATCTTGAATACTGCCAGAGTTGATTCAATCAGCAAATCTAACCAAAAAAATCGATAAGAACGAACCGTGATATTCTAGACCTAAATGGAACCGAACTCTGAGCCAAAACTCTGCAAACATACCAATTCATACCTGACTCTACTAAACGCGCCGCTCATGAATACTTCTAAACATTCCTATTATGAATGGATGAAGCAGACAAAACATACAGAACTAGACATCTAGGAACTAAACCGAGACCTTAAGATACCCAACTCGTACCCAAAGAGTGAATGAAGAAAAATGCTGCATAAAGTAAAAAAGGCATACATTGTGCATTAAGGGAAGAGGGGCATATTACGCATAAACTATGAAAAATTACCCAGTTCAGAGTGCTGAGCAAGAGTTGAATCGCCAAATATTCGAGTAATGTCCTCACGATTGTACTGCAAGCAACGAGATCTCACCAAATAGATCTACAAAAGATAAAAAGGAATGAGACAGGATCATAGGTAGTGATTGTAAATATCAAGGATAGTACTTAGCACAATGCTGTCGTGCATGATCTATGGATTTAGTGTGGTGCGTGTGAGTCGGTTGCCCATTGGTCAGCCTGCACATCCGCCATGTCAGTGGTTATGGGTTTGATTCCCATCAGCGTAATGGGCAGCCGAGGTGGTTAAGTCCAGCTAGTATAGAAAATGGCAGAATTCAAATTTCTCGCCAAGGAGACTCCATGATTCACCTCTACGAGTGATGAAAACGCTTTCCTGTATGGGCTTTCCTTATTATTAATTGAGACTCATTATGTCGTTTCGCCAAAGTGTTCCCATTTATTCCTAAATAAATGTTTGAGCATCTTTACGTCGAAATTCAAAGCGCATAACTACCAATACAAAAATTTCTAGAGCCATTTCATTTCAAAATACCAATTCCATCAAAGAAAAGGGTTGACGACACTCACGTTAAGGATTTATTCTAGCGACAAAAAGAAGAAACTAGCAAACAGATAGCCCCCGATATTAACCAGTGATTGATTCTCTCCACCAATGAGACTTTAACCCGTGTCACTCGACACACAAAACTTAGAGCAAATTACTGCTCCAAGTTTTTTTATTTAGCCCATTTAATCAAAACGTTGTCTCAGATATACGATTTAAAGAAAGCACATAAACCCAGCTTCGTTGTTTTGAAAATCTGCATAGATCGAGACTGGTTTGAGTTTAGCTTTGAGAGTGATTAATTGAAAATTTCAATACATGTCGGTTTCAAAGAGCGAAGGACTCCATTAAATTGCATTTTCCAAAACCCGAATTTCACTGAACTGTTCAAATTTGTGTGACAGAAGTATGCATATGAAATTGGTCAAGTTTAATAGATTGAGTATTTTTGCTACTCCCGGATTTAGATATGAGACTATTGGTCAGTATTTTCTAGGATTATGCTATAAACAATTTACGTAACTGTTACTTTAAAAATAAATACTAAAAGTAACAGCGCCGGTGCGAAGTGACATTATACTTATTATAAAAGAAGTAGAGATTACTTTAACATAGCAGAAGATTTAGCTATGAACTTGATTTTCGACTAGAACAGTAAACTACGATAACTCAAATCGTTTAAAATATTGCCTATTCGATTTTAGCAGTTTGACCTTTCACTCAAATACTGAAATGTCTACCTTCGGCTGTCACTCGAAAAAAAACAATACAGCGGTCTATAAGACAATCGCCAAACAACGTGATGCCCATTGAAAAGACCCCATCCCCCTACTAACAAAGAACGTCGATATACAAAAATATCTTTCGAGAGCCCAAAATCAACACGTTACTTCCTATATCTCACTTACAGACAGCCCATAAAGATATTTAATAATCAGCCGAGCATTGTCTTCCACCCCGACATGAGAAAATAGTCCGAGGAGAGAAAATGCACCCTCAGGGGCTGGGTCGATTAAAAGGCCAGAGTAGGTCGGGGGCACAATGGATAAAACAGGGTCCAGAGAAGCCTGCAGAGACTTCAGTCGTTGTAGTACATCCTCACCTATAAAATCAAACAGCCCTGCTTTGACCAAGAAAGTACACCAATATCCAAACCAAAGTACAACTTGTGATGTGATAACTTTCGGGGTTTAGAAATTGAGCTAGGAAGACAAAATTAGGCTTAGAGAAAGATGAGTCAAATAGTAGGAAATTAGATTAATTGGGGATCATAAAATCGGCCAAGTGTGATAATGGGTTTGAGGCTAGCTGGAAATGAAGATAAAAGGAACCAAAATATCTAAGACCTCGAGAAATGACTAGGAGAAATACGGATTTACGCTGGAAAAAAAAACAAAGATTAGCGTTAGTAATTGGTATAGACCTTTTCTCAGACCTGAACTTAATAAAACTCATAGACCTAAACCTTCGATAATGTATCAGTTTGGATGCTCAGAATACAAAAATAAAAAGACAGCGTTCAAATTTTTGCAACAATTTAACTCAAAAGGAAAACTTGGTTTTAAACGGATATTCATTCAAAATGGAGAAAAAACCGCTGATTCAGAGTATAAAAACTTGGCATACCTCAAACCATTTCCCTAAACAATCAGTAAATCCAATAAGATTTTGAATAATATAAAGAAAAAATACTTCGAGGCGGAAACAAAATAAAAGGAAAACTCTTCAGATAGTTAGAGTTTGAAAGAATACATCGAATCCCGAATTAGAAACTGGACAAACTCGGGAAATATGTACAGCATATTAATAAGAGGGGATTTAAATCAAAATGACTACTGAACGACATAGGTAGTATTTAAAAAGGAGAGAAGATCATGATAAATTCAAAGACAGTAGAAATGAGCACGATTATACTGAACACAAATGTATTCTTGAAAGACACGCATTCGAGATTCATGAAATGATCACTGGTACGAATTCAACTACTCCGCGTTAAGATGATGAAAACGCATTGCCTCAAAAAATGTTAGTGTCTAAGGTAAATAAATACCACCAATTGCCCGGTTAACGAGCACGTAATCAGTAAAAAATACAACAAATCCTAGTGGATAAAATTAACTGATAGAGTAACGAACTGTGAGGTTCTCAACATAGGCTTCAGAACACTGATCTACCTTCAATACCATGTGCAAGTTACACCTTCCTTCCGATCTACATCTATGTTAATAGGTATGTGACTAAATATTCAACAAACGATTTAAATAAGAAACACCGAGCAGGACTATCTACGGGGGAAGATACCGTCGGTCGAAAACTAATAAGTTAAGAAGTTTATGGAACTCAAACCCATATCATTTAAAGCAGAGGTAAGATAAACGATACAACACTTTCCTATACAATGAAGTCCAAAATCAACGCATTAATCCAGCTAAATTATTAACTTATTTGATATTCAATTACAAAAGCACAAGAGGCAGAGTTAAGACATCAAATATAAGCAATTTACTCGCATGAGAATGTACCCACACGAGCGCAAAGACACCTGCCCACTCGAAATAAGAACAAATTTAACTTAAAGCTAAACTTAGGTATACAAAATACCAAAAAATTCGGAAACCGATTACATTGAGTACGAAGTGCTTTAAGGGAAATAAGAGCAACACAATTAGAACCACTTACACATAATTCATTAAGGTCAAAAGATAGATTAAACATACAACGGTAAAATCGAATCAAAGGATTACTAGTCGATAATTGGTTCAAAGACAGCACATACTAATTAACAAAGACGAGTTTGGTTGGACTATGATTGGTTTAGTGAAAACCAATAGCCTCCTACGACCTTAAGAACATAATGAGGCCAAGTTGATTTGCCTTAATCGCACATTCGAAGTTGATTGGTTAAGTAAGAAATTCACCTAACCAACAGGAGTAAGCAAGGTCAACAACCAGCTGAATATAAATAACTGTGAAAATTTCAATTTATCTGTGAAACGTCTCAACGGAAATATGAGCGAAATGCACTTTAAACCACCCATACGTTATAGTTAACGACTGATATAAGGTAGTAGATAAGTGACAGATTTGTTATCAAGGAGGTAAAAGAAGTATAGCTGAGCTATCATCCTTCTAACTTGTCCCGATCCTTAGCACTCAACAAGATGAAGAAAGGAGAGAGAACTTGGATTAGAGGGCTTTATGGAACACGAAAAGGAAGCTCAAAGGAGCGAGAAATACCAGTGTGTCCAAGAACATGCGGGATCACAATATCGAATAAATAAGTTCTGATTAGGGCATAGTCAGTTTTTCATGAATCATTATTGATTAATCTAAGATTTAACGTAGAGTACTTTTTAACAATGCCTACTGAATGATTAACTCGTCAAACTCGTCAGAACGCTTTTCTGTTCTTTTATATAATTAAGCTATCAAAAATTAACTTAGATAAAAGAACGATTGAGTATAAGTGAAAAGTCACAAAGGGGTAAAAAGGATATGAATATTTTATTGGTTGAACATGAAATATTAAAATCGAGTAAAGAACTCACTGATTGGTGATCAGTTCAGGAACCATAAACCAATAGAAATAGGTTTGCAAGCAATAACAATATCATGACATGAAAACAGATCGATTTACCACTAATTTAGATAAATACAATTTCCATTGGCAAACTAGCGAACCATACACCCATTTTAACTAAAAATGGTCTTCAATTTACTTGTATAATGGTCTACAGAGTTGTGAAATCACCGGAGGGAAAAATGATTGATATGTACTATTTTATTACCCAAATATTATAGTTTAGGCAAGACAGACTTCCAAGTCCTGATTGAAAGGTTAACATAACACCTATCAAGAAAATTGGCAATGTAATAAGAACATAAAAAAATGTAATCTATTACGCAACCTGAAAACCGTTTTCCCTCGAACAGAACGAGGAAATTTTCGATCTGATTAACTGGTTAATTCATCTCTGATTAGGCCATGGGTTAAAGCGACGCTTCACTAATGGTGAATAGATGACCGAACGTAAAGCGCAAATTTTGCTGATCTCACCGAGCAAACAGTTCTTAAAAAACACTAAAACCACTTCAGATAAAAGTTCCTACATATGTACAAGTACAAATCTCGTGCCAGCTTTCGAACTGTAAAAAAAGAGAATCTAACATCAATCAAGATAAAAAAAGCATCAAAATATACACACCTTTTACTAAGAAATCATGAATTGAAACCTCGTAAAGTAAAAAGATACTCGCATGATCAAGTTTATTTTTAGAGAAATTAAGAAACCAGTAAGAGCTCAAAAGCCTACAACTTAAAAGTCAAAAAATGAGATCATCAAGAAGCTTGAAAACCACTCATTCACTGACCGAATTTCAAGTTTATCATTGGATGCTAAACTAGTGTAGAGAAGCCAGAAGCCGCCTTTGTTAAGAATTAAATGTTGACTACACATCAGTAGACGGTGGTCACCAATCTCGTGACTTCTGAATCAGTAGACTTAAATACTTATTACGCTACATTCAAGCATTACTTTATATGAATTATCTCACTGCAAAAGGGAAGACATAGGAGAATTTCATTCAACTAAATATAAGTATCGAATATACTTTCCCGCAATGGTCAAGGGAACATTTGGTCCCAATTTAAAAGGACTACTTTGATATTCTCAACAGATCAAATATTCAAATAGCGAAGTGAATAAAAAGTTAAAAAATTAACAACGGAAAGAGTAATAAGGTGAGGCACAAGTTTGACGAGACCGATTCACAAAGAAAACAAGAATGAACGTACTCAAATGACAACATAAGATGATTTCATATAACCATGGAAAAGAAGCAGATGTAAAGCACAAGTGGAAGTGCAGACGTACCACTAAGTGTGCGACCCGTGAGATCCAAGTGTTGAGGCAACAGAACATGATCATTAATACACGTTGAAGGTTCCAGAAAATCATAATTACGCGGCGTATTTCCACGTGCTGAGAAATCATGGACAGACGAATATGAGCAGTTGAACTGATTCAATCCGGCAGCGCGAAATTGAACTAAATAAATATATGGATCAATACAAACATATAAAAGAAAACATGATGAAACGAAAACCAAATACCATTAAGTTGGGGATATGAGAGTTGAAAAGGAGCAAAATGGATAGAGCTACTGGTTTCAATGATAGGTTCCGAAACAGCTGCAATAAAAGCGGTGATATTTTTGCTATCCCTGACACGAAACTGCTGACAAGCAGCAAGAATAACGCAATCATTGCAATATCGGATGAAAATACTTGGATGATATTTAAAAATAAAATTGATGTTACCTCGTTTTGACTGCTCCAAACACAATTGTACAGTTGGAACAATTATCGACAGTTACTGTATTAACAAAGTCAAAAACATAAAGATATGAATCCTAATGTTAGAAAAATAGGAACTTACTTTGCAATTTTTAATTCGAAACTGCTGTCCATTGATCTGATTCGGCATCCTTCCGCATATAGCATTAGTCCGGTCAGAGATTACGTATACTTCAGGATTTACCCTTTCCCTGAGAAATGAAAATAATGGGCGATTTTACTTTTGAATTATTTCACCCTTGTAAGTAGATACATTCAGCCGTTTACTAAAACTTCGATACTTCGAATTACTACAACCCATTTTTCTCCGAATGAAGCTCGTCAAAAAAAGCATTATAACAAATTCTTTTATGTATTCTCCAGTTTCAAAATTTTACCAGCAGTAAAAGCAAATTCTTTAAATAATATAAATAACGTATATTTTAATTTAAAAATGGCGTTTTCACTGCATTATTTTGGATGTCGAATCTGACACCTTTATATATACCATATTAATACATCCTTTATACAGTTCAACACCCTTTTATCAAAAGGCAAGAACGTAGAAGGGAAAACGTGAAAGAAACGGTGGCAGAAATGAGAGTTTACTTTCATGGTCTCTCAAGAAATATATTTACTAACACTCTGAATACGCACAAATGGTCAATATTTTCATCGGAAATGTTGAATTTAGAATGACTCATCGTTCACACGATATATTAATCGGTTACTCATTAATCTATTTAATTTTTTAAGCCTTTGAATATTTGTGAGAATTCAATAAATTTTATCAGTTTATTAAATCAAGTAAATTTAAAATTTTATTTACGTCTTATCCAAAGTGGCGAAAATGTAAGAATAAAAATGAATAGAATCGTAAAATGACTTGTTAGATTTACAGGTTTTATGGCTTACAAAAAAGATGTAAATTTCTTGAATATGCAAATAACAGCTCCTACTTTTGAACAGATGAAGCGATAGTCCTTGTAAATTTCTGCAAAAATGGCTTTCTTTTGCTTGGAAACTAGAACCCAACTTTTAGTCCACGTTTTTTGTCGACAATCGACTCATGTTATATGGAACTGTTTAATACTCATATTCCAAGTTGCATCGTAATTACAAGACGTCCTGTGCATGACGGTCTAGATTCAGTTGAATGGAGAAGGTGAGGGAATGTAATACTCAATAAATACCTTACAAAATAAGGTAAGTTATATTTTTACCAGTCTTGATTATATTAATATAAATATATATGTCTACCTATGCCATTGCTTTAAAGTATTTATTAATAAATGTTATGCGCAAAGTCGATTTCATAAAAAATGGAAGATGTTTTGCTTAATGTCAAATAATTACTGCTTTTAATAAGCTGTTCGTAATTACATTGCGTCGCAATTTGCTTCGCAAATTTTCAAAAATCATTTCAATTGGAAGAATTAATTTTTTAGCACAATTTGTTAAATTGTAACTTTAAACTCCCAATGCATTATACCTCTATTTTATTTACTAAGCAGCATCAACATTTTACAGGCACTATTATGTACCTTAATTTTAATTTTGTTTTTTGCAACGAATGTTCCTAAAACAATAAAAGGTATAAATTAAAGATGACGCACTTTAACTTAAATTATGATCAAAATATTTAATTATTACTTTACCGAAATATCACTACTGTGCACTTATAAAGTTTCAATAAGAGATGAGAAATAGATACGAATTTTTTGTTTCACTTTCACTCTGTAAATTTAATTATTTTTTAGATATTCTAATGTACTAATGGATTCCACGTTCACAATTAGTGATTTATGTGCCCTCAAAAAACTTATTTCCCCCGATGATGATTCCAGTGATGACGAAAAAGTTCGAATTAAATTCACATATAATTTTTTCTAATAGATATACAGATCATTTAACCAAATTTCAAATTTCAGCTTGCTAAACAAACCATCAAGTACGGCCCAGGTGAGATAGGTCCCAAAAAGAAGAAGAATACTGTCAAAGGTAGCTGGCTTAGTTTTTAAGGTAAGACAAAGTATAGAAGTAGAAAAGGAGCTCTCAACCAATTCAAATGACATCTGGAGGTTGGAAGAGGTACCAGACGCGACATATGTTGAAGACCTTTATGATCCTCGACCTCGACCGGAGTAAGATGTCTTTCATCAATTCCACTTATTTAGTTGAAATGTTTTAGCAATCTTTAGCCATGATATTCTTATTCATTTTATTTGATGTTTCTTTCATGAGTTTATTCTGCTGTGTCGAGTCCAGGAGATGACGTAACGACCTGTAAATTAGTCCTAGTCCGGACAGTTAAGTTAATTTAGCAGTCTAAGAGAGTTCGATATGGATATTCCCCCAAAAAACGATTGAATTTCCTAAAGACTAACTGGATACAACGATATTTCTCAAATTAGAAGACTAGGGGTTAAGTAGAATCATGTATATATTGAACAAGTGGAAATGAATAAGAGGTGTTGCGGCAGGGTCACCAATTTGTAGAGGTCCTGCTAGTTATAGAGGTAAGTTGCAATTGTGATTGGAAGCAAGACCACCAAGGATTGTGTAGGCCAGGTTATATTGAAGTAAGCTCAGTACAGAGTCTCAAGGGAAATAGGGAACTGGAGGATTGGACAACGAGAGATGCGCCTGGCGAGCTTGGGTCCACCCTGTTCGTATGTGTGTTTCATGGGAGGCTATTTATAGTCGGCACTTTGGGTGCTGACTAAGCAGTGTCTGCTACTGTCGTCCGAGGTATGTTTACCTTTTCCGGGTCGATGAGACATAGGCCAGCTGAGAAAACACGATGTTTGTTTAGGGAGTGCTCGGGTCACAGGAATGGTTAAAGGCTTACAGAGATAACTTGTGAGGACAGATAATCAAATTTGGTGATAATTAGGAAAGCTGTAAGATAAAATATTTCAGAAGAGGGATTCATCCAACAGAGGAGAGGAGGGCAGATTGGGAAGAGGAATTGGGAATCGAAAAGGAAAACAGCATCAGTACTAAGCGAGTAGCAATTTAGGTACTTCGAAGTAGTCCTGTGATTTTGCATAATCAGTTTGCCGATTAGAAGCTAAATATAAATCATCAACTAACAAATAACACGCATAGAGGTATGGTTTAATATGTGGTGGCTCGAAGCATCATAATTTCTCATTGTCTTATCATTACCAATACAGATACGGGAGAGGAAACAATTTCACGATATTTTCATTCGAAAACATAAATTAATCTAGTACAAATTTTTTGATGCATGGCCAGCTGTGAGCAATTTAATCCTTAAAGCGTTTCGCTATCGTCAGGAGAATAGTTAGAAGACAATTTTCTTAATCGTGTTTGGATATGTATTATGTGTGTATATTTCATTATCCTTTTTATTTAGATATGAAATCCATTTTAAACAGGATGTTAGTGCGGAGGATATGTTTCTGCAAATGGGTCCCAAGAATGCAACCACAGCATGTTGTGAATATCTTGTGGTTAGTTACTGTCTATTTTAAAAACTTTAATTTATTAAAATTTTACTCATTTACTAATTTCCTTTTCAGGTGTCCGTGAAGTTACCAGAAACAACGAAAGATGAGATTAAACTCGATGTTAAGGAACAGTTTCTGGATCTACGTACCAAAAAGTTGTATGTCTAATAACCGCAAATTCATGGCTAACTATTTATAATTTTTATTGAAATCTACGCATAAATCGGAATTAATAATTTGAATTTATAACTTATATTTAGTCTGTTAATCGATATTTCAATCTTTGAATGAACCTTAGTAGTGAAATCTCGAAATACATTCATCTAGTAGCTTTCATAATAACGAGTTTGTTTATTCTAATATGAAAAAAAACATGATTCCACACGGTTTCCATGACTTTATATTATGAATACTTATTAATTATTCAAAATACTATATGCAATTAGCATTTTCACTGCCATGGAGAAACTTAAATCATCGCATTATTAAACATTTTCTTCCCAAATTTTAGTAAGCTTGGTCTTCATCTTCCAAACCCAGTAAAGCCAGAATCCTCCAAAGCAAAGTGGATGTCTGAGAAATCGACTCTAGAAATAACCTTATTAAACAATCGAGAATTTGATTTCATGAATTTTTGAAAGCTCAATAAATCGTTACACATTTCTTTTCGCATGTATTCAATATTTATTAGGGAGAAGGGATCGACTAGAAGTAGGAAATTGAGTACATTTTAAGCGTCTAAGGAAATTCTATCTTCAAATTCATGTATTCTTTTTTATTTTTTTACTTTCTGAATGCAGTCCACTGTCTCATGTGTAGCTCATACAATATTCATCCCTAGTTTCCTGAATTATATCACTTTTGTGATATCTCCCAGCTCTTCTCTTTCTGTTCTCCCTTTCCTTTTAGTCCCTTCCCACATTGATCGTCCAATAAATCACTGGTTCAACTCAGCTCTTTATCTTCAGATTTGGAGAAAGGTTGCCAACGCTTAGATCTGTGAGAGATTGGTATTGGTTAAATTCCCTCAAAATATTCAAGTTACTTTACTTCTGGAATTGGAACTCATTTATTTTTGTTGAAGGCTCTGTTTAGAAATGCAGTTTTAATTCAGTTCTAGTGATATTAAAGTTGGCATAATAAAAAAAAAACGAAAAAAAAGTATAAAAACGATAAACCGAGTTTATTTTGGCGGAAGTGGATTAAGGAATTGCAGAATGGTGCTTAAGTTCAACTTGAGTCTCAAATAGACCAGAATGTTTTGTGAGCATTTACTTCGCAGGGAAGAGAATCATACATTTGTAGCGGATGCTACACAAACAAGCCTTTTTTTGCTAAACCTCAGTAACCCTCTTAAAGAGTACAAATAGCCACTAGCAGAGTCCTCTAGTCTAAATTTGTTCCCCGATTTAGCTAGGCTATGCACAAATTAGCAAGAAGAAAGGAAAGCATTGAGTGAAAAGAATTTATTGTTCACCTGTGGTGCGCTGCCAACAGGCTTGGTCAGTAAATACGATCAACTCTACACCGCAGGGATATTGATCGTTGATTGGCTGGGAAGAGATCTGCTCGCTACGCGATCGGTTACCACACACTTTGCAGGATTTTCTAGCGAATATGAGGTTCTCTTGATCGGCCATGGTAACGTTGAGTTTCACACATTTACTGATGTGATAAACAGGATGTTTCTCCTTAATAACTCCGTATATTTCTCCTCAGCTCAAGAAACTGCGTAGTACATTCCTGTTTTAAGGAATACCGATTCGCATTTACATATATTTTCGTAATATCATATTATCATAAACCAAATTGAATCCACTAGACAAAAGAAGAAAGCGTTCAAGTTAATGCACAGATTGCAATAAGTTATTAATTCCAACCGTGCTCAAATTCTATTAAGTGAAAAGTAGATTATTCGTATTGTGAGAAAATTGTGATTTATTCATAAAATTTGAGAAAACAAAGGATTAGTATGAAACATACACTATCTTACTAACTTAAACATCGACCAGCAAAGTTAAAAGTCCCTATAACTTGTTCACATTTAATAAAATCGTTACCTCATTCTATTTTTTAATCATACTATTTCCTGCACTATATATGTCACATAAAAACGACTTAATTTTTTAATCATTTGAACGCACAATTCTTTTTCACACATCATAATGGTATTATCAAATTATATTTGATTTATCTTTTATTGGCAATCTTTGTCGTGCCCTGAACCAACTAGTCCTGACCTGAAATATCCCACTTTTTGACAATTCCCCTTGCGGATAGCACCGTTTTGGCATATCACACACGTATCTAATCTAATGATCCTGCCTACGTGTTTTTCTATATGTACAGCAACCTCAATAGTTGTGGTAGTGTGAACTCTCAATTCAGTGTCCCTGAAGAGTAATCTGTTTTATTTGAATTACTTACATAATTAAAAGCACCACTTTACAGCTTTCTGCGCTCTGCCAGCACTGATCTTAAGACCTCATCGGTGTTCGGAGGGCAAAATAACCTTGAGATGAGCCGGTCAAACATATTTATTTGGCTTTTACTGGCTCTAAGTCTTAACTCATATTCACAAACCGCTTTGTGCTACGAAGATCGGAACGGCATCGGGCTTTAAAGCGAATTCGGACAGAATTTCTAAAAATACGCAACTTTTAAAGCAAACGAATTTAAATCTTCTTTATTAAACACAGTCTGTTATACATTCAAAAGCCTTCAAATTAAAATCAAAATTTTTCTCAAGTACATAGGACCACCGATAACTACTGATGATCTAACCCAAAGTCTAAATTTGTAAGTATTGGAAGCTGTGTAAATGAATGGTAATTCCGATCAAATATTTTGTTTTTATCTGCTCTTGCCAATTGTTCAGTGACAGTCATTCTATTTGTTAGAAGAAATGATAATTATTTTCCTTCGCTCCCAACATTTCTTCTGTGAATAAAAATGTAATTTCTTTCTTTATTTCCTCACCGATAAAAGACACTTGATAATTATTCTCATTTGTTTAAGCCGATACCGATTGAGAGTGAGTTTCGTGAATACACTCGAGTTGACTATAACGTGTCTTGTGATCAGCCGTGGACTATTAGCATCTGTGTTAAGTTGCTATGTTACCGAGTTTTCTAGATTGTTGGCTCAGTGAGATTACTACCGGGACCTATAGTTTGTAACATTATAACACTATTAAAACACAAACAATGCTAATAATAATGTTATTTATCATCCTCAGGATTATATTCAACTTTATTAGATATCTGAGTAATCATTTTTTGTGCTTGAGTACTCATTTGAGATTTGGACGGTTTAGTCATTTGCCATATCAAAAGCTTGATGTTTTGAAAATATTGAAACCGAATATGAAATTACAGGACCGCATATATTTAATAGAAGATATACTAGATATTTTAGTAACAATAACATGGTTTATAGTATTCGATTATATATTAAAACCATATGTACTTTCACATATAGAAGGAAAATGGAAAGTAAAAATTACGCAATAAAAATGTGAGTAAAATTTATCCGTATTTGTCCAATTTGTTGTACAGTCGGTTGCAATATGAAAGGCACTTATGTAGAGTTTTGTCTGCCTTGACGGAGAGGAATACCATGACTGATTTTCCTTATCCCTCTCCATAGATTGGTCTCCTACCTATTCATATATTACGGTTGCATAAACGCCTGATATTCAATTCTAAGAGTACTATTTCTATACACGTTATGAATTTCAGCACCTGTTATTCGTGGCGCGTGGGTACAACATTTTGCATTTGGAAGAAGTATTATGAAGGTCGCAATCTATAGAATCAACAACATATTTGTGATTCGTCTATTAAGGTGAGCTTTTAGTTAGCCCATTCAGAAAAATACGTATTCATTCAGACCCGACTCTCTTTCTGACTTTTATATCTACTGACCCAAAAAGAAAGAAACTAAGCAAACAATTGAAAAATTGATAGAATTTAATGCGGTTTAAGTTCGTTATATGGTTTCTGAATTATAAACTTGCACTTTAATTCAATTTCGTAGCGTTCCATCATTTTTGTAATGAAACCTCTTGCAATATCATCCATTGGTCGAAAGCATCCTTCTTTGATGAGTAAAACGAATATTGAACTCCAATAATTGCAATCTGCCCCAACTGAGAAGATCGCACCATTTATGTAGTCATTCATTCTATAAGAAATGTAAAAGGCACATGTCTACATAAACTATGAAACAAACTCTTCTAGAAGAATTTCAGCTTTGTTGTCGGTAGTGTTAACACTTTTGAATCCGAAAGTACAATCCGTTAGATTTCCGGAAACCTCATATGTTCTTGGTATTCTGCGATACCTTCGAAGACATAATTCCCTCATTACATAAAGTGTACTTCCTGCGTTCCATCCACACCTTGAGGGTATTACATATAGCAGATTTCTGTACGTTCCCAATTCTTTCAACTCTGGTGAGGTAGAAAGTGCTGCGGCATCTACTACAATGTCAAAATTACGGGGTTGCGAAACACATCCGTTGACAAGGCGAAGAAAAATCAGTGTCATGCAGATTGTAATCATCTTCCCTATTTTAATGATGATGCTGAAGACAGCAAGGGCTTAAGAAGCAAGTGAGTTTATTTACAAAGTCATGAGAGGTAAATAACGAAATTTACAATCTTCTAGCCTTCTAATGAAAACATATTTACTAAATAATATTTGCAATCTATTCATTTACCTTATGGGTTTACCTTTTTAAGCAGATAGTTAGATGGTTAGTAATAATACGATACGTACTCAGTAATTTAATCTAGGCTGCTTTTGTAATATTACCCGATGCAGACTGTGATCTCCGGTCACCTGGATTCTGGAAATAGCAACTTCTTGGTCAAGCCTACCTTTGTGACTTTCGTAATTGCCTACAGTTGTTATATGACGATGTAATACCATGCGATCCAGCAAAACCATACGTTCTCTGGGGTCATCCGGATCTTACATTCCAATGCAAAACAAACACAATGGCTGCACTTACTTCAACCCAGTAGGAAGAAGGCAGAAAATTTTTAATTCAATGACTACTTAGATATTATGAAGGTAAAGATCCTTGCTTATAGGTATTGATATTTAGGATCGATTGGATCCCTATCACTGATTTATCAGGGATAGAACTTTATTCCTAAGTCTGAGTAAGGAAAGAAAATAATTGATTCTATGTTGTTTAGACCTCAAATCTATTTCTCCTGCTGACATAGGTTGACATAATCCCAATTTCCTTCAATTTTAACTTATCGTTATCAGACTATACATGTGGTTTCATACCCCCTACTTAGTCATCCTTTATAAGCTGAATGTATTTCACGATGCAATGTTTCATAAAAAAAATTAACTGAACGACTTATATTGACTTCTATTATTGATACTAATAGTAATACTAGTCATGCAAATACAGCACAGCAGGATACATAAAGCTGACCACTTGTTCAACTGTCAGAAGAACTGAAAGTTCTTGTGTGGGAGTAGGGATTGAAGACGTTGTATGGCCAATTGGGGCTCTGAATAACCATGATCGCACAGGTATGAATGACACTCAGTCAAGCGAGAAACAGATTGAGAAGAATTAAGACAGCTGCTTGAGTAAAAGAAACGCCTTTAGAAAAGTGTGCATCGAAGGCGCAATGGTCACCATGCAAGTCTGGCAAGTCTGAGATCTCAAGATTAATACTCTTCGGTGCATATCCCATGATGTGGATGATGTAGTAAATTCTGGTCAACAAGAGAGGTGGCAGGACGTGAGCTTCTCGTGAGAGCGCATCCAGGATACCTTTCCTCTACTCAAGCAAAGTGTTGTGACTGCTTCATCTAATGAACTTGGGAAGATATTATTAAAAAACGAGTAATAATAGTCGAGTATCTGATAGGAGTCCGACTAAACAAAGTGCTTAGATATAGTGTTTACGTTTTGTCTAGGGATAATTCATTCCCACAGGTTATCTCAGAGTCCTCCGCCGATTTGAGGGCGAACATCGCTCATGAGAGCTTGACAGTTATGTGAGGCAAATAACTGCTATCAGCCTAGAGATGTTTTAATCTCTTGACATTAACATGAAGACAACTTGTTTTCCTATGTAAAATCTTTGGTTGGTCAATAAAATGTCTGTCTCTTTGATTTTGAGTCAATTAAAGACTAACGATATCTAGTGGGCAGATATACCATAATGGCAGAATTATATCTCCTGGCCCTACTACAGCATGGAAGAGTCATACTTCACAAAAGTGGGCAATTGAGCAGTTACAATAGTATCTCATTTCTGTTCTTGGCTATTTTGCAGACTAAATTCTTCTAGCTTCTGCCGATCTTCACTACGACAACACATATCAACCGTGTAGAGCTCCAAGTTTGTGTCCAAATTCTCGTGTGCTGAGGATTCATATTCCTGTGGTTGTTAATTGTTAGTCACGTCGCAGAGATACCAATTTATTAAATTCGCCCTTTACACATTCAATAAAGGAGTGTTTTCTAAGCAAGTTTACGCTTTAACGAAAATATAAGTTGACTTAAACTACTATCTAGCAAATTCTACTGTTTCAGTTATACTAACTAATCTGACCTTGATCAATCATCTCTTATGGGGCTAAGTAATTGAAAAGAAGAGGTAAAGCGGAATCAGGCGATTGACAAATTTTTTCCCCATTTTCTTACTTAATCGGATAGTAACAGCGGTTTTTCTTCCCATAATAATATTTCGTAAACCCAGTTAGGAAAGCGTTTTCTGACGCTCAACTTGGGCAGAGGGTAGCGTCATTGAGTCTTCATGAGGAGAGACTTGAATTCTGCCATCCTCTTATTAGCCAGACTTAGCCACTTCGGTTGGCCGTTCCACTCACTGAATGTGTGCCTATGAGGATCGAACTCGTGACCTATGGCATAGCAAATAAGCGCGGTGACTAATGCACCACCGACGCATAGTAATTTTATTTACTTAAACACGAAGGTTAAATAGAACCTTTAACACTTTCTAGTAAATTAAATGAATCCATTCGAAGTTGTGTATTTACTGAAGACAATTATCTTAATTGATTTGAACATACTGTTTGGTAAATAATGCATTTGGTGACCAAAGAAATTTTGTGTAGCTAAAATAATTTGATATACTGATAGTTTATGCCGAATAATCACTCCTTAACAGTGATGATGAGACAGTCGCCACGTGTGGTTTATGGTAATCAGTACATTTAAACGGATGGTTGTATCATATATACGATCTGACCAGGGGATTCAAAGCTTCTGAAATAATATCAATTAAAGGAAGGAAGGTGAATCGGGAGATTTTTGCCGTGAGACTACAAATTTTTACATATTTTCAATTGTGGCTATTAGCTTTTTTTCTTAAAAACTTCAATCCTAGGAATGACTCCGCAGAGTAAGTCTAAGGACTGCATTACCAGAGGGTAGGAAATCAGAGAAAAAGACGTCGACACAGTAGGAAGCTGGTATTATAAATTACACGAAGGATATAACAACACAGGGATGACTCAGCAGGGTTTAACAGTCACATCCATTGGGAGCACTGAACACATAGAGGTCAGTCTAGGTAAAAACAACAAATGGAAGAATTAGGTTGATTAAGCACATATCGGCATTGGGAGGAGGGGGAAAGAATTGTCACAGGGTGATATTTCGATCCCAACAGGTTGGTTCAAAACGCGACATTTTTGACACGTACTTGCTTCTATTTTCAAATGAATTAAAATGAGTTGAGAAATAATTCATTGACAAATAAATTCCAAAATTCTCAAAACGGATATCTCTGCTAATTTTTGCTATATATTCTTTCAAACTAGACTTCAACCGAATGTAGTGCCCTCAAATATCTCAAGTGAAAAATATCTCTGAGAAAAAGAAATAGCAATCACAACGTCAGTTCCAAAAAATCTTTCTTCTTCGTATTAATTCTGATATTTACATCCTTTTTTGAGATGCAACTATTAGTTTTCTTTAAAACACACATAATAAAATGAATGACCTTCATCAACTTACAAAATTTCAAATTCAAAAGATAATCATAATACAGTTCCTATCCCAGTTAAAATTTTAAAATTTATGACTTAAAGTAGTTCTAATCCCAAATATAGCTAGTTTTAGAGCCACAACAAATTAGGCTGTAGTTCCTCTCATAAAACTAATGATCTTCCTAAGCCCAACAAGTGACAACAGCTTTATGAGTAAGGAGACCTAGAGTTGGGTTGAATGAACTCGTATTGGACAAAGAGAGATGAATGAAAGGGGAAATAAGGAGGGAACAAGAAGAGGGATTTAGAGGGTAAGGAAAGTGTCAGTAATGAGTTACGACAAATCGGATTGATCCATAAATATGGGATCAATCATTGATGGAAAATAAGTCAGCCAATCACAGGAATCTACCAACATGACAAATCTTCATCAGTTTCGGCAGTGGGTTAACATTCAAACATTATAAAGCCATCTGGAGTAATCCCGATTCTATCTACCCCATCTCTGTAGCTGAGTCAATTATAGCCTACCTTCCTTAGATCGTAATTGCAGCAACTAGGCTTCTACACACTACAACAGTGGTGAGTAGTTTAAGCTTAGACTCATTTCCCCCATACCTAAAATTGAGACTCTAAACTAAAATGTCATAATGTGGAGTTTAAAAAATTACTTACTGCTTTAATCTGTAAAGATGCAGAAACACTCTGTCTAAACAAATCACGGCTGATTCGAGACAAAACTTAGATTTACGTTAGCGATTGACGAGTTCTATTAGCCATGAAAAGGATTGATAATGTGTAAGATGTTATTATTTAGAATCATGGTATAATATAAAAGATGAAACACAAAGGTGGGAAATTTTTAAACAGAAATCAAAATGAGGTGAGTCAGTTAATTTGCGAGATTGGTCGTTGCCTTCATTTTGAATATTTCATCGTTTTAATGAGTGTTACCCCTTCCGTTGATCTACTAACTGTCTGGTCAGTTGACCATACATCACTAGTAGTTCATCGCAGTACTATGATGAGGTGAAAGTTGGTTGCAACCATGGTTAGGTCAGCGACACCTGGCTGGTTGGGGGGAGGGAAGGGGGGGGGGTATTCAACCATACCAGTACCAACCAGCACAGTTTAGCACCGATTCCCGATGCTCTTAAGGACTGTGATCGGTATTTCTAATACCAGTTGCATAGTCGGTGACCATCTCGCTGGGAGGGAGTTTATCTCAGGTAGACCTACTCTATGCGTGACCGGAGAAAATAACTACCTATCCATCCCCAAGTTCCCTAAATTAGGCATTCTTCGTTATTCTATAGAGTTAGTTAATTTAATGCCTAAGAACTGATCTAGGCTGTGATCTGAGTTCTCCAGATTACAGAACTGATGGCCAACGGGAGGCTGAATCATTAGAACCCACAAGTATTTGAGCCATATGTTCATTCCTGTGCCGCTCATAAAAAATTGGTCCTAGAAAATCCGCGTTTTATGTGAGACTGCCGTCCTAGACGAGATAACTAAATATTCGCCAAGAATATCAACTCACTGACGCTATAGTAATTCCTTATAAGCCTAACTTGAAAAGATCCATCGTTGAATAATAGTATTTCATTAAATTTCACCCGTCATTTTTTTCTTATTTACAGTTCCCTTAACATCCTGTTCCATTAGCTGCTAATTGCAATTCTACTTTTTCTTACTGTTGACATTAATTATTGTGAAGATTCTTCTACATTCTCTCTGTCTCCCACGTTTTTCTACTTTCGTTGATCTTTGGTGATTAACTTCTGCTCTACTTCTCCTCACTGCGACCGCGACCGCGACACAAGTGAGTGAAATCTAAAAAAAATCGAGGAGTTTACTGAGTTTCATAATGCACAGAAAAGCACGTACAAATGAAAAACCGACGAACTGACAAATGACAGAGATCCAATTTTTGAATCGAAGACTTTTAATTATCACTTGATGGCAAATACATACGTATTTGAGTGTCATATTTATCTAGCTGTTGCTTGATCAGTTGCATTAAAGACATATAATGAAAGAACTGCGATCTAAAAATTTTTAAATTGCAATAAACAAAATAATATCATGCTGGAATTTAATACAATCAAAATCAAATATCCATCCAGCGAACTTTCATCGTTGAATTTTCGTCTTATACAAATTTGCTACTAATTGCAATTAAGTAGCAATAAAAAAGAAATACTTAAAAAATTGTAAAAATGTTTAGTTTATTATTGATTGAATTAGATATCTCATGAAGGAATTTATCGGAAAAACTGCACCGTTAAATATTTTAAATATTAACCCATTTGCCAACCCGGGAATTGCACTACAACGTCTCTAGTGCTTTTAGTGTTTTTAAATCGCCCATTATGATATAATGCACATTTCCTTATCACTTTTGCTTATCTTTTGCACTCAGTTCGAATTGAATTATAATAAATTTTCTTAATAACGAGAACTTGTTTTTCTTCCCCTGGCTATGATATTGGGATTGTGGTTCGTAACAGGTGGCGACGGAGAGTTGAAAAAATTCGAATATTTATTCAGTAAAATGTCATTGAATATTGATAAATTTGAACTCATGCTAAAGAAATCTCGATTATTATTCTGCATAATGAAAAAATTTGGAATATCATTATGGAAATTAGGAGGTGTTGAAAATAAAAGGTTATGCATCCAAAAACAATTTTGAATCTAAAGTTCGATGAAACTGTCTTGATTCTCTCCAATTTGTTTGGTGAAAAGCCTTCCGATTTGAAAACAGACTCGAACGTGAGTGCTTTCGAGAAGACAAAAGGGGAGGTCATCCTTTGAAATTGGAAGGTTATGCAGTCTTTCGCTCCAGTCATTCGAGGCAAAAGCCTCGACCCAAGAAAAGAGAAAGGAATGGGTCCTACAGAAAATGAGAGTGAGCTATGGCATAAAAGCTGGAAGCTGTTCTCATGAACTTCTGAACGGCTGCACATCCAAGACTTGACGGAAAATCTCCAATGAAATTACTTATAGGACGAAGATGCAGATCGAAACTGGATCAATTACACCAATGGGTCTCTGAAGAAAGGAATAAGTGGCTGAGGTGAATTACGGAAGCAACGGAAGGACTACAAGGAAGGTGGCGCTAATAAAGATGAAGTGTCAAGCCAAAATATAATTACTAAAATTATTAAATGCTTTCTCTTAACGAAATTAATATTTTATTAAATATTTTTTTCTCATTATTATTGAAACTATGGCTTAACCCCTATCTTGTTTACATAAACTAATATGAATCACCATATATTGCGCATATTTCGAAGTGAATAGTAACGCATTTCTGATATTACAACGGGAACTTGTGTTTTTCCTTATTCTGGTCAGGATGTAGGTTTTTAGATAGTAGCATCTTTACGAAACAAAGGCATGCCACTCTTACTTCGCTTGAAGCTAATGAAATAAACAGGTGATAAGTCACATTCCACAATTCACAAGATTGTGGTTTTAATTTAAAATAAAACCCCGACAATTTGTAACCGAACTGCTTATCAACAGCTTTATAAGGGGTTATTACTTTTTTTAGATTTTTAATTATACATGATATTGTTTTTTTTATTATTTATTATAGAGTATTACTCAAGTTCAAAACGTGAACGTGATAGATAAAGCAGTGTAACAGTGCAGACCAATGGACCATACCCTCCTTTACTCTACGAACCATCGAATATGCGTTCTGTTTGGGCGTTATCCTTGCGAATATTCCTTTTATATATTTCTCTCTCCGGTAGTTTAAACTTTGTTTATTATTGGGTTGATATATCTACTATTCGATAAGGTTCTTCAGTGAAACACCAACTCCGAAGACAGCCTGATAATTACAGGGTTACTATAAACTAATCTTAAAAATCCCGGATAATTCAACCGAAATCTAAAAAATAAAAAAGGTATAAATTAAACTTAAAACGAAATTTTTGAAAAGGCATTGATGTTCCTGTTATCTTTAAAATGCTTGTTTTTCTGCTCCATTATGCATCACAGTTACAAATATTATTTTTCCCGTAAAAACCATAAATATTCTGAAAACCACTTAATAAGATTTGACATACATAGTGAATGTATGTAAGAGTGTCATTTTCGATCTCATAATACTCAAGAGCCTTCTCATGGCACACGATTTGAGATTTCGTCCCAGTATTAAGCCACTTACTATGAAACCTGTGATGTTTGAAACCCATCATCTCAGACCTCTAAATTGTTTCTCAAAGTCTAAAGTTTTAAGAGTGAGCAAATAGTTCTGTTTAATGGAAGTATAAAAAGAACTGTGTTCTCAGGGTCTATTCGTATGAAGAAATACTTTCTATTTTCCCCCGCTCCCAATATTTCTTCTTTAAATAAAAGTATAATTTCCTTCTTATTTCTCCCATTGATAAAGAAACATTATAATTTTGCCTATTTGTTCGAGTCGATATCGACTGAGACTGAGTTCCGTTGGTACACACGTGTTTACCATAACGTGCCTAGTGCTCTGTTGTGGGCTATTGACTTCTGTGTTCAGTTGCACGATAACCGAGTTTTCTAGATTTGCTGCTCTACGAGATTATCACCGGGACATCTAGATTTTACATATTAACACCGTTTCATATAGTTTTAGCTGGCAAATAAACAAAGTGGACTTACCCTGTGTCAGAAATGTAAAACAGAATACAAGATACTTACTGAGTGGTTAGTACTAACTGCTACTGGAAAACTCTCAGTTTAAAGCTTTCTGTCGAATACAAGTTTGTAAAAGAAAATTGTTATGAAGCCACTCTTTCTAATTTTTTGTGTGTGATGTTGACGTGTACTTCCATATAATTATTCTAAATTTTAAAGCAGTTCAACAAAATGAAAAGAAAACATTTTCATGAATTTAAACTACTTAACTAAACATTACAAGTCAAAGATGAAAGAGAATATCGAGGTGAAAGTTTACATAAGACCTCGCAGAATTGTCTCTTAAATATACTGGAATATGTAAGCTCTGCATCCTTTTGTCAATCTGGATTTTCGAAAAGGTCCTTACATAAATGGATTTATTTTCAGTTCGAGATACCACCGCAGAAATTTTAAAATGCATGACACTCCAGTTTTATTTATGGGCATTTTAAATCGTTCTAATATCCAACAACCCGATAACTGAAGTTTAATGACCTAATAGTATTAACGAGACCTAAAAATGCTTCGGCATTTAGCTTAATATGCTAATCGGCTGATTTAGTTTCGTGGTTGGTCATGCCACCTCAGTCTACTTGTATCTTGTTACAGGTAAGAGCTGGTTGACGTGCTTCGCAACGATTTCTTTAAATGGCAGTACTCAATGGACTAAAGTACTTTTGTTTACATAATTTTCCCCATCCTTTATTCCTTTATATAGTCTTTGGTAAATTTAAAATAATCTCCTGGTGAAATTATACATCTGATTTCTTTCATCCCTTCAGATAAATCAGTATTATCTGAAATTCTGGTTGGAACCTAGAAAATAATCGGATACCCGTTTTCAACGATGTGCACCTGAAGTTCACTTGTTTAATCAGCTATAAATCTTCACTTGTGGAGGAACATTCGTTATTTGGTGCAAATAATGTAAAATTTATTTGAACAGAAAATTTTATCAGGAATGTGACTATCATTTGCAGTACATTCTAAAATATTATTAGAAACGGAGGGATGACTAACATTGAAAATGGTTATCTATACCAAATCATTCGCTGTTTGGTCAGTTCTACCATTCCTTCCTCTCATTTTTAATTTGCTAAAAATCGTAACTTTAATGACTTTTTCCGTTTAAATTCTTGCTTAAAATTACTCCTTCCCCGCTTTGTCTAACATTATTCTGGATCAGCTTATTTACCCAGATATCTTGAATTCATGTATATTAAATTCTTGGTCCGCTCTTCTCCTACATCATTTCCATTTGTCCCATCAAAGTGCAACTTGGGCAATGTAAAAAGAGGTGATCTAGTCAAGCGGAGTGCCTTATGGGTCTTTTGGATCGATGCTTTATAGACAGTGTTGACTGTTAATAACTTGCCCGAGTTTAAATTTTTAAGCAGATTATTAATAACCAGAACCGCCACAGTTTCCTCTGGATCCCTCCCTTATCAACGGGCAATATTGATACCACAATACAACGGAGGCTGCTATTGCCATGCATGAGCACACCTAAGAAAACTTGAAAACTTCGTCAGAACATGCCTCTACTTCTTTTTAACTTACTGATCACCTAATGCAAATCTAGGCCAGTCAAATTATAATACCCAAAAACTTTTCTTCAACTTCCAAGTTTTCATATCTCATCTTCAACTCATGCAGCGTTCTCTTCCCTCCCTGATTTCCCTGCGGTGGGGCCTTATTTAATGCATTCACAAACATCTCTATATCCCACTCTAGTATTTAACACTATAACATAGTTTGCTATCCTATATATCTGGCGACCATTTAAAACGAAAGTCACCTAGTTCTATTCCACTGAAGGCTTATTGCTTCATTGGCAACTAGTCGAAGGCCTTCATTTTCTTTTTAGCTACTCTTCCTATCCACAAATCAAGCCACATTTAAACAAGCTTTGGGTAATACCCATAATTATCCCTTAAATTAAGAAAGGTGAGAAAGAATATATAATATACGTTCTAATTTCAGTTTGTTATATAAAAGTTCTAATATTTTCACTAAATTGACCACATTTTAGGTCCCCATGGGGTCCTGGTTAATAAGGATAACCCACGACTTATTGGTGACCGAACAGGTTTTTAGTATAAAATAACTAGGTGGATAGCTATTTCATAGCAATCCATTCGTGAATACTTTATTTGAAGTTGGGCTGAGGAATTTCCTAGATGAATCTCCCAAACCGTTTTTTCAATTGTCAAGTTTCTGCAGAAGCGCATACTAAAGGTTATTCTTCTTGGAGCGACTAAAAGGGAATTAAGCATATTTGTAAAGAATAAACTGAACAAATTATTTCCCACAACAGATTACTCGCTAATTCTAAATATTTTCCAGAAATAGAAAACTCCTTAACACATGTACCAAGTAAATTTTTGAACATTTAATTTTCTTTCTAAAATAAATTCAAAGATATTTGTAACCTTTAAATAAGAAACATTTCCAAATACTTAATATTTGCGCTTTGTGCACAGTTTATTTGTTCTAGCGTCTATTCTTGAAATGCTGTTTACGTGCAAGCACCGCGGTAAATAAGACTTTTCAAACATACAACTATTTTACAAAATTTCGGGGTAAAATTCTTCCGATCGAATTTCTCTACGATTTTAAACATTTTAATTCAATAACCAGCCATAAGGATTCCCAAAAATTTGGAAAAAGCTGTAAGCTCAGAATATTACTACCCTGTTAATGACATACTTAATAAGAGTATGAGTAATCATTCAAATTATTTATGTAGTTGAAGTAACATAGGCCCATTCCATAATTGGCAATTACCATTTTCAACAGATATGTGGGAATTGGAATTCTATAAGAAACACAATTCGCCCATAATATGCTATAGTCCAAAGATTGTTCTACTGGGTGTAGAACCAATCAATGACAAAGTGACCATGAGGGTAACCAATCGCAAGCCCTAAAAAGGCGCGCTACGCATATACAAGCTTCAGGCGTTAGGATTTGTTCTACCGGGATAGGCAAACACGCGTTTGCACACCTATAGTGGACCGTTTTCACATCCGTCTCTCTCTCTCTCTCTTTTCTCCTCTTTGAATAATAATTTAAATATTTCCATATTTTTTGATTCGCGGAACATTCTGTCATGCCGAAGGTCACAATCACCGGGTGTTTTAAATGCGTGAAATACGCGCTCTTTGCTTTCTGCCTAATCGCGTGGGTGAGTCACGCGCTGATGTTAATTTAATTTTATTGATTTTTATCAGCCATTTGTTTAAATTAGTGCTCAACCTTAAACTAATGTGAATTTAACACTGATTAAATAACGTAAAATACAAGATATTGCGTAGATATTTACCTGAAAATTTTCGATCAATTTAACTTAAACAAAATCCCTAAACAAGTCCTTAAAATAAAAAAATAAGCAAATCAGTTTTTATTTAATTTAAATAGTGAACAAAATTACTGCGTTGAAACAATGCGTTTCGAAGCTATGTATTTACAAAATGAACAGGTAAAATTGACAGATTCAGCTGTCAGTCATGAGAACAGGTAGGATATGCGCCAGTATCTTTTAAATTCCTTTCAAATGGCAGCAAATTGTAAGCTTATTTATTGTGATCCAAAATTAAGTATTCAATTGATTAATTCATGCGTTTAGAAATATATTGATTACTCCTCCGAATAAAAAAGACCCATTTAAATGATTTAACGTTTTAAAAATCTTCTCAGTTAATTGATGGAATTCATCTTTATCAACTTCATATTTTCTGTGTGAATTTACCGAATCTTGAAATTTGATTTAAGGTGATGCACAATAATTTCCAGAAGTTTTATTTTGATAAACAAATCCTATATCGATTATACCAAATATAAATCATGACTAATAAAGTGCGGTAATAAAAAGGGACTCTGAAAAATATTTCAGAACAATATTAAAACAGAATTAAAATTCAAGGATATTATTTATTTTCCTAGATTTTAGGTCTGGTAGCCTTTATCTGGGGAATCGTTGCTAGAACGACAGGACATTTTGGGCCCCTTGAAACCCACCTTCCCGCAGTCACAAACGGTAAGCAAAATTATGGAATATTTTCAAATAGACTTTTAACTAATGGTTTGCCTGCCTGATTCAGAAATCAGTCTAATTTGTATAATTTATACGAAAAATACACGTGTTCTGACCAAAGATTTATCGGTCTATTCAAATTTCGGTCCATATTTTATGCCTTTTCTTCAGGTGCAAATCTATTGATAGCTGTTGGATTTATCATAATGTTTGTGGGATTTCTCGGTTGTTGTGGAGCGATTCGGGAAAGCCAATCCCTTCTATTTTCAGTAAGTTACTGAACACATTACTTTTCAGTAATCTCCTTCAGTTGTTTTCAAAAGAGCGATCTGTAAAGGTCACTATATATGGAATTTAGTTACAAAAGTGCGATATTGTTATTACTGCAATTCCTAATCATGAAGAAACACCTAAGCACGTAGAAAGGAGAGAAATAAGACTTAAAAAGGGACTTGAGGGCAAAAGGAGATTTCTATTTCATCTGGGTTGCCTGCTTTCTCAATTTTAACTGTTGTCAGGATTAAATCATCTTATTTTCACTTTCTTCACATTAAGAGTCCAGACGATGTGATTTTACGTGGTTTCGCAGCTTTCCATTTTGTTATATACTTTATGTATATGTTTAGATTTGTGATGATTAATCTGGCAGAACCATCTTATTTCAGTTTCATTTACAAGGAGTATGACATCGAGGGGTCAACATGTGTGATTCATTTTTAATTGTGATTGATTTTTGTTAATGAGAGGAATAGAAATTTTTACAGGGTTCACCATCCGAGTCAAACACTAGTCTTGCGTTCCCCCTAACTTTGCCTTAGCCCATTCTTTGTGCGAGCAGATAAAAAGTATCCTACTTTTGCTAGATGAGATTTCAATAGTATTTCACTGAATACATAGATTTAATTTTAGCCTCTGCAATTGTACGGAAAAGTATTCAAAGAAATTTACTAAACTTTCAAAAATTGCTTTTAAAAAAGGAGGACGTTAAAGGAATTTCGGACATTTGACGGACTGTTTTACGAACTTGACCCCAAGTGATTAGTCGACATGTCAGAATCCTGGGGGAAATCAGCAATTTGTGACTGTCATTTTCGACATGTGATGGCCAAGTGCAACTGGATTTCTAATGGCAGAATTTAACTTTTTACATATTAATAGGTTTATCAGATTTTACAAATAATATAGAAAATATTATTTCTTAAACATAAAAATCATAAATTGAGATACTTTTATTATTATCAATGAATATTAATTGTATAATTTGAGTCGGGCCATTTGCAACTCGTTACGAAAGCTGCAGACACGATCTAGTTTAGAAATTTGGTTTTACCGAAATGTATGTATAATTATGACATATAAATTTTGTTTTATTTTTCAAACTTTTTTAATTTTTCAGTTTTTCCTCTCCATTTTCCTCTGTTTCATTCTTCTAATGGCCGCGGGTCTCTGGGCTATTGCTTGGAAACCAAGGGTAAGTCGAAATATTTTAGCATAGATGACATACCTTTCAAAAAAACAATCAACTGATAGATTTGTGAGGCTTAAAAATATTACTATTTAATAGATTTTGTTATCAAAACTCCTTATACTTTGATGTCCTAGCGTCTAGAACTAAGTTGGTTCTGAATTTATTTTTTAAACACATATTGCTCTGACTATAAACCAAGTAAGTAGGACTTCATTTTTGTTTAAAATTGCGCAACCACAGCTGAAAACAGAGTCGGGCGTTTCTTTTTAAACCAGAATAACGGCGTTGTCTTCCGAACTCCTAGTTTTTAACGTGTGTTGGCTTTCTTGCACACCCTACATAACACACACCAAAATAGGCGAAAGTGGGATCAATATGGCTTTGCACACACTAGCACTCGCTAGCTTTACCACACTTTCCGTAGTAACACTTTATGTCCACTACAATTTTTTCGACCAGTCACGTGCAAAGTGGTCTACTTCATCGTGAAAGAGTAACTTAGAAGCTATACAAATACACTTTTGAGAAAGTTAATCGACTTGCCAGTATTACGCTTAATAAAACATATTTAATTCTTGTTCGATATTTCAGATCACTTGTATCAATAATCCAGGAAATTAATAATGAAAGCTGCATTTTGAAACCTGAAGTAGTGAAATAACCGTTTAGTAAATATTGTACAGCCTGGAAGTACTACTTTGATCAACTGACTGTGTTATTAAAGTCTTTTCGATCCTCTCCTCTTTATTAGACTTTCACTTTACCTGATCGCAGTTACCTTAAATGAAACCTAAGCGTTATGCACAGTTCCTGGCAATGGATAAAAGGCACTGACTTGACCTATTAAAGTAGGAGTTCACCAAGTACATGATTTCTGTTATTGACTTCAAACGTGCCAACATCCAGATTGATAAGAAAACAACATCCAAAAAGTGTTAAATATTTTGAACCACTTGGTTATAATGTAGTTTTGCAATCCTTATTAGAAGCGAATAATTATTGCTCTAAACTCTGATTAAAAGTAATTGTAATACTATTAGAAGGGTAATCCTGGGTTAGAATTTCCTGTGGGATTGGAGAACGAAAAAGATTAGGGAGTTTTTTTTCAATTATGTGGGTAATAACAACGCTAAAATGAAACCAAGACTTAAAGAAATACAATATCTAGCACCTTATATACATAGGTAAAATATTTTAATATTCATATATGTGTCATAAATGTTTGAATAGAGAGTCTTGTTCAAATTAGAGAACATGAATAGATATTTTCCGTTTATTTACGATTGATAGTTGGGCTATTCCCCAACATTAATTGAGGTTAGTTGTACGCATTTCTTCTCGGACTTGTGACAATTCAACCATCTTTGCCTATTTTTGACATTTAAATAATCAGACATCAGCATATGTTTAAGTACTGAACTCCCTTAGTAATATCTCAGAGAAAGTACGACTATATCGGAGCAGATCAACTTAATGCCTCAAACTGCTAACCATTTAAAATGACTAAGCAAGGTTTTGCAAAAATATTAGTCTACGGTGGTCAGTAGCCTTAAAATGACATTTTAGGGAACAAAAACAGTCTGGAGAGATATCTTTCATTGTTCAAGTGTGTATTTCAATGAAACTAGGCTTCATACATTGCAAAAAGCGGAACTGATTTAGTCATATTTTCCAGAAATGATAGATTATTCAGGCCAATATCTAATTTATATTTTACTTAAGAATTATAATCTTTTTGTGTGTACAAATTGCTGGGATCAATCATTTCTTACAGTAAAGGCTTAAAATTTATGAAACAACAAAACGCCTTAAAAAACACATCTTTACATAAACAGACATGAGGTCCTGTTTATTAATTGTTTTCACCTGTCCATTTGACATTTCAAAAAGGGACCGCTAATATTCAGAGATAGAAAATAAGACATGGTTTACCTTGAGTAAATACAGCTTACGGAGATCTGCTAACTTAAAAATTTTACTTATCTCATTGTTATTATGTCAGGACCGTAAGCTTTGGAAAATTATGTAAGATCATTTGTCTTCTCAACCAAGTGAAGAGGCGGAACAAACTCTTCTTGGATAAGCACTTACTGAGATCGAGGGAACGAGTCATAAATTTGAATTTTGGAACGTGAGCCACCTACTTACATGCTGTACAAACCCAATCCAGAAATCAACTACGACATCAAATACAGGTATCAGAATCTTTGCTATCTTGACGTTGCTCTCAGCATCCTTTTTGATCCTTCCTCCTTTATCGTTTAGTGGACTTTCTGTTAACCGACTTCAGTTGGCTCTGTCAATTGAAAATTTCGTATTACTGTGGGTAATAATAATAAGTAGCTCGCGTAAAATTTGATCTAACTTTAGTTTATTTAAATTACTAATTTTAGCAAGCATCTGTAGATAACTTATAATCATTTTTCGTCTTTTACAGGTTCCAGTTTATCTTCATGGATCCCTGGAGAAGTTAATTCGAAGCTACAAGACAGACAGCAATACCGATGATGTCAAATTGCTGAATTTCATCCAGACGAAGGTAATCTTATAACAATATAATTATTACGATGATTTGGTAGAGCAAAATTAGTATTGTTATAAGTAAAATACGGACGATGTTTAGGGACCATTCAATGAAATTATTACAACAGAAAGAATCCATTCACTTAATTACGGTAGGCAATGAACAATGAGACGTTTTGTAGGATTAATTCTAAGGGCGATGTGATTTATCACAATTGGACGAAAATGTGTAACCAGATATCAGTAGATCGGCAGTATTTATGAAATATACTTACTCCTTCTGAAAATGTTGAGAACGGATTAGTCCTATTAGGAAACCGTATAAAAATTGTTTGATATATTGAACGAGGTATTATTATAAGGCAATACCCCTTAAGTACTGGATTATCGATTATTGGCTTTATGGTTGTGCCTAACAAAACACACAATGAATTGCTTCGTATCGAATGTCAGTAATGTAAAATGAATGATCGCCCCATTTTTTTTCTTCCGGGTATGTTCAAATTTAGTGGATGCAGGTAACATCATAGAGACAGTCTAGCTGATACCAGTGACTGTTTAATGTTATATCAGAGTTAATATAACCCTATTGCGTATTTGATGAAACATACCAACAATGTTTTATGTTGATTCTCTGATTTTTAAGTGGAAATTCACTTCACCATTACTTTTTAGATAAAAATTCAAGTCGCCTTTTAAAGTTAGTTTGAAGTTCTTGAAATAAATTTGTCGCTTTCGGTTTAAATTTGTTTAGAAAGCCTTTAAATTTGAACTAAGTTTAAGAATCGACTTGTTTACCATAAAGCATTCACTAAAGATTTCAAAAAACAGCACGTGAATGTTTTAGATGTCACAGACCGATAATCCTGTTATTTGAAATTTCACAAATCATAATTTTTATGTTATAACGGTTTTGTGCATAATACTGAAGGCAAACTTGACATCACTCAATTCTGAAATTATTGACACAGTGGGGAAAAATAGATCCATTTTATTTCTTTCTACTTAATTATTTTAAGTAGAACAATTTCATCTTTTCAGTTCAACTGCTGTGGTGCGTTGGGTGTTGTCGATTTCATCGATTTTGAAGTTCCTTCTAGCTGTGGTTCTACAAACCTCGAACAGTCTCGCCGACCCGTAAGAGTTTTAAGATCTGTATTCTTTAAATTCATGGATAAAACAAACCCCAGACAACGACTCAAGTATTTTAACTAAACTGAATTCAACAGCTCCCAGAAAGAAGGCATGTGTTATATTTTTGTCAAAACTAAACATCCATTTTAATAATTAAGTCAAACTCACATTCATATAGTTAAGCGGAATTACCTTTCACGTAACTAACCTCGGAACAGAACTTAGATTGCCAGAAGAATATAACTGAACAATCAAAAGGTTGTTGATTTTGTTTATTTATTTATGCATTTCCCAACAATCATCTTGAGTAAGGGAATAGCATCACGAAATCTCTCTAATTAGAAAATTGAATTACCTGTCAGACTTAGCTAGTGTGGTTGGTACTTCTTCTCACTGAGTATGCAATGTTGGGCATCGAACCAGTCACCTCTAACTTTGAATATGAGCAAAGGACGGACAAAAAAGTCGATTTGGTCATGGGGTACAATACAATATTTCCCAAGGGAAGAAAAAAGTCAACCCAGTGGCGGGGGAGGGTCAATCTCGAAACCAATATTTTTATATTGTTCCCTTCATTGTTCTTAAAAGTTAATTCCTTGCATTCCATTCAGTTTAACTTCTTCTGATCACAGAAGAAACCGTATACCCGATATGACGAAGTCCAAAATATAGGGTGGTGGTATCATTTCCATATTTAAAGTTTCAGAGCCGTTATTTGGCATAAACTAGTGAGATTGTTTTCTAGTAATAAAAGATTTTACTTAACTTACATAGGCACGAGAGATGGAGCTAAGATAAGATCAGCTTAAGGTAATGGGTTGAAATATTTAGTAAAATAAGCAAGGTATTACATTTTGAGACATAACTAACTGATCAGGTTTCAAAAGTTTAAAAAATTGTAGGTATTCAAAGTTAAAAATAAAGTAAAAATAAATATACTGCCAGCTAGTTCAGTTAAAAATATATCACCGTTGACTCATTATCTTTGATAACTTGAGGAATTAATGAAATAAGTTCTTTATAATTCTCAAAATACTTTAATATTATTTATAACAAGGGATTATTGTGAATTTCGTATCCTTTTATTACACAGGGCTGCCAGGCAAAGATACTACAGTCTGCCGAAGAAAACCTAGGAACGATGACTGGAATCGGCATTGGATTTGGTATAATAATGGTAAGCAAAGCAGCGCCCCCATATTATTAAGTTACAGTTGTCTGTTCTAAGAATACACATACAATATTCTTGTATGAATCGACACCCACGTGAAGCCGAAATCCCGTGATTCAATTTATAAATTAGGAGAACGACGTGTTTTAAAGTTCTTTTCAATTAAAAATTGACAGAATTAGAAGATACAGATATCAATTTTATACGTAGATTATTAAACAATAGATAAGAAGACATGCGAATTAGACCACAGATGTAAATTATTTAGTTCGAAGAAAAGGGAAGCTTCAATTGAACGAAAAATCGATATCAAATTGAATTATTCATAACTCAGCGCAGGAAAACTCAAATATAAATGACTCATTACGTAATCTTATAAAGGAATCTAATTTTAGGCAACAGTCATGATAGTACATAGAATTTAATTGACCGGACGTGTCATCTCAGCTTGTTATCCATAAATAGGTTAAGGTGGGTTTCTAGCGACTAAATCATTTTATTTTTAGATCTGCGGAATGGTATTCTCTCTAATGTTATGCTGCGCCTTACGAGAAATTAATTAGAAGGAAATAACTACCATACAACAAATTAGCCAGTATTTAAATTACCTGCGGCCCCAAACTCCTGGCTTAGTCTCTCACTCTTTCTACTCTGTCGCACTTATATTTCTTTACCAGCATTTATCTATCTATTCTCCATACCCACTATCTATCAATACATGTATAATTTATTTTAATTTTTTTTGGTTGCCTCTTAAATTAAACCATTTATTGTGTGATGCATTTGCTAATAAAAGCTTGCCCTTGAAGATTTCCGTATATTAAATGATCGGGTGATGTTTGAGCTGAAGGATTATCACGATTAAAGCTCAAAATTCGTTATTCTAAGTCCGAATGAATGAATAGGGCAGTTAGAGAAAAATGATATTTAGACTTCCCCTAAAAACAAATGTTTGCCTCAACATTCAGGAAAACACCGAAAACCACCTAGGCCTGACAGAACACGCAAAAATTCTTTATCATAACTGTCGCTCCATTAAAAAAAACAGTGAGCGATAGAGACCCTTTAAACCGTAGGAGAAAACCAAAGACGAATAGTCTTAGCGGCGGTAGGATAGAATATATTTATGAAATGGGTGATAGTCTGTCATTTTAGCCTCGAAATCAAAGCATAATATTATATATACATAAAGAAGCAAAAAATGAAGCTTGTTAAATTTCAAGTAAAAATTGTCGAATAGCACACTTTTGCCATACAAAGGAGCTATAAAAGAATATTACAATAGATAAAAGTTGATAAACAGACAAAAAAAAACAAATGACTACCATAATTTCTACCAAATGAGGAAGTTAGCAGATAAAGTAAAAATCGAAATTGTGCCTGAAGGCGAAGAACAAACCATATAAGAATTTCTGTACTATTAACCGTTATAATCAGTTAAAAGAAAAAAGGACAATTCAATAAGGAATTTGGTATTTAAAGTAAACAGCTATAAAAAAGTACGACTGAAAATAAAGAAACTGGTAAATTACCTAAAAAACTAGATATCCATGTTTCAAAGTTTACAAAGAAACGCTGATAAAGGGGCACGTTTAAATTGCTTAGTCAAAACGTAGGCTTTAGAACTGTGTGACTTGGTAGCCTGACACTTGTGTGACTTGTATAACAATGTTAAATAAACAAACTATAAACTAGAATATGGTGATAATCAGATTACTAAAAGATAAATATAAGGCAATAATTTACGAAACATGTACATATCTCAAAATAATTAGCAGTTTAAATTCCTGATTATAGCAAACAGGGATTTGATGAAATACAGAAAGTGAGTTGGGGCCTTCAAATATGAATACAATTGTGCAAGAAAAAATAAAAGGTCGATTACATTTAATGGAGAAAGCAGTCACAGCCAGACGGAAGAGATGTTTTATAATCCACGAAGCCTCGCCAACTGTGCCTCGATATCTTCCGTATCCCGAGCTGAAACACTACTAGCGGCCAAGGAGCCACTAGAAGGAGTAGGAGCGCCGGCTAATTTCGAGGCAGTTTCAATTCCAAGTTCATCAAGAACTTGGTTGACAACGGCATCTTCTTCATCCGCGGTATCCCCAAAAATGTTATCCAAAGCGTCATCTATTGCTTCCTCAGCCATAGATACTTTCATACTTTCCTTGGAGAAATTCTTCATTACCTCAATGGTCTTCGCTTTATCCATTTGCTTAATAGAAAAATAACAAATTATTCAATAGATTCCATTAATTATATTCAACAGGACAATGCTCACTTTATTCATTTTGGACATTACACCAGCACTGGTCTTGGCGGCATTAGCAATTCTCATATTTGACTTCATTAAACTTTGTTGATTAGCCATTCCATTCATTCTCGCGCCTATTTCGTAGGTTCTAGCAACCTGTTGGCGATTTTTGACGAGCTGTTTGGCCAAAATGGTACAAGCCTCCTTATTGCCTTGGGCTGCTGAACGTTTAATTTCTGCTTTTATTTGAGCTTCATTGCGAGCAAGTTGAGCTCTATCCCGCTCTAGTTCTCGTTGTGTTCTCCTGTTATCGCGTTGGCCCTTTTTCAATTGATCTTCTAGCTTATCTTTTCGAGAAAACATTAACCTGCGTCACTATAAGCAATAAATAAGATGACTCGAATTTACCGCAAATTAAGTAAATAACAAAAGAATTTAGGACAATGAAATAACTCTTATTAGCCATTACATTTGATAAAGTATGAAACTTCTATGCAAAAACAAATTTATTTAAGTTTATTCATAATTTTTAGAATCTGATTTATCAAAAGCCAAAGACAAATTCTAAAATATTGTATTTTAGATTTAAATAAAATTACTGATAGTTATATTAAATTTAGAAGTAATTAATTATTGCTTTTACCTTAGTTTCTCCTTTCAATTGTCAACAAAGCCAAAATAGCCCAAATCCGTAGTCATAGTTAACTTTTTATGTTAATATTTAAGTCACTTTCCCTTTGCAATGGATGTGATATACCACGAAAAGGTAATTTCCTGCCCTATTCTATTTAAATTTTATAGCAGTTAGATCGGTGTTGTGCTCAACACTGTCTTAATAGTCTTCTTCAGGGTCCTTATTTCACGGTAGAGTCATTGGCCGAAATTGCTAATAACCTTGATGAATGTGAACGCGCCACTCTCACTGATCAACGAATTGAAAGCGTCAACTGTGATGAATCTGGGGATTTTTCAATTCAGGTATTAAAATAGTTCATATAGTAAAGTTGTCTCATTATTCTTTTAAATATTATTCTCTCATATGTTCAGGTTATTACCGTGGCTCTTCAAAATCTAGGGCTCGAGCTTGTACCCTACATGCGTAGAACACTCGAGGCTGAAGCGGTTAGAGCAAATCCAGCTGGTCAGCAAGCTTATATTTGTCACTTTGACATGCATTGGCTTGCTATTCGTCGTCTCGGAAACCAATGGTTTGATTTGAATTCCTTGCATTCCCATCCTCGATTATTAACACCAACCTACCTCGCTATGTATCTTACTCAACTCAGTAATGATGGATATTCCATTTGGTATGTAACTGGTACCTTACCCGAATGTGAAGCGGATCAGTATTTACGGGTGAGTTTATCTTTATTGGATAACACTGCTTTTAATGCTTCGTTTAATGCTTTTTTATTGAATCCTCTTTAGATTAGTCCATTACCAGAGCCCTGTTTAACTAATCAAACCGCTACAACCACGCGTGCCACATCGAATCCGGAACAGGATCCGGAATTGCAAGAAGCCTTGAAACTGAGTTTGCAAATTGACGAACAGGATGCTTCACTTCAGTCAATTTTAGCTCAAACTCGTCGTGAAGCTGAGGAACGGGATTTGATGGAGGCTCTTCGGTTATCGGTTCAGGTTTGTAATGAATTAAATCGATTAAATGTGATGGTTAAGTTTGCTCCCGTTTTAACCCACTAGAACGTTCAAATAGAATATTATTTTGTTTATGCTTATTTGGTTACTTTAATTGCATTAATTGATCGCCTCGTGTGTTCGAGTTTACATGGTCACATGTAAAACTTAATCATAATCACAAATGTATCAGGTATTATATTTAAATGAATTAATTACACCCTAATCTGTTCCAAAAGTGTCTAGAAGAACTCTTTTTATTGTGATCCATAAGAAAGTTGAGTGATACCAGGTTATAAAATATTAGTATTAATAGGTTTTAATTAAGCTGAACTCTCACTATTCAGCTGTTTAATAATGCGTTTGCTCCCATTGTTAAATGGTACGGGATCGAAAGTTATCGATTCTGAGTACAACTAATTGCATTATTTAATACTATAGAAAGACAACAGAATATGGATTTCTTAATCTTTTTCACCAAAGTAGTGACAAGTCTTGGACTTATTATGACCAATGTCACCGTTAATCTCAAATTGGTGTTTTGTTAGTTCCAATTCTGTCTAGCTTATTGCTTTTCGTGAGAGTTGTGACCAGTCTTGACCACAACTTCAGCTTTGAGGTACTTTAAGTGGGCAAAAGGTATTACTTAATGTGCACGTCTGTCAAATTCAATTTCCAATCATGTATGTGTTTTTGTTTATTTCTATCTAAAACTGTAAATCGTAAAAGGTGGCGACGTGTTGTTGTAAAAGAATAGAAAATTTGTATATTTAACCTAAAGGTGACCTTGGATATCTATAGAACTTGAACGCATCCTAAAGAAACAACAGGAAAGTTATATTATTCTGTTAGAAAAGTTTTTCAAAATCATGAATATGGAAACTACTAACAAGGATATTTCCTCTCTTATACCATCTGCAGAATTACTGGTTCAGCAAGCTAGTGATTTTCACTATTATCCAGAAGCAGATAGAACTTTCACTAACTGGCTCGAAGAATATGGGAATGTTTTCTGAAGCAATCTCGCCCATGTTCCAGGTAATGAAAAAGTTCGTTTGTTGTTACGGAGGTTAGGAACTGCGGTATGTTAAAGCCTCACAGAGTTCATTCATCCCAGGAAAATTTGAGATCTTTTGGCTAAACTGCCTTGCCTCTGTCTGAATTGGTTGCTATATAGTATTCCGAATTCCGAAAATGCTTTAAATGTCTTACTCTCCAAAAGCAAGGTGAAGTCCAAGTGTGAGTACGTGTTTTGACCTCCTATTTTTCTGCCATTTCGGAGGACCATTTCAAATGTTTATCCTTTTTGTTTGGTCTTCGAAAAATTTATTAATCTGATATCTGTTGACGAATCCTCAAAGTGATTGTATAAAGTGATAAAATCGCTTTAGAATATCTTGCGAATGAATGCATGAAATTGGACATCAAGCGTAACAGTGACATGACTCAGCAGAAATCTGGTAAACGCAGTTATTTGATCTGAAATAACTGTGTGAAAATGCGTCCCAGAATCCTCTCTCCGTGAACTCCCGTTTGAATGCTTGCTCTACAATGAGCTGCACTTGGCCGATTTTATTCCTGCAAGTCTCATATTTGTGATTTGTATGACAAGTGAGGATATAAGAAAAAAGGTTTTGAATGAAAACAGAACTCAGAAAGGAAAACGTAATCCGGTAGGTCACACCAGCGAATTCTCTGAAATCTCGAAGTGTCTGCTTTACGAATGTCAGTGGTGCGAATAGATGGAAATACGTAACTGTGCAGATAAATGTCTTAAGGTCGAATTGCGGCTTGATACATCATCTGATATAAGCAAGATTTCACAGAAAACGTGGAGGGATTTATGAGCATTGGCACCAATCCCTTTAAATATGGTTACAAATGATGTTTCCGGTCGAATCTTGAAATTTGAAGGTGAACTGAAATGTCATGTCTGATCATAGGATCAACATAACAGATGTCTGAACATAATGTCTTGTGACTAATCGATCTGATTGGGATCTAATTCGTCTGGGCTGCTTGGACGAATCGAAGTTGATGAAACGAATGGAATGTGGATATCATCTAGACTGCTCAGAGGGGCAGTAAACAAATAGATTCGAAAGTGCATGATGTTAAGTAGACAATGAAAGAAGAATATTTCTTTGGAACCAGAAGCACTGAACCAAGAAATATGAAAAGGGGGAGTGAGTAATGACAGAAATGCCGAGTTGAACTTCTGGAAGACTGCAAATCGAATGCTTGGTGGAAAATCTTCAATGGAATTTCTAATGGGACGAAGAAGCAGATTGCAGCCGATCGGATCACCTGAATTCACTCGCTAGGAAAGGCAGTTAAACTTGTGACGGGACTTCAAGCCAACTAGAAAACGGAGTCCTGCGAAGAAGACGTGGCTTAAAAGGGGGAGGTGTCAAAGCAGAAATTTCATTGTGATAAAAATGTTTTATTATATTTCCCCCTTGAGAAAATAACAATTTTACTGTTTGCGCTGTATTACCCTTATATTATTGGCCTGTTCGCATATTTGGAGGTCATAATTAAAATTAGTTTTGTGCCTAATTGACTTGTGTGTTCCCTCTTCGATCTTATTTTAAACTGGGATATCGGGCATTTTTTATCGTAAAAATGTACATCATTTTAACAGGCTATGCGAGTTTTTAAAATAAGATACTCTAGGATGTCACCCTCTGCTTAAAATGGATGATAGAAAATGCTTCTCTTCAACGAATCGTGATGATTTATTTGAATTTGCTGAATGATTCAGTGGTAATTGTTCTTATTGGAGATTATTATTTTTTTAATTATCTTTCCATGCATAATTCTTAATGATGGATGGCCCCTGAACTAGATCTAGGACGTTCGAAGGTGATTAGCGTTTCTGATCTGGCGTGCCATTACATGAATTCTAGGATTATGAAGGTCTGTGATTACTATTACTATCCATGCCAATGTAAAAAATTCATCATTTTTAATCACAGGCAATCTTAGCAATTTCTCAAAATTCTAATGGTTGGAGTCAGGTAGAGAATGAAGTGTAAGAGTCTTACTTCCATTTACATTATTGATCTCTTCACTTAATACGCTTAGTTCATTGAGTCATACTCAATTGTTCTAAAGTTCAAATGTCATAATTTAACCCCTCATTTTTTGGGTGAGTTCGCGTTCTAAATTTACTGAACGTTTAGTTAAATTGAGTAGATTGTCGTACTTTGTTGTTGCAGCAGCAGATGAAGAAGAGTAAGAATGTTGAAAATTTTCACGTGACTAGATTGTAAGGATTTGGACCTACTTTATTTAAACTGTTAAAGTTTATTACTCGTAGGTTGAATGGTAGTAGAAAGGTTTTATTTTTGCGTTTTTGGGTTAGCGGTGGCTCACACGTTTGATCAACCTAAAACTGCGTTTTCTGTGAGTTCTCTGTTCGCTTTTAGGTTAATGTGCTCATTTGTGTTGTCTAATTTATTTATTTGAGTCACGTTTTTGGCGAAAATATATATTTTTTTTATTTGTTGAATCATTTTCATTGACTGATTTATTCACTCTTTACTAGTTTTTAAAATAGTTTGGCATTCTAATAAAGATAGAGAAAAATGTTTATCATGTAGTTTGATAAATCTCTGTACACCGTTCATTTATTGTTAGCAATTGAAGTCATACCGGCTTATACTTATACATATTCATTGTCAGTTTAATTTATTTGATTTAAATGAATCAGTTACAAATAGTTTTATTGTAGAAGAAAAAATGCACCTTGAACTGCACACGTTTTTATTAGGTTGATTTCTTGTGCCCATCTTTGGAGTGCAATTTTTGTTTTCTAATCCCAGTTAACAGAATTCAGTGTTCTCCTAAGGGCTTGGTCAGATGGAAAGTTCTTAGTAAATGGGATTCACATTCTTTTTTAAACAAATCCCTCAAGTAGCGGCGTAGGAATGCATACTTTGTGTTGAAGACATTTAGGTTCCTCTCAGATCAAATCTTGCATTGTGTCACTCCTCCATTGTTCAGTCGCTTATTGATCAATAATATGTCTTGAGCTTGGCATCTGACGTGATATACACAGGTGTTACTGCTGCACCACTGGTAACTATATTCATTAGGGTATTTTAACCATAAACAGTACAAATTGGCAATAGTTAGCGGTCGTCCAAATATGAGGCACTCTTGACAGTTCCCACTCCCTGTTAAACAATATTTTTCTATAACATTGGGCTTTGAATGCTGTGCAATGTTTTTCTCTAATAGGAATCTCGACCGGGTACCAGCGGTGGAATATTGCAAACGGACGAAGAAGCAGACATTCAAGAGGCTTTACGTCTATCCCTCAGTGTGAGTAATTTCCTTTTTCCGATTCAAAATCTAATTTTTTTGTTGGCTATTTCACATAGAAATGTTTTTCTGTACGTTATCAAGAAAAATTCGCAAGGTGAAAACAGTTTTCGACAAAATTTGGCCGTAACATTGCTACCACATTATCTAAAGTGACATTTCTGTTCAAAATAAATAAGTTATTGTTTACACCCGAAAGATACCCATTTTCCTAAAAAGATGAAACTTAAATACAGTTTTGCCAACAAAGTAGTAAAGTAATCGGCTAAACTAATAAATAACTTAATGAGTCTCATCCAATTTCCTTAATCTCACTAATTTAGTTACGAATAGTCATTCCTTTTGTAGAAAGCTTTTATCTTGTTTCTTTTTTTTTGTATTTCAGAAGAATGCTTGAGTACCGACCAAATAACAAAACTTTCTCGTCCAACCTTTAATTCCTTCGCCTTCCCTTCCTTCCTCATTTTTGTTGATTTGCTTTCTAAGTTTTGAGCTATTATCTGCAATAAAGCATTTATAATTGATATTTTTGTTTTAGTAGGGGAAATTTTTTTAAGTGGAGGTTAAAGCATAAAGGGGAGATCAATATTGTAATCGCCATAACCAACGTAGATGCTGCCGTAAATGGGTTTTCCCGGAACATGAAAGAGAATATATCCTAACCACAAAAGACTCTTGAGGTATACAACAGTATTTCCGCGTTCAAACAGTACTGCCCAGCAACCTAAATGATCGATAATTTTGAAAATTTAAATTACCCTTTGGAACGTCTTTTTCAAGAGTGTCTAGAAAGTCGATAGCCTTGTTTAAGTTACAAGTATTTCCTAAAGAGTTTTGCGGATATTCAATTGGTTTTCTGAAATGCGAGTAGGAGGATAGTTTTGATGCATCGCCGAAGGATAATCCCTCGTAGTTTTTGTTTCTTATAATTTGACCGGACGGTAAACGAAGCAATGACCCCCTCGGAATTGTACGGACATCATTGTCAATCCTACTTATGACAGCTGCTAATCTGTCTTCTTCTTTCATTTTGATCTGAAATTTTAAATCACAAAAACTTAAATACAAACTTTTTTTTCATCTTGAATAAACTCGTCCCCGTTAAAATGTTGACTAAGTTTGCTGATTTCAAATTCATTTTGGGGATCACCAGTGAAAGGCATTTTGAAGTATTTTGATTTTTTAATATTAGATTTTGATGGAATGGGCATCAGACACCAAGTAACACAGTCTTTACTGTACAAATTTTTGATATCTTTCAAGTAATCTTTGCCTATGCCTTGTGCAATATAGTAATCACCATGAGTTCCTTTTATTATACCCCAGAAGTTAACGGTCACAAATTTTTGTTCATATTTAAGCAGTGTTAGGGACGTTTGCAAAGTAGCTTTCTGCTCTGGAGTCAAAATTATTCCACAGGATCCCAGATACTCTATTTTAATATTTAATTCGGAGTAATCCATATTTCAAGCTCGCGGTATATGTAGTTGCTATAGTATTTGGGAGTATTTGTCAGATGAAAGTACAAATTAGACAGTTATTAAAAATTAAGTGAAGACTAGTTTAAAAGCCTGTTAAATATATATGCTAGAAAATAACGCATAAAAGAATATTTTAATAACTCTCCTGATGGCCAAATATTGGCATATAATTTTACATCGGAAATGTAACATGACATGACGCAGCTCAAGAAGAGACTGAGGGTTTCACGAAGTAATTTCAGTAAGTGATATATATCAATATTTTTGGAACAGACTTATTATAAATAAAAGTCCGTAATGTTCTTAAATGACATTGGTAAAATGGAAGAATTTTCAACGTGTAACAATCCTATTTATCCTTAGGCAAATGTATGCAGTTCAAGAAACTGAGTATTTAATATCTTCATGTTTGAGAACAAAGAAACAAACAAAATAAAATCACAAGAGTAGCAATACAGAAACGTCGTTGCTGGAACCTTTTCATAGCTACAAAATCTTTGTGCTTAAGGCGAAAATATACGTATTTGATTCATTTGGTGAACATTAAGAAGCTTCACCAATTAATAACTGAAAGGTCCAGATAACTTTTAGAACATGGACCATTTCACCTTTTGAAAGGAGAAATTGTTAATTTGTTTTATAAGGTCCAATGGATCATTAAATAAAACTCATTTAAACTTCTGGTTTCTTTCCCCTTAGCACAGTATCTTAGACTTACAATAGGATTCATTCATATGGTTTTGTATATTGGAATTTAAAACTTTACGGACCTAAAATTAAATTTTAGGATGATGCGAAATATCAAAAATATGGATCTCTTTTACAATAATAAATAATATAAATATGCTTAATTAAATGCTTCCCTCTAGACTAAATTTTGGTTTACATGGAACAGTTATTTTTAATATGGCTAGATCAATCCCTGTTGATGTATTCTTTTCTGCAATACCGAGACAAATCACATAATAAAGACGTTTTAACTGCATATAACCTAATTGTTTTTTAAAGACAAAATATAATTTATTTTTCAGTTTTGTCAAACATTCACAGTTATGCACATTATTTTCCACTTTATTCACTGATTATTTGATTTTTGCGGATTCAATGAGAAAATAGTAAATGGATAAGTTCTGCATCATTTTAATAAATGAATAGCTGAATCTTGAGTTGGTAAAGTTAATGTGAAATCTAGATTACTTGAAATGTTTTCGATACCTTAAATTTCAAAATTGACGGTGATTTATTTCGTGATGAAATGAGGAGTTAAAATTTGCCAATAAATATTCACAATGAAATCTTAAGCATTTTCCATTTATTAAAACATTTAAAACCGTTACATTTATAAAACAATTTTTTATTTTTGAACTAACATGACATTTATAAATAATTTACTTATGGCGATGTTTCATATAATAAGTATAAAGCACTCTTTTTCCGGTGTCATTTTACTTAAGTTATAATAAAAACGTGTTTAAATTGAAGTTATTTTATCCCCTATTTCTTACTATTACATTGTTTGAATGTATCAAACTGATGTTTATAATTTATATCCCGGATGGTATTTTTATGAACTCTTATTCTCATGAATGATAATGAGGAATTTTTTGATGAGTGCCTTAGGGAGCATAATAAGTATAGAAAGTTGCATGGCGTTGAGCCACTACGTCACAGTATAGCACTTGACAAGACAGCGCAGGAGTGGGCTGAAACTCTGCTTCAAAAAGAAGCAGTGACTAACAGCCCACTGTCAAATAAAGGAGAAATCGGTGAAAGTATAAGCAAGCGAACCAGCACCTCACGAGAAGCTGACATATCAGGTTAGTCCATTAAATATTTAATTTTCTTGATAGGTTCTGATCTTATATCACAATGGTACAATGATATCCGTAGTTACGACTTTGAATCTGGCAGTGGTGCAGCAGGTAAAACTATTAGTAAAATTATGATTTGATATTATTGTTGGGGATGATCACCAAATAACAATTCAATATTTTGTAGGGAATTTTACACAGATGGTTTGGGCGGCTACACGTGAAGTTGGGTTTGGGAAAGCGCGAGATAATCGTCAGTGTGTGGTAGTGGCTCACTACAGACCTCCTGGAAACGTTCGAGGTCGATACAAAAGTAACGTTTTTCGGAAAATTCCATCCAAGGATGACCAGGTTTCGAACACCAGTAAGCTTAGTTTAACAAAGATGAATTGAATTTTTTCATACCATACCTTAAAATTCGCATTTAGATTCTGACAATGTGACAAAAAGGACGGTATCAAGGGAGAAACGTATTGATGGACAGGGTAAAGAACGAATCGTAATCCGAGAGGTAGTTGATACTACGGATGCTAGCGGATATGTATGTTTCCGATTTTTTATAAATCACCGTATATATTCTGGTTTTATTTGTTTATTTTTATTTAAGATTCATCGTCGAGTAATAGAGAGCTTTGAGGATGATAATAAGGCTATGCAACAAAATGGTGTTCCTTCAACCTCTCATCAAGTTATCCCATTTGTAAGTCTACAAAACAATTAATTTAAATAACTGTTTAACATTTACAAGACCGAAATTTCATTTGGTCTTATTGATCTATGAAAATTGTTATGTTAGTTAAATATGAGCTTATATATTTATTACTAATCAGAGGTATAAGTACTCATAGTTATTGTGTAAGAGACTTTATGATTATTTAGAAATATGCAAGAACTTTATTATTATACACTATGACATCTCACAAGGTAAAATGGTTTGCACTCAAAATTATGGCTGATCTTATTATTTACCAGGACTTATTGACGAACTGCAACTTTATTACTAATGAAAAGTATTTTTTCCAAAATTTGCTGGATTAAGTTGGGTTCAAGTATTAAAACTGCGACTACTTGACTGGATGTATTTTTATTCAAGTTTCTGTTTAGTCCACCTGGGATATAAGTTCATGGGAAAATTTATTTTATGAGGTCAAATGAAATGAAAGTGATGCATGCCATTAAATTTTAACATGCAAATTGCCATCCTTGTCCTGAGTAAAATTTTTATGCGAACGCTTCAGATCCCTTAATGTCCAATGTATGATAATAATGGCAGAAAGGCTTCTTCCAATTCTAGCCCATAAGTATTCTTTATCTTCAAATGGTTAGCATTTATTATTTCTCCATAAGGTTTGTCCTTTATTTCTATTAATTTGAATGTCCAGAGTAAAAAACTGCTAACCGAGAGCATAGAATATTAATAAAGAGTAAATCCCAAAGCCATTCCCAATGAATGCAACTATTTTGGAAGGTAGAGAAATGGGCTGCAATTTCAGCAAACAGTTTACCAAACTGTCTAACTAACAGTTCCATAGAAAGACGTTTAAACATTCTCTGAATCCTACATTTGAAATAGAAGATTATGAAATCGAAGGAGAAAGATTTAGTGCGTGAAAATTCATTATCTTATTAAACAATTAAGTAAATTAAGAGTTTTAATGAAATCCAATCCTATCAATTTACCCGAAAAAGTTTGTATCTATTGAAGGTGCGACAAGTCTCTCTCAATTAAGGCTTCTAAAGAAAGAAAAGTAGAATAAATATTTCCAATATTGAGTTGAAAATAGTCTTAGAGATCTGACCTTCTAACTACTGAAATAACAGGCAAATCAATTACATATAAACTGATTGTTTAATATTTATAATACTTATTAATAATTTTAGGCACTTATATACGTATTTAAATCTGTCTGATGCATACAATATCGAGGGAAATAATTTAACTTTAAGTATAAACTAAATGTCTGTTGGTAATGTCACGGTCCATGATATATCTGTCGAAAAAATGCACCATCTTGATGCCTCTTTTATAGGTCTTCCCAGATTTAGGAGGAAAAAAAGGAGTTGATAACATAGGAATGTTTTGCATTTAAGATGTATAGAACTCGTGTTAGCAAAATTCTTTTCTCAATAAGGTGGTTTAGAAACCACTCTTTTAAATCACATTGAAATAATTGAATTATTTATCATTTTCTCCTTAAAGGATTGTATGAAATTTTGAAGGCTTTATTGAAACTTCGACTTATACATAAACCTTTGCGTAACAGTTACTAAACCTCTCGAGGTTCCTTTACGGAGCCAGAGGTCATGGGTTTTGCATGATAAGTTTGCAAGAGATTTTTACATCAATCTGCGTATGTAGTTCCATAATGACATATCAGCATCCTCATTCTCGAATAAGTAGTTTCCGAACGTGGTGCGTTCTTGAACATGCAAACGTCTAGAGATCTTTATAGAAAGTTATTTTATGCTTCCATATATGGTTCCGAATATGTAGTCAATCTAAAATTAACTTTTACAAAAGTTAAAATTTATGAATGTAGAAAAATATCCTAATTACCATTCTTAAATATTTGAAAATAAATTCTAAACAAAATTTTAAATCAATTTTCGTTTGAAATAATTAGCTACACTTCAAAGCCTATTTTTAATTTTTTCGTGTATATCTAAGGAAAGTTCAAGGGTTAAATTTGAAAATAGATGCATAAAGCCTATTTAAAATGTGTTAAATATGTTAAAAGTGATATACATTTTAAATAGTTTGGCATAAATAGTTACTAGAGATGCCTAAAAATAAAGTAGACAAACTAGAATTTGATATTATTTTACGAAATATTTAATATCGATTTTTATATCCTCGAAAATAAATAAAATGCATAGATAATCTTATGGATATTCCGAAATATAATTACTTCACTTTCTATAATTAGCTCTCATCCTTTTCTTCTGCATAATAAATTCAATCTCAAAAGAAAAGTTACAATTTCACGTGATCAACTTAAGTTAGCTTTTTGTGTTACCGCGCTTAGTCCTTTTAATTTACGTTCCATCTTTCTTTCACCTTCGCTTCCTTTTCGATTCCTTCTTTTGCGTTTTTGGACAGCTGTTCTGAATTTAATCTTCGCTTTTATTCCCGGTCCTCCGAACTAGAGGTATAAACCTTCGGTAGGTAATATGAAATAAAGCAAGATTGTTGGAACACGATTTTGGATTTTTGGAGCACAGATATCTAACGACGGCGGGAAAAGAAGTGTCGCATTAACTGTCGGCGTCTAAAGTTAAAATATCTTACATTGTGTCTTATTTATCAGAGGAGGATCAGTTATCTGCTGTTTTCAATAGACAAGTGCCTTTAACATAAAAACCGATTTCTAATATACTGACTCTCTTGATCTTACAGATTAAAGCCCTTGAAGAGAAAACAAAATAGTGCGCCAAATTAACTTTATACATTGTCTTTCAGCTAGCGACTAAAAATGGCTGCAAACATCTTGTTTATTACAATCCATTTTAACCGATATTTGCGGGTTCAGTTTCTAAACTAGTAAAAAAGTCGGGCAATAAAAATTTTTTACGGTTTGTAATCATGGAAATGCCTTAGAAAAGGATGGACAGGAAATTTGTCCAAGAAGTTAGGAAGCAGGGAAGGAGGTGAAGCAGAAGTACGTAATGAAATCAGGATATCAAGCTTCTTTATTTATTTTTTCGATATAGTCAGTAGTCTATTTGCTCATAAAAAACTATTCTCATTGTTTCCTGCATTATGTCCCAATGCTTGAACTTAATGATTTAAATCTCGGATTCATTAATGAGATCATGTTTATGATATTCAATCCGTATTGGTTTAATTTCATAGTTGATCATGTTACCTCAGCCTATTTATTACATGATGAGGTTGGAAAACATTTTTCTCTTCCCCTAATTTTTATTGTAGATGTGTCCGCGTATAATACATTCAATTTTCTACTATCTGGATGAAGATGACAGATTAACGTATTTTTCATTCATATCATCTCTACAAGTGAATACGAAACCTAAAGTTAACTATTTTCTTGTTTGCAAGTCATAAAGCTCTGGGCAGACTAAAGGTCTATAAAAATTGGCAGTCTGTTGACAACATGCCGAAAACTTGCACTGTCATAGAGGCTCGGGATCGATGTCTTTTCCGTCGCTTCTTCAAGAGTTATAAATAACCCGCTCTTTTAACTGGGAAAAGAGCGGGCACAATCATGATATGCACATATATCATGAGCTTTAGTATATACAAAACCAAAATATTTGTCTCTTGCTTTAAATTGGTATAACTTTATAAATTTGAACCAAATGATGAATTTAACAGATAAAATTGCTCTTAGATATTAATTTATAACTAAATATGATCGATCCAAAATACTTTTACATTTAAGGACAAAATATAATTCTTGAAAAGCAGTTTGCCAGATTTATTTTACCGTTTTTGAACATATCTTCAAAAGGAGCGAAGATTTGAAAATCACTTATAGAAAAATAGGCAAGAATATTAAAATTGGATAAACTTTTCGAAGAGGAGTGAAAATTTGCGTCGGTTCAGCCAATATAAATGTCGATTTAATTAAACAAACATCTAAGTTATTATTATTTCTTCATAAATTATATTGGTATATAATTCAGGTATTAAATATTGCTGTCAATCTGGTTTCTGCCATTAGGTATAAATCTCCTCCTCTCTGTAGTATATTAAGCCTCAAAGTAGTAATTATAAGAAATCTGATTAAGACAGTCCTTTGTAGGGTCTTGTGAATGTCTTTTGATTTAGCTTAATTTTCTCCCGTCATTTTGTCTCTGCTTTTGTTTAAAATAGCTAATGGGGAAGTTTAATTTCTTCTTTTCAGTTAGCGGAGATACTGGTATATGATAAAGGAGTTGAATTCTTATTTGAAAGATTTATAAAGTACTGGTGAGAGTAGGTGAAGCAACTGTTACAATTTCCAATAAGATATGATAAGAAAGGATCTATCAAGTACGAAGTATTGTTTTAATCGTGACTATTTGTTATTCAGCATTTACAAATATTGCATTTTAAGAAGACTTTCATGCATTCAAATTTAGTTAAAAGTCGTCCAGTTATGCTTTTCTACTTTAATACGCCTGAAATATCAGTTTTTATTATATATTAAAAAGTAATAAGCACATTAAGACATTTTGTTATGGAAAGGAATTCAAATATTGCAACATTTGTGGAAAGTCGAGTAAAAGAAAAGAATAATATTAAAGTATCAAAACAGCGTTTATTTCATTTGAATTCTGAATACATCGAGTTGTTCACTTTCACTTAAACGGCATATTTTACAACTTAATTTCCTCCTGTTTGAAAGTTCAAAGGTCATTATATGTCCTTCACTTGACTGAATGCGCCCTTTTTCCGGATGCTCGAAAAATTTACGGTATTGATCAAATTAACTAGATTGCCATGTCCTTTCGATAATATTCCATGGCAGCTAGTTCTAACTAAGTAACGGTAGTAATTTATTTACTCAATAAGCACCGTTACACAATTAATTATGAAATTTCGAGATTGAGAGAAGTAGTTTAGCTGAAAAACGATCAGTCAGTCGTAAAGCTTGTAAGTTTTCATCTAATCTGCCTCCCAAATTGTTGAGATTACTCAATTGGAAAATTCATTTAAGTTCTTCCTTTTATAACACCAAGAGAGGCGTTTTAAAATGTATGGTTATTTTTGTATGTGATATTCTGGCAAGAGTTTTGGGCGAAATTTTCTCCCTCAAATATGGACGACTGGCTGTCGAAATTGTCAGAAGTGGATTATCGCGCTAGCAGCTTATAACTTTTTATGCAAACTTCTCCTACTACCATCTGACTAATGTCTGCATTGGGTTTTCTAGCAACTGTTGCCATCACTGAATTACTTCCGGAAGCAACTCCGTGCAAACAAATGAATAAATTCACTGAATTATTCTTTTTTTATTTTACTGTATATAAAAATAAACTTTCAAGACAAATATAGAGTTACTAAGAGTTTAGATCACGATTTAAAATGAATTTATTTTAATATTAATGCGACTTGATAACCATAGGATGTGATATTTTGAAATTGAAAATCGCCTGCTGCTTATAAAGCGATTATGGCTCCATTTTTAAACCTGTGCTTTTAAATTTTTATGACTCTTCTTGGCTTTATTTGCATGTAATTTTCTAATGAATATTGCTATTTTTGCACTCGAATAACCTTATAGCGCGCCAATAGTTTGACAAGTTGGTGAATATTTAAACAACTAGACACCATAATAGGAAAATGCCTTTCATTTATCTTATCTTATTGTTGTCTATGCCAAAGCAGATCAAATTTTAATAGTTTTATTAATGCGAAATGTGTAACAAGGTATAAGAGAAAGGGTCAAGAAAAAACAGGCAATGAAGTTCTGAGGTTTTTATTTGAATTCTCAAAGCATTATATTGCCCACATTCCCGTGAGGGGTGTAAATTATTGTGTACTATCCTAATGCACAAAAGTAATGACTAGACCTCCAGTTACATGGGACCGCGATATTCAGAGCTTGTTTACTAGATAATTTAATTCCGTCATTAACCCTTCAAGCACAATTTGTTTGTATCTTATTACAGCTAAGAAGAAAAAGAATCATTTAAGAATTGATGGCTTTTTATTGTTTGTTTACTTCTGATTGGTTATGCCTGTGTGTTTAAAAATTCCCAATTTTCATAATTGGAATACAGGGCGCTTGGTAAAGTTCATGTTACAATTTGTATGATTGCAAAGGAAGGTCAATAACAGAGTTGACTAAGTTAGGGAGATTATTATTGAGGCCATCCTTCTGAAACGTCATGTTTCTAATTCTGTACAACTCTATGCAAAACCTATTTACTATTACTGTGCCCTGGTGGCGCATTGCTCACCATATTGGTCTGTCATATCAGATATTCGATTCCCATCAAAATACATCCAATGAGTGAAATGGCCAGTCGCACTGGTTGAGCCTGGTTAATAAAGGGAGTGCTAGAATTCAAGTCTCGCACCAGGAAGGTTCCACGATGATATTCACTTCACAACTTGAGTGTTGGAAAACGCTTTCCTAAATGGGCTTGATAATTATCACTTAATTATACTCTTAGTTGAATTTTTCAAATAAACGTATCTGAAACAATGACCGCTTTGGAAATCATCTACTTCATACGTGTAATACAGATACATTTATAAAATTTATGTCTTTCAGGAACCCTCAAAACAATCACTGCTGGAGTTTTCAGAGGAAATGCTTAAAATGCACAACCGCTATCGCCGATTGCACTGCGCACCAGATCTCGTCCTTAGTGAAGTGAGTTAAAGGGCTGTCTTTTTCGTTGTTGCTTTTTCCTCTTTTTAACTGCGTAACCGGCCAACTCATTTTTCCCGCTGACTTTAACGCGACTAGTTGTTTTTTTTCTGTGTTTTAGCTAAAAAAGCTCAGTAAATCCACTGATTTTCCTAGTCTTGTAAAATTATTGAATAAACCGTGAATAGAGACCTTGTTATTTGTATAATTGCTCTTTAATTCATCTCTTCATTGAATAATTATGTCTAGAATGCAGTTAATAATATTATTTGAGTTAGTTAAACTTAGAAATAGCCAATGATGTAGATTTATCCAAATATTCTTATTCCAGTATCATGTATACTTTTTAAATATAGTCAAAAACTGTTTCCGTTATTCTAAACGTAAAATTAATGACAGTACAAAAGATTTTCTTTACAGCATTGATGCGTTCGTTTAGTTACATTAATTTAACCTTCTAAGAATTCTCAGATCTTTTTAATCATTAAAATAAATGCTTGAAAAAGGTAGTAGTTTTCCCCTTCAATTTAATTTGAGTATCTTAGCACAAGCCAAAGTCTTTTGGATATTTGAAGGAAAAAATCTGTCAACATAAAATAGTTTAACGACTCAACTTAATCGGCCAGTCAAGAAGCTTTGAGCTCATTCAAATTAAGGAGTGAGATTCTAAACTCGAATTTTGGGACATTTGAAAATTTAAATAAACAGATGGGCACGAAATGCCTTCCCTTATACCTTATTAGTAATCTTACAGTTCTCCATGTTTGAAATGTTTTCCATGCTTAAGCGTTGTGATATTGTTCTAATTTGGTATTGGTGATAATAATATTTTTACTAACTCTACTATAGTACTCTCCAATGAGCTTTATCACATTCCATTTAATAGTCTCCATTAGCGTCAGGACCATTAACGCTTTCTGATGATAGGTATAAATGTCGTTAGTAAACCTGTTAGTAGCATGTTTTATCAAAAGCTATTAACTAAACAAAAATTATTCCAAAAATTACATGATTTGTTTATGGATATTTTCTTTCTCCAAATAAATTAATTTTGTATTAAGTCAATTTTAATCCATACTTTATGAAATAGGAATGCAATTAATGTTGGGGATGACCAAAATGAAGTAAATTACCGATTCTGTTTTATTTATTTCTTTATATTTTCATTCAATAGCCCAATTCTTAAAATGTGGAAGGTGTTTGCAAATATATCGGTGGTATTTTTAGACATCCCAGTGGCATTTGAAATTTAAAACCGTTAAGTGTAAATGCCGGAACATAACCATAAAATTCAATTATTTTAAGGTTCATTTTGATAAAGAATATTTGCCATTAAATATTTGCAAAAAATGAAAATTCCGGAAAGGAAAATATTTTTGTTGATTATATGACCTTACAATATGAAGGAGATCTGATAAGGCGAAACTTTTCACAAACGAGAAGAAAAAAAACTTTTCGATATTCTTACAGCAAATATAAAAAATTAATAGGAGAAAATATTGAATAATTAGATTATTTTAGTATTTGAGGAAAAATAATTTTAAGAATCTTGTTTAATTAAAATAGGTGAACCTTTGGCACCTAGCATTTTTAATAATGATAATAGTATAAAAAAATATTTGATTTCCATGAATCCTAAAAAACCTATGTGAATTATTTTTCTTAAATTATGATTTCATTTAATTATTTCTTCATTTCTAAACATATGGTAACATACATGGCTGTCAAAGAGAATATTTAATAATCACCGCCTACGCATTCGTAAATTAATAGGTCAAAGTTGAACTCAAAATTTATGCCTCATCGTATTTTTGTTTCATATTTTGAGATATTTGACTTCAATTAAAACAATCAGTTTTGAAAAGCGCCTGAGAAGTAGAAGCAATCAGTTAGAAAATTCCTATATTACTTTCATACATCTATTTCTATCTCCTTCAGTATGTTTATTGTTATATTGTTATTGTTAAATTATTTATAAATTGTGCTGAATACCCCTAATATTAATATTGTCCGATTTCTGACTTTCTTTCAGATATTAATTCATTCATCATTTGCATTGGTTAATTCACGAACAATGGTTCCTGATAAAATAGAGCAGACGTGGGCGCTAGTATTTTAAAATTTAATGAGTTAAGTAGCTGCGCGAAGTTAAGGATGCTTACGCACTTTACAAAAATTTTTACATTCGAATGTAAACGAAGCATCTGGAAGCATGAACGTCTTAGAATGCCTTCTTCAAAAATTTTGTACAGTGTAATATTGTAATTTAATGCATTGCAATCGATTAAAAATACATTTGTCCAAATTTCCCCGAATTAACGCCATGATTATGAAATTTAATTAAATTTTTCGAAATCCTTTAAAACACGAAAAACCCTTCACGATGATGCCGACGCTTAACCCTTGAATTTTAAGCTTGAATTCAAAAGAGTATCTTTCTGAAGGAAAATCCCTCCAATACTTCAAATTGTAATATTTTTCTCTCAAAGGGCTTTCGTATTTTTCTGGTAAGAAAAAAAATATTTTCTCCCTGTTTTAAACAAAGAAACTTTAAAAAACATATAACAATTGTTAAATAATGCGTTATACATTATAGATATTTACATTAGCAACATTCAAAATGACAAATTGTTATCATATAACCCTCGATTGTTATGCATAATTTAGGAATAAACTCTTCGATTTAACCAATTGCATTTATAGTATTAAGAACAGATCGAAATTATCACAGGATAAATGATCATTTAGTAGAATTTTACTGATTTATAAGCAGACCCCTGAGCTTTATACTACTTTTTCGTATTTTCAGCGTCTTAACGCGATGGCGCAGGAATGGGCAGAGTTTCTTGTGGAAGAAATGTGCCTTTCCAACAGCGGTTTTACTTTAGATGGACTTCGACTCGGAGAGAATATTACAAGTCGCTGGTCAAATGGTGAATTGGAAGAATCCGGCAAGTTCTCACTTTGCATATCAATATTTATTTAAAAAAAAATGGCTTTTCAATTCTTAATAATGTGCATACTTATGAATCATTAAAAGTAGACAGAGATTTATGATAAAGATTTCCCATATATATTTTATTGAAGTAAATTAATTTAAATCCCAAAATTAAATGACAGATAAGTAAGAAAAAAAATGAGCTATATGTACATTTTCTCATAAATATGGAAATGAAAACTTAATTTTAATATTTTGCCAATGTTAATATTCCTTTCTTATCATTATTTTTTTTCAAATATGAGAGTAATTGAATTTAGAAATCAATATATTTAATGACAGTTATTTTGAGTAAAATTTGGTCCTTTATTTAATAATTTATATGAGTTTACATTGAAAATACAAATGCTTATTTCATTTTTTACCCCACTCAACATATTTTCAAGGCTCTGAACTTTAGAATTAAAACAGTTAAATTATATTTTTGGTTGGGTTGTAATATTTAAACATTATTAGGTATTCGTTGCAAATTCATATTTAATTGACGTGAATTAATTTCTGAAATTAAGATCAATTTTATAATTTTAAGGCACATAATTTACTGTTCATTATATGAAAAAAAAGCTTTATAAATGCATGTATTTCATTTTATTCTCTGTTTTTTTGTCATTAAAGCAAGTGACGTGGTAACCGATTGGTATCAAGAATCCTCTCGATTTAAATATGGCCGTGAACCAGTCAGTATACAGGGTATTGGTAAGTCCGATAACAGAATTTTTAAATTTCAACTTGTTTTAATGAATTAGTTATTGGCTATTTAAATTTCAATTGACATTATAATTAATCAATTAAATATTCAACTCTTCAAAATATTATCTTTCTGTTAACGTATATGAAAAAACACAATCAATCACAGAGCGAAAGATATTTTAATGTTTGTAATATTTTCAAATTAACAAAAAATATAGACACTATTATTTAAATATTTAGGTTAGAAAAGGATGTATTTCACTGAGGCAATGGAGTGTCCCCAAGGAATTAATTACTTTGTATCCTTTTACGCGTCGTCTGTTACTTTTCAGAGATGAATAAATTATATATGTCATGCCCAAATAAAGCATTTTTTCACAGGCGCGCATTTTATTCTGGTTAATTTTCCATTTTTTGCTCCACGGTACATTTATTTTGCAGTCGAGAAGTTTAGATACTCCGAAATTTATTACAAACCAGATATTTTATGAAGGAATTATGTTTTGAACAAATAATTACTAAATACATTAAGCTAAAACGTCTGTTGTATATACGCAATTCCACATTAATGACAAATGCCCGCGTTTTATTTTTTAAAACTTTCGGACTAAGTTTTCTAACTTTTTTATTACAAAAATAAATTTTAATTGCTAATTTATATTCATAATAGGAAATAATTGCACCTTTATGTGTTTTTGACATTCTTAAAATACTAGCTATTCAAGGTCAGTGATGTCTGGATAATATTTCTTCGAGATTTTTTTTAAATGAGATTTCTGATGCTATTGGAAAAATCGAAGCCAAGGTTACACGTAGAAACATCAGATAATTTTGGAGATTTCCTTCCACTGCGAACGCCTTTCTCTTTAATAATTAACTTTTGAACTCTTTGGATAGAATAAAGGTTAGCCAAACTAGACTTTTAGTCTTGGAAGAACCAATGTTCTTTTTAAATTCTTTAATAATTAATTAATCATTTTTTTGAAAATGAGGCTTGTATAATGTCTAAGTATTTGTACGTTCTATACGTTCAAAATTTAGAATGTGAATTTTTTTGAATCACAAACTACTTAGCTAACCCAAATGTTCAGTTACATTGGATGAATTAAGATAATGATGATAAAATATCCGATTCTACACACTAGATCTTTAACATTAAACTGCACAAATAAAAGATCGCCAATTGCGAAAATAGTGCTGAATATATTCAATCAAAATCATCTCACGCCTAGTTTTCAGTAGACAAATCTTTTCCCCGATTAAATGTAACTTAAAATGAAACTATTTTTATTGCAGGAAACTTCACTCAGCTTGTCTGGTCATCCTCCCACAGCCTAGGTGTCGGTCGGGCTATTCGAATCGCTCGGAACGATGAGTCAGCGGCAGAGCGAGGCAATCCTTATTCCTCTAAAATCGTGGTTGTCTGTTTCTACTTCCCTCCCGGCAATGTGGCCTCTTATTTTACTGAGAATGTTCATATACCCCTTGCAGAGTCAAAACACTCCGAGCCCTCTACACCCACACCTTCCGCTGGTCGAGATCCCTCCTTTACAAATGTAACCTAATACTTGTATCTCAGCCTATCTATATCTCTTTTATTTCCTGATTCAAATTGCTATTGCTTTCTCCTCTCCGTTTAAGTTTATTTGCTTATGAGTGTGTTTGATTGTTATACAACCTGATTATCAGTACTCTATTCCTCATACCTTGCCTCCTCCTCCTTCTTCCTTGTCCTGCTTATTCACACTGCTTTTTATTGCTCAACACCAAAAAAATTAATATAAAAGTATTTTTACTAAATCTTGAACTGCTTTTTATCAATAGGTGATTGCATTCAGTCAAGAAAGGATGTTTCTCGATGGAGAATTATGTTGTTTGATATAAAGTGACAAGTATCAAATATAAGAATATAAGAACAATATTATCTAAGAAAGAGATGCACGGCTTTCATTACCTAGAAGAAGGAAAATTAGAACTGACGAATGCATTAGTTGTTGATTTTCAAGAGCCATTGCCAATGTGTCACTTGTGCATTTTTATTCTCGCATTTCACAAATTAGTTCAAATTTGTCAGACGAATCAATCACATTAAAAAACTTCATCTTGGGGTTACAGGGATTTTAGTTTGAATGAGATGACTAGGATAAAATAAAAACAATTTTCTGATGCTTTTTGATTAAAAAATCTGACGCACTTTTGCGTACTAAGAAGAACACATCAAGGTATCCTTTTTGTGAGCATGAGCAGGTAGCACTGTTGTTTACTGATCTCATATGAGAAGAAGAAGCAACCGCACAATCAAGTCTTTTACTCTGAAGAGTGTCCTTTTTCACAATAGCGATCAAATCTAATAGTCAAAATCAGGAAATTAGATGATCCTTTATATTACTTTGTACGTTTACTTGTTGAAATGAAAACTTTAATTTGAGGAAGGATTACAGCTTAGGAGTTGTAGGTGTGGGTCAAAGATAACTTGCCGGGCTAGTACTTTTCTAAGATTCAGGATAGAAAATTAAGTAAGGATTTCGAAAAGATAATTAAATTAGAAAGGATAAGAGAGATTGCCTTAACCTCTTAGTCATAAACTTAAAATGTGAGTAGATAGTGGAGTAAAGTTAATTAAGAATGTATTAGATAATGATAAAACTTTATTAACAATTTAAAGACAGAAGTACGAATCATATATTGTCCAAAGTGGTGATAGAAAATCATTTTTTATTTCGCCTTATAAAAGAATTGCTTTCTTCTTTAAATGTTCTTGAAGTATTGGAGATTATCTTGAAGTATGAATATCTTTAATATGATCGCTATTTGAAATAATCATATTTTTTTAAATAATATTCCAAATAAAATACCATTATTATTACTGATGGTAGTACAAAGGAGCATCCGAAAGTTTAATCAATTGATTTTATCTAAATATGCAAAGAATAAAATGAGGGAAAGTGGAGGAATATAACTCTGCCTTGAGGTCAGAAAGCTGAAAGTCTTGCCGTACTCAGATTCTTGAAGTATCAACTTACCCACACTCTCAAAAGAGACACGATAAACTTATTATAACTTTACGTTTCAAGGCTTAGTTTTCAAAATTGGATTCCTGGGTATCTGAGTGAATTTCTGTGAGAGATTTAATTAAATGGCTCCTAAAGCAATCTTGATTCATCTATACACTTTGCAATGAAGTGCAGACAGATTAGACGTCCAAAGTCATCTATTACAAATCGAACTTCACCCAAAGTCAGAATTTATGCAGACCTTTATAATTTCCTAATACGATTAAACAGGTGTGGAGGTATTCAATATGATAATAGGAGGAGACTTAAGATACTTCAATTATTAAAATGATTTATTAATATAAGTGCAGCTCACCCAGAAATCCAGGGATCAATTAATAAAAATTGAGTTTTGGAACATTTAATATTGCAAAATGAATTATGTTCCTTGTGTTAATGTGAATGAATCGATAATTCAAGCTGCAAATAAGGTAGGACTCTTGGTTTACCATTATTTACTATCCACAGTAATGTATTACCATGTGTGATAATAATTAATAGTAAAAGCGCTTGTCGAATAAAAGCGTGTGAGGAAGAAATTGGCCATGTAAACACTTACGTTTTGCGCTACCAGATGTGTATTTTCATATGATTATTCCGAATTCAAGACTGTTCAGAGAATTGAATATAACTGTCAGGATAATAGATCTCAAGTTAAAGATGGAAAGGGATATCAGTAGGCAGAAATGACAATGTCTCACCTGGTTCGCACTTCAATTCTTATCGTGGATACGATTTTTAGGCACATAGATTTGTCGTTACTCGAACTGCAATTTTAGCTTATCAGTATCAAATGTAATTTCTGCTTTATGAAGTTGAGGAGTAAAATTTCTTTCCCATATCAACAAGCATCAACTTAATGTCAAGTGTTCGGATAACAAACCATTTGTAGGCATGAAGTATATGGTATTTTAGTTCCATTATTTAGAATATTCTAGATAGTGTTGAGAGGTAATTTAGCTGAAATAATAATTATGTTCAGCGATTTCAAAATATTTCCCAGGGCATTAAAAGCTTTCAAACAGTAAGCATTCTTTGGCAGAGCATAATCCTCTCTGTAGCATGTAATTCCTTCAAAGCCCAGTTTACAGGAGTTATTCTTTCGGACTCTGGATGAGTTTATGTCCGAGATATTCAGTCGTTGTTGATTGGTCGAGTTAATTGAACGATTACTTCAAATCTTCTTACAACCCTGATCGGGTAGATGAAATTAGAAAAGTAATATTAAAATTTGCAGAGCGCACTAGATTCCATTCAAAGTGAACTGTAAAAAGTGTTTTTTTTTTTATGAGGTAATTAATAACAGTATATGTTATTGTTTATTCCAGATTGATGGAAGCTTCTAAGCTAAGCAAAGCTATATTCTTATTTACACCGACACCTCTTAATTTCACTCCATTCTCTCCTATCAATAATATATATTTCTTAGCTGCAAGAAAGGAACTATGTAGAATTATTTGTTTCAGTTCTAAAGCCCCAACTTTCACCTGCTGTAATAAACGCTACATGTTCCGAGATAACATTTTACTTAAGTGAGCTAACAAAATACCTCCTTTGGTGAATCTCCTTTGAAGACTCAAGAGAATTGATTTCATTTCTAGTTCAAAATTTTAAATATTTAAATTCAAGCATATAATATGAATACCTGTTTGCTTCTTACGCGATTCCGTGATCTCGCATTAGAGTCCACGTCCTGTATACATTTTATCAATCTATGTGCAGTTCACTTACATAAACAGAGTGAAGGAGAATCTGGATTTAAAGTATATTAGGTCAAGAGGGGTAGCAGTCTAAATTCCTGACCTTAAATTTGAAGACGTGCACAAGTAGGGTACCTACCTTACAGTTTAAAGTTAAACAGCATACTGAATTTTTGTCACCAACTCTTGTAAGCTGCTTACTAATAAGAAATGTACAATCTCAGTGATCTGCAGATCTATTTTATGCTCCTATGACACGTTTCGGCATTTGGTATGGAGTTTCCATTCATCAAGTACACACATATGCACTCATGTACTTTTATTAAATAGCTGTTCAAAGTCCTTTAGGAAAACTAAGAATTGAGATGTTAACGATTCGATAATTAGTTTTCAGATAGTTCAAACAGGACTCATCTAAGCCAAACTACGTACTTTCAGCTGATACAATTTTTAATAACAATTTAATTAATGTAAACACGTATAAAAAGCAATTACAAATCTCATCTATTTGAAAATGACTGAAAGAAAGGACAAATGAATGAAGGTGACATAATCATGCGGTTTACAAACTCTAAATGAACTCACTCAGACAGTCAGTAGTTAACTTATAACAATTGAGCCTTGGAATACTAGGAATATTACGACGTGAATTATGTCTCTCTTAGGTGGATAAATCAATGCTTTTAAAATCCGAGCAAAGACGTTGATATTTCCATCAAATCATACACTCCCCAACACTTTCCATTTAACTCAATACAGAATTATTTTGCTATTTCGAATGTTTTCATGCCATTCCATAATTAAACTTAAAACACTTTATTAATTTGCCTAATTAATTATAGTAAATAGTGATTATATTCAGTAATGTTTATTCAGAGGTCACAGTATGCAATTTTTAAAAGGGTAAAAGTTGCAATTGTATTATTTTTCTACTTATTTATTTCATTAATCAACTTACGTGCATTCAGGAGCAATAAAGATCAGGCGTCTTAATGATGTTCCACCTTTGCGCCTCCCTTTAAAAGTGCATAGTAGGTCTTTACCAAGTTATTTCGGATCTAAAATAATATTTTCACCTTCCTGATATTTGAAAGTGAAAACGTAGTCAATTACTGTTGTAATAAAGAAGATTAATCTCATTTTATAACAGACGTCATATTCAATCAGATTTGATACAGGGTTGAATGAGCTTAGGTCCCTCAAGTAAAGAGAGAAGCCTCTGAATTGAAAATTTAAAAGCTGCACAATGAGGTTTGAGAGAAGATGATCAAGTGAAAAATGGAAAATATTACCAAAGGATCAAAAGAGCCCTATATAATTTGACTTCTGATTCAGGTTGTAAACCTTTTTATTTCTTTCATCTAGTCTTCTGTGATGTGTCATCTTATTTGCGGAGGTAATACGAATTGATGAGAATCTTATGCCCTCTCTAACATTTAGGACCCATAGCATGTCTTAGAAACTCTCCTTTGCTTATTTCTGTTGAAACTATGTAGATCAATTCCTCAAAGCAGAGCCCATTTTGTGCCTTGTCCGAATGGACGTATTCAGTTATTCTTAAGTATTTTAACACTAAGGTGCGATAGAGTTGGAAACTTTGCGATTTGGGGGGCGTAGATATGTCTAAATATTAGAATCTGAATCTTTTTCTAAATTATTCCAAGTACACAGCGTTTAACGCTGATTATCTGAGATAGTTGTTGGATCATTTTGAATATATTTCCCTTCAAGAAAATGCTGAGACCTAATATGATTTTAACACAACATATCCCACCATACTTTACTCAAGTTGAGCTCTAGGTATAAAATACTAGAGAGTTCCATTTTCTACGCCAATGCAAAAACTCTTACAAAGGATTTTTTAAGCATCGGAAACAGTATAATATTCCACTGAAAGTAGAAATGGGGGTTGAACAGAAGTAAACAATAAAGTCAGGTCGCGAAGAGTCTTACTAACTTTGAGTACTTGCAGTATTCAGTTATTCGCTTTCTCACAAGTAGTATGATTCACTTAGCAACAATCGAATATACAATAGCTCAGTTTTCATAATTTGATCCTGCACTTCTGAATGTGTTAATGTCTGCGGCATTAACCTGTAGGCAAGTCAATTTAACTGAATTGCTGATCATACTACTTAGATTTGTTTGTATCATTTTACAATCAGGAGAAACCATTGTTAAATTAACCTACTTTAAACACATAAATTGAGTAGATGGCTCTTTTAAATCATTGCCTATTGGACAGTTGTAAAGTTGTCTTTCTTATAAATTGATTATATTACACCATTGTTTGTATTTACAACAATTTATATAGACAGTTATAGAGCATTCAACATTCCATTTGCGAAATGGGGAGAAAATATGTTTTTAAAACGTCTTTCTTAAAGTTTTATTAACGTTTATTTCTCCCTTGTGCCTTTAAGATATTTCGATCGTTTGAGACAGACAAATAATTGCCGGGCTTTTAAAATTGCTTTTACAAAAGGGGAAATAGAAGTATATTGTTAATGTCTTCCTTAGAGTTATGACTGATGTCTTCCTCTCCTTATGCTCCTAAGTTATCTCAATGATTTGAGATTAGTCTCTCTGTGTCAACTGTATTTTTGCATTTAATGTTATTAAAAGTGCATCCTTGTGTACCCAAAAACGAGAGGGAAAATAACTTTTTTATTTTACCAGGCCGTCATCCTTAAGCAGGAAAAGACTGGTTCAGACTGGGACAGTCTGGTCCAAATTCAACTGATGAATTTAGAAGAAAAATGTGCAGATCGAATCAGCTACGTACAAATATGCAACATGTCATTTGATAATGAATAGCGCATTATATTAGAAATTAGGTTTTTTAAAATTCTATGTTTGTATTTGCATTTCAAAATATTAAAAACGCTCTTTAATATTGTTCGATGATTTTGCTATTAATTTATTTTTCTCAGAAATTATTCCATCTTTTATTCTTTAAACCAAAGATTAAGTCCTCTGAAAATTCTTTGCGATAATTTCCGTTGGTTGCGAGCCTACAAGAAATTATTTGAAAGTGGCAGTTAAACGACATCCGGACACTAGTGGATTATCAACCAGGTTTAAGGAAACTTCTTCAGCGGATGATCCCTCCATTTTGAAGAAAAAGAAGAGAAGAAATAAAATTGACCAATGAAATTAATCCAACCACACATTTATCAAATAATTTTATTATTTTTTAGAAAGGCTTCTCAAAGCAACAAAGAACTACAAATTTAGTGACTTTAATGACTATCCACCTTTTCCCGCTCTTCTTCCCTTCAGTAATGCTTTCAAGAACGATGAATAATAGCTAGGCAAAAAAAATGCAAGTTCACTTTTACTTGTACTAATATTAGGAGGTAGAAATGAAGGAGGAGAAGTGATCAATTACACTTGGAGGAAGAAAATAACGTATCTCCTGAAGACGCCAATTTCGGTCACGTTTCAACTCCAAATAAATCGCATTTTGCTAATAATGATCTAGCAGTAGATAAGTACCTAAAAAAGATGAATGATTGTTCTTTTTTCTTTTTTAAAATAAAATAAAAATATGCAGTAAGTTATAAATTTAAAAAATGTGAACGACGGGTTAGTTTTTTTTGAAGTAGCCTTTAAATTTTTAATTTTGTTTTATTTGGCAGTTTGGGGGTTGGCTGTTTCTGTCGTCTGTGTAATAAAAGAACCACTTGCCATTTTCATCATAAGTGGCAAACAAAATAAACTGTTAAACAGTACAATTAGCGATGAAATGAGGCGTCGAATTGGAGTATATAACAAAAGGCATATCACAAATATTTTGCTTCAGCAAATTTCGACTACTTTGGGATGTTTGCAATTTTTGAAATGAGAACGCTTCTCAACGTAGTAACCGAATATTCCAAGGCTCAATTTTGTGGACGTTAAGATACATTGTAACGTATCGCAGTTTGCTAGAGTATTCTCAAGACGGTCTTTTAATAAGTAATTAGTACTTATGTCTTTCACCATAATGTAATAACCTGGAAATTTTAATGTCAATTATTTTTGTTGAAACCGTAAATTCCCAATCAACGCTTCATCGAAATATTATTTTTCTTAACATCATTTTTAATGAATGGAAATAAGTTCTATTTGCTGTGCATCTCAATTTTAAAATCCCAATTCGAACCAGATAAGAGAAGAATCAAAGATGAGTTGTTCAGCCACTCGTTTTTTAAATTTGCACAGTTTCAGAAATCGGCTTCCTTCTAGCACCAAACAAATTAGGGTTGAATTGTGGAAAATGTGATCATTTAGCCACGTTAGAATTCATATCTTCTTTCATTAGATCAGTATAATTGATCCGTTATGGTCATGTAAACCAGTCTCCAGCAGAAGCCCACTCTACAAATTCCCAAAAATGTTAAAAACAAAGAGACGTAAATTACGCCGCAAGCTTCAGGGATAACTTTACCGTTCAGGAAAAGAGGTTCCACGTCTTACGCCCTACTCTTTTTGATAATTGAGATATGCAAAGTTTTACACCTGTGTGTCGAAGTAATATTCGTAAGAGGAGCATTAACTGACTACTCTGTTGTCAAGCATTCTGCCAAAACTTCTCAATGATGTTAATTATTCAATAAATAATTAATAAAGTACTTTTAAGACGAAAATTCTCATTATGGCCTTTCCAGTTAAGTATATGGCGTTACTACTTCAAACGTGATAAAGGAGAAGGAGAAGGATAGGTTAGTTGCGTCCTGGGAAAGATAAGAAATCTTTTTTATTGTCTTTTACAATTACCCAACGAATAAGGAAGAATTTTTCATAAATATAAAAGTCATAAATTCATAGATTGTTGATATATTCAATGAAAAATGGTTAGAATTACTCGAATTTTTGAATAATTTTGAATGAAATTTATTTGAGGAGTGAGTTTGTATTATGAAAGTGGGATTTCAATTCTGAGGAGTTATTTTAAAAATATCATTTTGAATGTCCAAACTTTTTGTTTTATTCATTGTACAGATTAAATCTTCTGGCGTTAGTTTTAATTTTCAGGTATTTTTAAAGTCTATTGTTATATTTTTTGCAATCGGAAAAAATGGGATCGGCTTTTTCTGAATATATAATTTTGAAAAATGTAATTTAATTTAATTATAAAGGAAAATTTAAAGATTTGCAACAGCTGAAATATTTAATTTAAACTTCTTTTATTATTTATAGGATGCAACCATCGTCTTTGAAGGTGTTTATTTATGGAGGTATTTTATTGTATGGCAAGGAAATCTTAAAGTCTTAATTAAGTATTATTTAATGTATTTTTAAGAATCCGAAGAGCTTCAAGCATTAACTTTACCACTTTAAACGAAAATTGCTTTTAGTTTAATGGATTTGAAAAAAATACCCTCAACTCGTTAATGGTATGTGAGCTTTAAATTGGCTTTCTTAGGGCAAAATAAACGCACACTGTCAAAAGAACCTTAATGCATTTCAACGTTCTGACTGGTTCAAAGCATGAAACACTTTAAAAATTAAAAATATTTTGCGAATTATATAACAAACTACACAAAAGTATTTCATAAAATATTTTTCTGCTGTAAAAATTTTATTTTATTTTCCCCATTAATTAGTTTTCTTGGGAGTAACCAGTGGCTTACTGATCAAATCCTGATCTACAAACCCATTGATAGAGCGTTTAATTCTGAAGTTTAGTCTTCCCATGTCAGTTTGTTTCTTTTTCTGAAGGCTGGAAAAGCAGCAGGATATTAAATGATCTTAAACTGCCAGAGACCAGGGAGATCACTCAAAGTGACCTTTATAAAAAGTTAATCAATGCGTAATTCTTTGTTACTAGTTTGAAAATCAAATTTTGTTTGGTAAATAACTGATATATTTATGATTCAATACATCCCTGGGAGCCCTTAATTAGTTGTCCAACATGTTAATGGGTGTTTTTTGATTCGATGCTTTATAATTAAAACTAAATCGCTCACTCAACTATGCTATGCTGATTCTGATAGTAATGGTAATAACAATCACGATGATAAAATATTTCCAAGATACTGAGAAATTTACTGCATTTATTCTCCAATTTCATAGTCACTATTATGAATAAGCAGAAATTTTATTATATTTGTATCCATCAAAAACTATAAAATTCAGGCGTGAAGTCGCCTCAGTAACAGGATAATTTACAGTTTCCGCGAAATGGTAATTTTGCCACATGACAAATTGACAAGTGAAACGTGTAAAATGTTACTTTACATTCATGAAATCTTAATAAACACTGGTAACAAATGAGAAAATTTTGGAAAATAAATCAATTTTTATTTAAGATTTTAACCTAAGTAATAAAAATAGGTGATTTTATTATAGGATGCAACGTTAATGAAATGAGAAAAATAAAAAATAAAATATATAAATATGTTGACATGATTTTCGGGAAAAATTTTAAGATATGAAAATGAAAATATCATTCATTCCGCCTCTAAAAAATAATATCTCTTGTATAATCACAATTTTTTAATTTTGAAAAGTTTTAAAACAGATTAAAATAGAGCAGTCCAAAGTGAGGAGTGGATGGAGAAAAAGTATTAATTAAATTCACAACATCAAAAGAATCTTTATGAATTTAATATTTTTATTCAAGTACTCTTAATTACGGAATTTTGTCCGCCACTACTTTGTCCGAATCTTTGAACTCACCTCTTGTGACCCGAGTAAATGCATCTATGGAGAGTTGAGTATTAACTCAAAAGTCTACAATTTAAGATCAAGATATTTAGGAGGTTCATAGTAAGGTGAACTGAAATTGTATTATCACATTAATTAACAATGTGCTATTTAATTCAATAATCCATTTTTGCAAAATTGTTTGATTATCAAACGTGATCTTTTAAACAATTCCAGTCGAATGAAATTTTAAGCCTTTTTTTGTCTCAACAGGCTCTTCTTCTCAAATCTCGTTGACTGAGCATTTGAGCGCAAAAGATTTGACAGAGTGCGCGTTTTAATTTTATAACTCGTGATTTATAGGTTCTTTGAAATAAGTATGATTTGTGTAACTATTACAGAATTTATACAAATCGAAATCCCAGCACGGAAAGAACTTATTTCTGTTTTAACAAAAACATGTTAGAATTTATAATTATACTCATGATTTTAACAAATTAAACATAGTAAGAATACCTTTAGTTAAAATGCCAACCAAAAATTTATAAAAAGCAGTAATTTTAATTTGATTTAATCAAAAGTTAAATCTAACCTGTCTTTTCCAATAACGTTATCCTGATCCTTGTCTTAATTGATGTTTGTTTATTTATATTGACACAGCTTATTTACAATATTTAATTATAAAAGACGTCTGATCACAGTGAACAGTTCAAGGGGTCAATATGAAATGCAAGGGAAGGGAGAGAGCAGAATTACGGACAAATCTGGAGTGTCGAAAGTGTTTTACTTCAATTAATTATCGAAGTCAGATTTTGCATTTCGTTCATTGGAAATGATTCGCTGCTTTACCTTCAGATTTTTCAAGTCTGAATCCTTGGACGTTCTCGTCAACTCATGATTGATGTTGTGTTCGTGATGTCTTTAGCTTTTAATCAATCTACGCAACTTTAATAGCTTATCCTAGTTAACCGATACAGAATAGCAATACATTACATTAATATATATTGAAAGTATATTATTATTAATTAATTTTTTTTTATTTGCAGATTTTACTTATATTAACTACAAAATAACCGCTATTAAAATATTCCAACAAAGGTGAACTGAAATAACTTATTACAATTGTCAACCTTTTTTAAAATTTCATTTTCGGGTTCACATAAATATATTTCTGCTTTTAATGATTTTCTTTTTATTTATAAGTAAGTAGTATTTTGTAATTGATGATAAAATTGATATTCTCCGTTATTTTATCAACTTTTTTTATAAGTTTGGTTAAGAAAATAATAAAATTTAAATGCAAGGGTCAACTTCCTGATAATTTTTACATATTGTTTTCTTTTTCAACCTAAAATGAATTCTGTCCATATTTTCGAATTCTTTTAAACAAAAGTGCGCGTCCATTATAGGATATTTTAATGGGATGTATGCAAAGAATATTAAAATACGAATTCACTTTTCATAGTGTTGGAATGAGAGATCGATTGTAGTCCGTGGAACCTATTGAAAGATTAATAACGGAATATGGCAGTTAATTAAAACACTTCTTAAGACAGGTAAATAAATACCATTTCTCTTGGAAATTGAATTTTCACTTTACGGTTGACGGTTTCGAACTGGGCGGATTCTATCTAAACTATTCACAAACATTAGCAAACACCAATAATAAATATGAAAGCCTCTTGTAATTATTTTTCATGCTCAGAATCATTAAAACATATTTCTTTGGAGTAAATTTTTTAAATCGCAAATAAATTTAAGTTTCCAGAGCACTTCAAAGAAATCCGCAGCGATCCATATGAAATCACAAGTAGAGGATCCAGAAGAGAGGATTTACGCTAAGATGAGTATACCAAAGAACGTCACGTTTGATTTCAGTCGTCTCTATCAAATAATACTTATCACTTATCTAAAAGAATTATTTATATATTTGAAGTCTTATCATGAGCGAGATTGAAATAAACTCACCAATGAGAAAAAATTTGTGTGATCATATCAAAGTTTCATATGACTTACATAGAAAGTAATTTTAAAATAATTTATGGAATTTTTCTTTATTGATTTTAAAGAGTTAAGGTGATTCGAGCGAAGATATTGAACTCTTTGCGAATGCTCGCAGAATAGAAGACTTTGCTCTTACACAACAAGCTTAATTACTATATTCCAGGCTTTCAATATCAAATAGCTTTAAACTTTATAAAAGATAACGGAGGTCGAACTATCACTTCTTAGAACGTTATCCTTATGACTAACTTCTAATTCAACGCGAATCTCTTCAGGATATCTTTCGAAAAAGTAGAAACACTAAATTAATTTAATTAACTGTTAATAAACTGATTAATTAAAAATTATGTCATTGTAAGCACTTCAAATAAAATTACATATTTATAAAATATTCATAGAATGAAAAAATTTAATTACTCTTTACATTCTTTTTAAACCAAAATTAATTTTAAATCAAATTTGCAATTTGAAAATATTTTGTTTTATTTTTCAGCCGAATAAAAAAGTAGCTATTAAATATCTGAACTTGTAATGAATAGGATCACAAATGTTTCCGGATTATATTACGTCTTACCTCTTAAAAATAGGTAGATTTTTTAAAATTTATTTATAACTAAATCTCTCATTTAGAGCTACATGAACAAATTTAATGTTTATAAAATTTGATTTTTTGCGTCCTCGTTCTCACTTGGTTAGTAATTTTCATGAAATTCTCTGATTACATTTTACAAATATTCGCCTTGTATTTCATCTGTTTCTAACTTATTTAGATGGGTTTGTTTTGATACGAAGTTGCGGAAAGCATCGATCAAATTTGCAAAAATAAGAAAATTTTTAAATTTTATTGAAATAACGAACATTGAATTTTCTCATTTATTTATTACATTAAGTAAAAATAAATTTCATATTTTCTATTTAAACATTTAATTTGCTAACATATTTCATAAAGGGGCCACCTCTATCCTAACCCAGTGAGATAACAAAATTATCTTTTATTTTGTTAAGAAATGATATCCTTGTCGAGATTTTTACATAAAATTATATTTTAAACTAGGTATACTTTATTAATAAAAATAAATGCTTTATATTTCACATTATTTTACAATTATGTTAACTTCAAATCTACTTTGTAAAACTGATTTTTATATTTTTCCTTCAAAATAGAAAGTTTTAAAGTTCCATGATATCCCTTCTCTACTTAAAGAGATTGAGCTAGTGTGAAAACAAAGTTGCTCTGAAGTAACGAGTATTTTTTTTCAAAATACAAAATGCATATTTAATTACAACAGGAGTCACATTTTCATTCATAAGGTAAATATTGTGAAAATCCAACCAGAGCCTATCGTTAAAATGCAAAATTAATCGCCGATAATTGAATTATATTTTTGCCGATTTTGAATTAAATTTGACATTTCAACTCGTTTATCTCAATTTTTAATGGAAAACTTAAACAAAACTTTCTGACAGTATTCGATTTAATTCAGTTCACCAAAATACATAACCGGCAACTGGGTCTGGTTAACACTGACTTCCTTTTTTATTATAAACAAATGTTTAATATTGTACAGTAATTTAATTAATTATAACTAAATGTACATATTTATATTTAGGTTTAATTATTTACCTAAGAAAACTATTTGCGTGTGAAAATAATATTTTAAAATGTGGATTTTAATTACTGTAATCATAAGATCTGAATATATATGATATGAAGGTGTTAAAGATTTGAATTATGTAAGTTTTATAAGGCGCAACTCTGTAATTGTTACTTTAATAAATAAACAATTTGGACTACAAATATTTGTTTTAATAAACTAGGATCAATTTTGAAAAATTATTAATTGGTCTACCATATTTAACTGATTTAAATAATAATAGACTATTGCGATTTTCCTCAAGAATGCCAGGACAACGACGTTATATATTGAAAGTTGATTCTTTAATAAAATTAATTAAATGAGTTTCTACGATTAAAATATTTTATTCATAAATGCAACTCTTTGTTAAACCCTGTGTGAGTAATAACTTCAGCATCTGTTTTAGAATCCTATTTTTATGAATTAAAAAATTAAATTATTAGAAAATTTTCTGTTTAGCAAAACCTTTAAAATCCCTTATTTTGCAGAAACTTTGTATTATCAGGCAAAGTTCGTTTCATAAAATGGTACATTGAGCATTTTTATAATGTGGATAAAGGTATTCAGACTAACGTAGTAATAATAACTTAACATTTAGATTAAAAGTAAATAATAAAAATACAAATTTAATTGTTCAAAGAAATAGATTAGTGATTTAAATATATGCACTTTTAAATATTTCACTTTCTTTCCTGGATCCTTTATTTCGGTTTATTTTTGTAACTCTTCATGGATATTCACAAATTACTTGCGATATTTACCTTTATTTTCAAAAATTCATTGCTTTGAAAAGATTCAACAAATAGTTTGCCAATTTCAACAATCTGAATTCAAATAAATTATTGATTATTGTCACCTCGGAATTGGAAGTTAAAATTAAAATCTTTATTACAAAATAACTTGAATTATGCAGATAAATTCTAAAGTGCTTGCAAATTTTATGCAAGTTAATGGAATAATCATTCGTATTTTTCAATAAATGTGAACAATTAAGATAAATTATTACGAATTGATGAATGACTTTATATGCATTTCTTAATTACTCCTTATTCGCATTCTTTATGAAAATACGCCTTTATGATGTTTCGCCTTCGTGTTCCAATGACTCAAGCCTCTATATGCCAAGTCTAGACTAGTTAATTAATTCTCCTTTTTCTCTGTGACTGTCCTCCTCTCATCTCGTCTTTCTCTCTTTCTCGTCTCTTCCTTACTTCCATGAATCCTCGTGATTTATTCAATACACTCTGGCCTACGCAACTCCTGGTGTTCTTCTTTTCGGGATTATTGTTAGTTGCTCTTGACAATCTTAGCTTCTACGGTCTGGTTCTGGTTCATTAGTGCCTACAATGAAATAATTACAGATAAAAGTAATGATTTAAAATAAAAAATCACAATTGAGAGCATAAAAAATTAAGAGACATAAAATTTGTTTAAATTTGGGCATTGTTTATCAAAAAACCCAGATCAAGCTTCTAAAATGAAACCACTCCTACCACATATTCGGTTTCTTCAAAATGTTCGAATACATTAATTGTGGGATGGAGTCATCCACAACCTCAATGCAACTGTAAGATCCACTTCGTTCAGGAAATAACGGCATGTCCAAGTGTCAGTGAAGGGACAATCGATAATATGGGTACAAGCGCGTGTTTTAAGCGTGACCGACTAGAACCCATTCAAGGCAAAGCAAATGCTGTTTAATAAAAACTCTCAGTTTCTCTTATTTGAAATCTTTCATCTATAGTTTATGCACACAGAATTAAAAATTACTCAGCCTAAAAATTAAGAAAATATCAAGATGACAGAAAATTGTTCTAGAGACAGTTTTTTTGCAACTTTGATAGTAATTCTTACTTACGCATTTTGTCAATTCTTTTAAACTGTTTGCAGAGTTAGATCATTTTTTCATGAGAAAATAGGAGACTCAAAATGTTTGGTTTCTGAAAGCAAAATAACTCACTGCTAAAAATTATTATGCCATCTGTGTAGCATTGACGTTTGATATGATTGAATTCCTATTTTAGCCTTTGACTCTTCTCAATTATTCAAACGCCGTTACTTTTTGAAAATAATGCTATAATGTCTACTCTCATCGTTCAATTCTACATCGGTGCTTTAATTTGGAACTACTACAAAGGAGGTGGAGGTAAATATTTAACCGCATCCTAAATTTTCTAGTCGATCTCTAATCTTCATTACTATTAATACAACCGACGAAGAAAAATTTTGAAGTTGCGTGTGAAAGGTTCTTTATTATAAAAAGGCAAAGGATAATTAAATTTATTGGTTAAGTTTGTTTATCTCAATCGGAATTTTGGTCGTGATACCTTTTATAATTAGCCATCGCATTAAAACCTACATACATTCCCCCATCCTGATGATCGCTTGGCAAATGCCTTTTTATCACATGAGATTGTCTTCACCGCATACATTATTTAGGATCTGTTTACAATATAATAGGAAGAAATCACCATGGCAAGCCATACAGATATTTTCAGTTTTCGTCCTTTGAGGTTTTATTTTCATTATACAAAACACTGATCAATAAATTACACTTTAGAGCGTCTTTAATAAAACCTCATGGAATACTTTTTTAGAAAAGGCACTTTCAAAAACTCAAAATGGTAAATTTTTATAATCACTCCTAAATTGGAGAAAATCATCAAGACTCATACTCTAATTTGAGCGAATTTTGGGATAGAAGGAATAACTTTTTCTGAACTTCCAGGTATCAAAGCTTGACAATAACTTGAACAAATAATATTGATCTTCATATACACAATTTTAAAATTCCATGGTAGGAGACTTGACACTCTCATTTAACCCAACGCCTGTCAATTTTCGCTGTTAATATAGAATGGTCAATTTTCTGTTAAATTTATTCACTCATTTGATTGTAGCTAAAATGTTAAATTTAAATGCGAAAAAAATATCGTCATATGCTACGGCATCTGAAGTTTGTCTGACATTCCATGTTTAATTTTAAAGCAAAATTAATCCTAAGCAAATAGATGTCGAATTATAAATATTGAACTTGAAAATCTCTTTTTAACGAGTGTTATTCGGCATTTAGCTGGATTATCTTGAAATGAGTGTTGCCGGAGGTGTTTTAATCGACTCGTTAGTAGCTTGGCTACTAGAAGTAAAGATATGATATGGGGACTGAATAACTATTTCAAATAATAAACTAACTTTTTCACTTAGAACTCCCCAAACGGGAAGTAAATCCTGATTTTGGACTAGAATATGAGACAAAAGACAATATCTGACATGAAATAAAAGGTCAACTGTCGCAAGATTTTATTTTCCACTTCTATTCGATGCCATTGAATGAATGTTTATTTCCCTGTTTCATTGTCTCCTGCAACTAGACGCTTTCCCAATATGAAGAAATGCAAATTCATTTTGCCTTGACATTAATAACTATAGCAAACGGATAAAATAGTACTAAGTTATATAAAATGGATGAAGAAGTGTTCTGTTCCTCCAAATTGGAGGTCACAACCAGTATTCCAAATCTCAGTCTCATCCCTTCTACTTAAATAACCTCCAAGCCAGTTTAGAAAAGCGTATATAATTCCTCATCTTGGATAGCGGAGTCGCCCTAGCGAAAAAAACTCGGCTTTCACTATCCTCGGCTTTATTCAGACTTAACTAGTCCGGTTGGTCGTTCCCTTGTTTTGATGTTAACGATCCTCTGAATTTTCGGATGACCTTTTAAACTGATGCTCTTCTTGCATAATTTTCTTCATCCTCTACATTTCTTCATAGTTTTCGAAATAAAAGACTTAAATAATGCGATTTATTTTTACAAGCAGGAATAAAAAGACTGCCATTAAAAGACAACCAACAGAATGTCAGGGAAAGACATGTAAGTTAAAGAATTAGGAACCATAAGCCGCGGATATTTCTGTGCTCTTATTGTTTATATGCATTCACCGAAAATTCAAATGACAATATTTTTCGATTGCACATCTGTTTAGACCATTCTTCGCGAGGCGATGAATTCCTCAAGCTGGTAGATCCTCTATACATCTGCGTTAATTCACTCATTTGCAATGAACTGACAAAATCGAACATCGTTGCAGACAAAATTTTCTCTTGCACAGAGTTCCAATTGCACCTTCTTCCTCGCCGAACAAATGTTATTATCTAAGCGAACTATTTGCGCGAAATTTTAGATTTTCTTTCCTGCGGTAATTGAAACTACAATGATAATGTTGCCATCTTATCACCTTCTCTGTGAAGACTTATCAGATTTCTAACCTTTACTTTTATAGTCGTGCGATAAGATATCATCAGAGTAACATTTTAAAGTGATTTATTACATTCTTTATAATATTTATCCAGTAATATGTATAGCTTCTTTCTCGCCTTCCCTATTGGTCATTTTTTTGCCTTCATATACACAATACTTTGCATATATAATTCCTATCTGTTGCACTACGCACCCTTGTGTAATTCATTCACTCAATAAATTATCTGTTATTCGATTCCTGGGACTTCTACGCTATTCCGTTAGTAAAATTCTGTTCTATAATTCCAATATCGTTATTAGTGAAGTCTTAGAGGGAAAATTCAGAAATATTACGCTTTTTTAGGTTTTAATACACCTTTCTCCATCACTATATAGACTAAACAACACCGAACAGTGTTCTAAAGATCTTTTAACTGTAGACCACAGCAGACGTACCGTGCAGAAGGAAATATTCAATTATGCTTCCAAGTGCTTTTGTTCGAGTCCTAGTCTAAAGGTGTCATGGTTAATAAAACAATTATCGAGAATATTTTTTCAGCTAAATCTTTTTCATTCACAAGAAGTGCAATTTCTTTTTCTACATTGCAATAGCAAATTCCCCTTCATAAAGAAATACTTGCCTCTGGTCAATATTTTGCAGCAACTGGATTTAACTAAATATCTGCCTAGAATACTGATTACTCTATTGAGAGACAACATTTCTGCCATTTTCTGAAACATGAGGACTTTAAATTCAGGTAAAAATTTTCATTGACCCATGTAAATTCAAGGGATAACTAAAAAGTATAACTTTGATAGTATCAAAGGTGAAACAATAGGAATTTATAAGCATGTTGAAGTGGGAAACTAGTTCCAAGACAAATATAAAAGTGCATTAACCTAACATCACTTTCCAACATGAAAGACAAGGAATTTGTATATTATTGGATTTCAAGTATTTGAAATTTCAATATGATTTTAGGATCTTGGAGATTACTATGACAATGCGCGAAAGAAGTAATTTGTGTGAAATTTCATATCATCTTCAACGTTGATCCTTTTGGTAAATTCAGTGGGAAAAGAAATCATTTACTTTTATTCCAGACCGAAATGGCCAGCCATATTAATAAAGTAAGGCAGAATTTGAGTCTCTCATCGAGGAGGCCTCATGATGCCACTCAACTGAAGATAAGCACTGCAAAGCGATTTCCTAAATGAGGTTGAGCTTTGTAGTTAACTGTTGATTGTTGTCAACTAATGCATTTGTCACCAATATTGCTAGGAGATCACATGTGATTGGAAGACTTATGTGGACTCAAATCCAGAGGGAAGGATCAAGTCTGAAATGTAACAAAATCAATAATCTTATTATGTTTTGAAACAAAGCTTTTCTTTTTTAATCTGGACAACTTAATCAAAGAGAGGTTTTGAGGGAAATACACGGGCGTTTCACTATGCAAGTTTCCACCTTTACGAAATCTACCACAATTTCATAATTCTCTTCCACAAATTTAAAGGATGAGTGTTTCTATGAGCTTTTGGCGACCCTCTTCTTACCTCGGTTGTCTAATACCTTAATTTACCTATCGATTTTTTTCCCAGTTTCCTACCTTATGCACATTCAGCTTCATTCTGATTTACTGAAGAATTTTACTCTTTCTCCAGGTCATAAATCAAACTAATTTGTGCACATTTTTAATTTAGTAGCTACGGAGCGAGTGCCTTCTGCTGTACTCTCCAATTTAAGTATACCTTTTCTGTCTTATGAATGTGAGGTCTAGCAGAAGGATAATTTAGCAAATTTTCTCGCTCCCCGTTGGGGATTCCAAAACTCTACTCTCGTCTCCATAAGTCTCCTCATAATTAAAATACGGACTAAGACAGCTGATATTTAAACACTGGAATAAATTTACTTTTGCACTATACTTCCCAAACCTGATGAACGAAGGCTTTTACTAATACTCCTTTTAGACAGAACAGTAGAGTCCTAAAACTTCCTTTATAAGGGGCTTATATCCTGCTTTCCCTATATCAATAAGACTGTACTATACTATACTGTTCATTGGGAGTGTCCCGATGAATATCGAATCCAATTTAACCGATGTACACAGCACTACCTATATTACAATGCGACGTCCACCCACATGATCAAAAAATAGCTTGAATCTCGAGCATTCTCTACCGTGTTGGAGCTAGTCAGTGGTTTGTAGAGACTAATGTCAGTATATTGTGGGAACTGGACTACATCTAATGCCTACCAAAAGACAACAACCTTTCCCAAGTCCTAATGACGAGAGTTGGGAGTAGATACAAGTGTATTGTACAAGGCTGACCTTAAGATTACGATCCTGCAGACATGACGTGTGAAGGACCGGCTCAGCAGACTCCTCCGAGAAATCCCGCAACAAAGATTCTAAGAAAAACTTCACATTTGGGCTGCTAGGAAGTCCTTCCAATTCTCTCATCTTATAGCCCCTTTTCAGGCATCAGATTCCAAGGAGAATTATAAAAAAGTTTAGATAGCCATGGCCAAGGCAAATCGATCAAGACAACGAGGAAGTCTTTGATTTACCCGAGTCGTCCTGGCTAAAACAGCCAACGACGTCAGTTCCTGTTTCTAATATCGTAAATCCCCACCTTGATGGAGTACGAGCAAAAGCGGTAAGCGGACAACTGTACGTGGTTGTTTGCCGAAAATAATGCTCCTTCACTATCGACAGAATTACTGTTTCTGGGATGAAATGATCGTCAAGAATTTACGATGATTTGAAAAATTACTAACGACAAGAATGCCTAAAACGAGAATGCCATCCATATTATTCATATTAGATTCAGCGTAAGCATCTTCAAAAGTTGCAGTATAAGTCCTTCGAGTTGAGAACAATTAATCATCTCCATTCACATGAACAAACCCCCCTCCCTCTACCATTTCCCTCTGCTTTAGCTATACATTAACTTTACGATTATTACACTCGGTTTACGCAATTGTTGCATCAAGGAAGTTGTTCCGCTTAAACCATTTGAATTAATATGTAGTTCAGAAATAATCTTAACCTATGATTAGATTTCCCTATTATTCCCAACACTCATCTGCTCTAAGGATAACTGTTAATACAATTAAGCTTACCACTATTAAAAGCCATGAACAATTGCAAGATTAAATATATTCTATTCACAATTAATTTACAATATTAATAAGTGATCATACTCATATATTCGCAAGTTAAACACTCTTCTTTCCAGTTTCCAACCGACGTACATCCTTCTCCCGTAGTAGAGCAACATCTTTATCAATGGGCTTGATAACCTGACCGGCCTTGACGATGACCTTGCGTTTGGTGAGTTCTTTATGAGCCGCCTCGGTGGTCCATTCACGACTAACTGGTTGTGACAATACAGCCTCATACTGCTCAGGAGTTGAGTAAGGGAAAGGTATCTTCTTTACCTAGATAGAGAAAGATAAAAATCAATATTAATTAACACCTCAGATATTTAAAGCTGACTCGGAATCAACTCGCACGCATTTCTCCATGTTCTGCCTGTGTCATTTATGTACGTTTTTTCCCACTACCGGATAATTGCTATAAGTCACAGACACATAAAAAATCCAGCTACAGGGATATCATTTTAAACACCTTCCTGTTTAACTAATGTAACTGACAATAATACAAATTGATAATTCCTTTCGACCTAATTAATGAAATAAACAAATAGAGGAAATAAATCTCCACATCCGAAGAGATCAAAATGAGGACATTGGTACAATCTCATGAGAAATGGGCAAATGTGCAATTGATAGCTTTTAAGCAAAACATGGGACACAGCAATTTTGCTCAAATGTTACAAATAATACATGGAATACAACTATCTTCATTCTACAAAATATTCAATCTGTGGTGATGAGTTCAATCACCTATCTCTTGAGTAACCTACAGATATTTTGACCTAGGAAATTCCTAAAAACAAATAAATACGGGTAGCAAATGAAGATAAAAAGAAATATGAAAATTTACCCCTTATCATTTCAGTAAATGTTACATTTAAAGCTAATAGAGCACCCTGTACAAGAGGTACCCCATATCTTTTTTATTTAGTCCATGTTTAATTTAATGGTTATGTTAAAGAAAGGTTCAAATATTTCATTTGCCGAAAGATGAGGAAAATATAGAAAATGCATTCTTTAAAAGTAAGTAATTTATGCAAGATCTTTGTTAGATTATTTGAAAAGTTTACTTCGGTTGAGTAATTTTCAATATAATAGGAAGAAAATTCCACCGGTTTTCATGACTGAAGGTTTGAAATCACTCACAGTTTCACTATCATATTCCACAAACCAGATCTCTTTTGTTTGACACTAGAAGAAACCTTGCATTTCAAAAGGTTCATGAAGAAAAATGGGTGCTTAGGCTAAAATTCACATCCTGTACCATCAATTCAAATCAACTCAAAATTAACAACAAAAGTGCTACTTCATAGAAGTTGTAACTCCAAACGACAACGACTTACACATCAAAATTTCGTATAGCATGGACTTTAAGGAATAAGCTTTCAGTCTAGACACGTCAGCCATAAGTGTCTCCTAAGACTGACTAGATTGGTGGGTAAAATATTAAACTATTTTCTCTTCTCTAAATGAGCAAGCTTCTAAGTAGATGTTTTTAATCATATATAGGTCTGCAAAGAACATAACGTTCAATTATCGATTACAAAACTCCAATGGAACTTAAGTGTGAAGAGATGACACGAGTGAGCAGGAACACTTAATTTAACGGCTCTCGAATGGGCATTTAGCATCTCAGGAGCTTTACATTTTGTTATCAGTACGGAGCGCTAATCGTATGACGCAGCAACTACTCCTCGATTAATCATCCACTGTGCAACTGCTTTACTAAATGGCTACCCTTCAATCTAGGGACTAGTCACTCGCACTAATCCACAATCCTAAACACGTCGCCCCTACAAAATGCGTGAACGGATAATCCTGCAATGTATAATGTGGGTGCTTCTGTAGTTAAAAAGCTGATGTTTGTCGTCACTCAGAACATCACAACCGGAAATGACTCATGAAATAGCACATCCCCTACTTGTGCATATGCACATGTGGATACGCAACGAAAATTACCTACTTAAATCATTTCAGCAACTTACAAGATGTTTCCTCAGGTCCTCATTCACCCTCTCGCGAATAATAACCTTCGCCCGGCCCTTATCCAACCTTTTTCTCTTGGGTGCCTTTATGAGTTTCTTTTTGCGGATCGCTTCATCGATTGCTTCCATACCTGGGCCAGTCCATCGATTCCAGCCGGGAAGGAAAGTATCCAGGTCTTTAGGAGCTTCTTCTTCTTCTACGGCCTTCTTTTCTGCGGCGAACTCTGCAGTGAAACTGTCCGGTTGATCTACAACAGCCTCTTGAAGAGCGGCGAAGAAGTTGTCATCGGCAGGATCGAGGTCCATTTCAGTGACAGTGGTATCTGTGGCGGATTTACGGAGAAGCTCATCGGTAGCGAGAGTGGAGATAAGAGTTGGATGAGTAGTGGATGGTCGTTCAGCGTCATCAATATCATCATCCATTGCTTCGGATTTTGGAGGCTTATTTTCAATCTGAAACAAAATTAATAATAAGTTTTATATTTAACAATGTGTTACATTTTGAAACGGAAGAATTTAAACCTGCAGACAATCTGATGATTTCAAGATCCAGATACAATGGGGTATTGATTCTTCAAACATTTCTTGAACTTCTATTATCCCTTTTGCTAAGACGCTATCCATAATTAAGGGTTATTATTTAGCCAAATAAATCTACAAGAGTGGATTGCTTCTAACCTTGGGAATAGGATAAAACAATGATTTCAAAAATGAAGTAGAAACAAATTACAGTCTCTGAGTCAGATTACAATATTCATTCAGACTTAAAAAATCTAAACCAAAACATGAACAATATTGTTCTAAATTTCTCGAGATCAACTTATAAGACCGCTTTCTTAATTATAGTCTGTAGAATTTCTTTTGCTAAATTACCACCTCGGAAAGACGGACATAGAAATAATTATATTATTTGATTGAAAACAAACAGAAAACGTCCCTTCGAGGGACACAGAGACGCAAGATATATCTGTATAAAAAGAATGCCAAAGAAATTAAATTAAGCACAATAATTTCACTCTATCATCTCAGAGAAATGCATTTTGAAGCTGCTAGATGCAAACAACTCATTCATAGTCTCAGCTCTAATTGCTTATAATTACTCCTCCCCTCCCTTCCTCCTAAATATAATTGCTTTACTAATCCAAAAAACTTATATACGCAGAATGTAAAAATACTATGAAGAGAGAAGTCTAGACCCTTCTTCTAAAATTTTCCCTCTCTTTGTCGAGGTTTATTACTAACGGCGAAATACTCCCAAAGACCTAAAGGAGAAAGGCAGTCAGCAATACTATTTAGAAAGCAAATTTATAAGGTTTATGAATACTTGAGGAAGCAAGAATACAGATGAGATAGCGGAGTGAATTTATGAAAACAGAAGAATTCAAGACTCCTACTTCAGAGTTTTGTGATCAAGTATTTTGATTTTCTTTTCAGATTCGGCAGAAGAGTGTGGGAATTTTCAAATTCGCCTGCATTCTACACTGTTTAGTCCAAGTCAATTAAAAACGGTTAATATAAGAGAAAGAATGAAATTGCAGACAACTGAGATTTCTTTTCACCATTATGTTAAGTGCCGGAAAAAATTCTAGATTGAAGATTAATTAAACAGTGTTGTTATTAACAAATAACGGTTACATGTTTTCTATCTTGAGAGATTTGTCCAGAGTCTGATGAAATAAGGTTCTCCTGCTTCCCTGACTCTGACTTCTATTACTTCAACCTCCTTTTAAAAATGATTTATCCTTCCCTTCCTATGAGTTTTAGCGTTTCCACATTATAAAAGTTATAAAACTTTTTGCGTTGGTATGGGAAATAAATCGAGATTTACCATCTAGAAGAACAATACTAACCGCGCATACGGAAAAATTCGAAAGGAAATCAAGATAGCAACTACTATCACGCAACTTGTGGAAACAAATACATACATTTTATGTGAAAAATATCAATAATCATGAATACCAAAAGATTAGTTGATTTAATTTAGGAAAAATTATAGTGAAATGCTATATATAAATATATTTCATGGTCTTATCTACCAGCTTATGATTGTAAAAAGAGAAATAAACTGAGGTTGCCTGATTAGCCACCCAGTTAAATCAACTGATTAATGGAGGCCAGATTATAACATATATCCCATAGGAAGCTGTACAACTCAGTGCATTAAAAATAGGAAGTAAGACTTTGTTGCTCTGATTTCATTTTCTACTTCTACTCAAATCCAATTACATTGTTTCATCCGCTATTGAAAACTCTACTATTTCCTGCGCTTAAACGCTTTCCTGAGGACGCATTTTTAATTTGCATTGTCACAGGTAATAAGCACTAAACGAAGAGAACGAAATGCAGTTAATTGCATAAGTGAATATAATTTGATGGTAAATAGTTAGCGGAAATGCAGCCATCTAACAGTAAATTTTAGGTATTAGCTTTTAACGTGAAAAATGCAGAAGTAGTCAGTTAATTACATGGGAACACACTTAAAAGAGGAAACATGATGCTCCCACAATGATGATGGTCGCTTGGGAAGGAAAAGATAATTTTCCAGAAAAAAAATAATAAACTGTGATGGAAGATTAATTAACCTCAATTAAAACGGAAATTAGGGACATCGCAGGAAAGTGTGGTATAAAGGAATTCCCCTTGATTCGTTACCAAGGAAATTTAAGCCCGCAACTTGGTATGGAATAAACCAAAGTGAATTCGAGAAATGACGAAATAAAAATTCATATATGATGCAGAAAGAAGTACTCACTTGCAAACTCTCTCAAATGCTCTTTAGTCAATTCATGACGTATTTATGAAATCCCTTTAATATTTAATACATCGACAGACGCTTTTAATCTCCTTCACCCACGATTTGAGGAATCGAAAATTGGATTATATATAAGGCGTAAATACTAGGTTAAACTGGTTAGATGCTATAATCAAATGAAAATGGATGTGGTACAACCACCATGAACTGAAGCTGCAAAAGAATTTAAATCCCCGTCTATGAAAATCAGCGCGGCTGTCCCCTATCTTCTTGGAAACTATTCTCTAATAGAGATGGATTTCTCTCAACCTGAAGATGTTAGGAACAGAGGCACAAATTTCAGTTCGAGCTCCGGAAATATCCTTCCTTTTAAAGATAGACTTCTTCATATTTTACATACCTCTTTGTTTGATAACTAATACTTACACCAATAAATTAAAAAAATTCATGTCCGATGCATCATGCATGTAGAGAAATTGGTTACACAGCCAATTTTCTTATATTTTTTTGTGCTACCAGATATGTACTTCTATATAATTATTGCAAATTCAAGGCTGCTCCACTAAATGAAGAGAAAACGTTTCCATGAATTTAATCTTCAGAATTAAATCAAAGCTGAAAAAGAACATTAAAATGAAGAAAAGGTTATCATAAAGAAAGGTATAGATCCCTCTTTAATAAAATTTGGAAGCTTTACATCCTATTGTCCGATTCGTATTCTCCATACAATTTCTAAATAAATGCACTCAGTAATTTAATAAAATGTTACAAAAGGCACAAATTATGTGCAAATGAAGTCTAATTAACAATCTATTTTTTTCAATAGAAATATGACCTGTAATTACCCAGCATCGAATTACGCAAGTTTTTAATAATCTACGGATTATTAATAGCGGACCATTTCTTCATTTACAAGGCAAAAGCAAGAGATTAAGAGATGCGTAAACGCGTTCATTTCCTTTACATCTTCGCTTAATTTCGCATTTGAAGTAGAAAAAAAACTATTCAAAATGTCAAACATGAGGGAAAATGTAATACGTACGCTTGAAGCAAAAAAGTAGAGGCGAGATAAGAAAATAAACTAGTCTGTCAAGTTTGCATCTGACACGAAAACTCCAGGACACTTTCCTCGATAATCAAATGAAAGCAGGTTAAGAAGGAAACACTTATTCTCACTGACAAACTGCATTTATTAAGATCTAATCAGAATATGGGTGAACGAATTTGAGCTTCACCACGTTGATTGCGTTCCAGCTGTTATAAGTAATCATTGGTCATACAGTAAAGAATTATTTGATTAGTGCTTAAACATGACCTTAGGTAAACTAAAAACTATATTAATAAGCGAATGTCCGCAGAAGAAAAACAATGTTCATGCATTATCGACGGGATCACTATTCGATACACTTCCCATAATATGGCGAGAAGACTGATTTTAAGATTACACAGAACCATAACAATTGCAAAAACTAGCTCGCCTTCGAAGAAGACTTCGTCTTTGGGCTGCTATGAAAAATCTTCCCAGTTCTCTTTCTCCAAAGCATTTCTGAGCCAATGAGATTTCAAGCAGAACTAAAAGCTATACTGGCACAAAGTCATGGCTAAAGCAAATCGATCAGGGCGCCAAGGAGGCCCTTGGTTTGACAGGGCCGTCATGACTAAAACAGCCAACGCCGCCAATTCTTGTCTCTAATAGCTTAAATTTTCACCTTAAACGAATTAGAACAAAAACAGTTAAGTGCAAAGGTGATTTTTTTGCGAATATTTGTGGAAAGAAAAGCAATGCTCTTGGACAATCAACAGAATCACAGTTTCTCGGGTGTAGTGATCAATAAGGTCTTACATTGTGAAACTTACGGTTGTTTTGAGTCATGTAAAAAACAGGGGCAGTTGTGACTCCCCGTATCTGAATACCACCATTACCGTTGACATTAGATTCAATGTGAGTTTCTTCAAAAGATGTGTTTGTGAAGAATAATGACATGTGCCCTTCTGAAATGGGCAGTAAAAATCCTTAATCCAATGGACCAAGCCTCCCAACCCTTTCTCTCAAACATTACCATTATAACTATGCATTCGCTAGTCAGATTAGTGCAATTTATATTACTTTAATAAATTGAGGGATATATTAACATTAACATAGGAGATAGCAAAGCGGTGTCTAATGTAAGCCCATTTGAAAATTGATGCAATCTTGACACGCAAATCCGATTTATTAAAGAGCCTTATGGAAACTACATATAGAAATACATATACCATCAAACACAAAAATTCTCATTATTATACGGAAAACAAATTATAAACCCAATAAATAACCTAATATGTTTGCATTTTGTTCCTCATGATGAAGACTACAGAGAACGCTAAACAAGTATTGCTACTTATAAATTATCAGTAAATACATAGTGAGCAGGTGAGAAAACCTCTCACTGGTAGGACAGAATAATAAAATAAATCACATCGAAATTTAAGAGAAAAAGAATACATGACAATACCATGCTATATTATAATCAAGGTAAATACTCAAAATAGTCGAAATACTGCCCTGTTAGTAAAAGACTACCTAATTAATAACGACATAAATCAATGGAAAATTAAAACCAAATATGACTTACTTAAAAATTATTTTTGAAAAGCTATTTAAATAGGGCTTAAGGAAGCCTTGGAAGCCAATCACTGCAAAATTACCTTTATCTGAGTAACAATTCAATAGATTACGTGGGCGATAGGAGACGATTTTTAAACGCATAAAAGTTCTATTTATGAGCCGTAAAAACAAATTAAAGTCTGTTTACAACACTCATTATATGATGAGCAATATCCCTGAACTTCTGGTGGAAAAAGAACGAACCATATCCAATTCATATTTAATTTCGCATAGTTCGAGCAGTTATGCAATTCAATGGGTGGATCAAAACCCGCAAAATTGCCCATCTCAGTCAATAAATATACGAAACGCTCAAGCGCCGATAATTACACATATCAAATTATTCAAACATGTCCACGTGTAAATTTAATTACCATGTAAGGTCAAAAGGTGAGGCTAAGGAAATCGAGATCAAAACCTATAGACTAACATCTCTCAATTAGAGCTTTATGCGTATAAAAGACTTAGAAATAGGAATATATCAATTATGAAAAAGTAATATATAACGTACCTTAGCCCACCAGTTGGCCAAATATGGAGGCATTTCTTCTTCTCTTCTCTCATCATCACCGCCTCCATCAAAATTAGAGCCTTCAGAATCGCTTTCCAGTTCACTCTCTGACGAACTAATATCCACCTCCGAGAGCACCGATTCCTCATCACTATCATATTCACCACGAATCTTTTTCGTCAAATCTCGTCCCTGATCATGCATGGCGGCCACAGCTTCTCTTGCCTCATCATCGTACTTGGCTCTCAACCTTTGCATTCGAGCAAACTTGCCTCCCATTCTGTGACGCAAACTGGCTCTTTCTTTTGCTCGCATGCGGTCAGCTTCCAGTAGACGTTCTGCAAAGGCTTTCGGATTGTTCTGTCTCAGCAAAGCAATGTTCTTCTCAAATTCCTTCATGTTACGACGCTTTGCGCGACGATGGTAATTCTTGCTCTTAATCTTCTTTTGCTGTTTGGCTTTGCGCAAAAGGGCAACTTCACGCAAGCGTTGCCTCATTTGGTCTTTAGCCTTTAGAGACATCTTCTTTGCGAGTTCGATTTGCGATTCAATCTCCTTATCAGCATCCGTAAGTCTGCAATAACATCATGTATTAAATGCAAAGGTTCACGATCGAATTTAACATAAACACAACATACGTACGGCCTCACTGTATCCTTGTAGAGAGCACCAAAAAGCTTAGCCTGAAGAGAATCCTCATTCTTCCTCGCAGACTCAATTGCCTTAATCTGTTTTGCTTCTTTAGCATCCTCCGCTGAGGAGAACTGGATAGCTTTACTTTGAAGTGGGAAGATAAGTTGATCAGCCAAACGGTTTTGGTGGACAGGACCCTTCCATAAATTGAGTCGTGCTCTGTCTAGATTGAACTTGACGCGACGATTTGTCTTCTCATCACGTAATTCATTGGGTGCTTCAATGGGAGAAGCCTCAACTTGTAAACGTTTCAATAATTTCTGCTGTTTGGATTTATTTCCAGATTTGAGCTTTAATAAGCCCCAAGCATTGGCTTCCGGTAAAGCAGGAATATTTTCCTAAAATTCGCATAACGAATAAACTCATGCATCAACAAATCAAAATGACAGACTGCCACCACACACTCACCATGATCACTAATAAACAGAATGTTCGCCGAAATTTAAGTAAAACTAAACAAAATTGATGGTTAAATTTATATATGCCTATTACATCTACACGAATTCAAAAAAATATAAAATCAGATTTTTCACAAAATTTAGATTCAAAGGAGATTAGAACCATGTGTTTTGCATCCTCCGTATTTTTAATACATGACATGATTTACTTCTAAGAAAATGCAAATATCCTTACAAATATACATTTATAGGTGTAAGTTAGTACCTGTTTGATTTATCAATTTTCTTCTTGATTGTACTTTGGTATAAGGTAAATTGTTCATTTTGTAAGAACAGTGCGATTTCGACTAGGAAAGCTATCCCACTATGTTAATAAACATGTTAATTGCATGGACGTTGGTCATGTCTAATCGTCGACATTTTCCATTATGGTTTGTTGCTGCGTCGATATCTTTTTGAACGTCAGGACCGCCTATGCTTAAATGTCGTCACTGGCTAATAGTTTCCTATCATCAAGTATCCCATTTACAAGCTGACAACTAGGGTTTCCTCATTTTGGCATATTTCTGTTTAACATTTGCATACAACTGTTTGCTTTCATTTTGTATGTCCTGTTTTTAATAATATTTTATTCGTTTTCCCAACGAATTAAGAATTTATCTTATTACTAATGATCAACTGTGCAAATTATTAAATATTAATAATGCATGAAATCGTGCGTTGCACTAAATAATTGGATGCGACATTGTTTTATTCGTTACGTCTAATTAACGGCTCTGATTGTTAGGAATTTTTCTGGTAAATTGAATTATTTCTGATACACGTTACCTCCTGTTGTTGCACTTCATTACAGATAAATGATTAGTAAACTTCAAAATTTTAATCCAATTTTAGAATCAGCACGTCTTTTATTCATCCCGACCATATATTTAACGATTTTAAATATTAATGAGACAATCGTTCAAACCATGATAATGATATATGTCGAATGATTTTCTTAAAATTTTATTATGTTTACACGATGTTCTATTAATTGCATGAATTATTATCACATCACAAGAAATTTATATAAGTTCAGAACTGATCAAAAATTTAACTTCCAAAAGCTAAGCAACATTTTTTAATAATCATTCTATGTAAAATAATATGTAACTTAGTGGATATGCCATATTATCCTTCGAAAATATAATGAACTCTGATTGTTTTCCTCTACATTCTAAAAAAAATTCAATATTAATAATTCATTCGGTAAAAGAATTTGTTGACAAACTACAAGAAGTAAAAAAATCATAATTGGCAGATCCCTGAATAACACTTTTAAATAGATTTCTTTTGTTGGTTTTAATTATTAATCGATATTCATCTCCCTCTGAATTATATATTTGCTCCGAAAGTGACCCATTAAGTACTTTATTAGAATTGAACGTTCGAATATTTAACAAGTTAAAAATAAATACATAAGAGTTTTTCTTTATTTAAATACCAAATTAAATAATTTGTTATGCTATACTGCCGTATTTTCAAATTATGTAATATGCTTTCGTTTATTTACTTAAAATCATGTATTAATTGTTTTTTTATTGTGTTAAATAATTCTTCATAATCTTTCTTCATATCATTAGAAGAGCTGTTTGTTTGTTTACTTAATGAGCTTATTGGATATACGGATAGCACTGCAATTATTTTCCGATATTTTTCTTCATTGCAAATTCTTCTGCCTTTTAAAAAAGTTTTATTTATATTATCTAGCAAAGCATTTTAGTATGCTGCAATATATTTGTTTGGAGTTATAAATAATTTCAAAGCTTTTCTACAATACATTTTTCTTTATTAGTGTAAGTCAACTATCTTCTGCAACATGAACACATTGGGCGAGAAAAATGAAATGTATGGCTTATTTTTTAATAAATCGAGCAGTTCTTTTCCTTTAATCGTTCGCTAAATTCAAAATTCTTTCTAAAAGATAACCATATTTTCCCCTCTAAAATTATCTTTTAATAAAAATAGCAATGTAGAAAATGGGTCATACGATGAATTTGTAAAGTATGATGATCCGATCAAGTTGACAAAGACTTATCTACTAGATGTGAGATTTTTATTTTAAAATTTACAATTACCAAAAAATAGTTGTTTAAAATAAACAAAGCGTATTAATATATCAGAATGCAGCCAAAATTTCTGTGTCTGATCTCCCTCCTGATTTCTGCAAAATGATGGGATCATCATCAATTGACGAAAAGACTCAGAAAATTCTTTATGAGGAGTTTCCTGTTCGAATTACAAGAGTGGGTGACGATATATATGCTTCCACTGTTCGAGAGACGCAAGCTTCACCTCTTGAATTAATCGGATTGATAAATGATATTAAAATGACTCTTGTTCAAAGAGCAGCTAAGGATTATCCTCTGTGTAATATCCGCGAAGAAGCACTATATGGTCTTAGTAGAGAATTGCTTCGTCAGGTAAGACTTATATGTCAATTTCGATTTGCTCTCTTTTTAGCTAATTATTGAATGTCCAGAAAGGGGACTGTTGTTTAAACAAGTGCTGGAAGAACATTATAAGTATTTTGAAGCTTATAAAGTCCTTTTAAAACACAATGAGGCATTCTTATCCCGAAAAAATCTTCGGGCAGCATATATAAAGAACTTTCAACTTGAGAAGGTGAGAAAATACATTTGATAACTCGAAAAGGTCTTTGTCAGCACTATTTTAGAAATGGTAATATTATTTAAGTGCGATAAATTAGAGCTAAGTCAATTTCGATCAAACTAAGTCGATTCAAGTGTGAAAGAAATAAGGAACGAATGGCGGAGAGTGTTAACTTAGGCAATATATTTGCATGTTGGTAGGTCTCTATATTGACATCTCCACCAATTTTCTCCTTATGCAGCTTTGAAAAGTTCATGAAGCCCATGTTTACATAAGCTGAATATGTAATTAGCGAGACCTCATAGCGTAATGAGATTAGATACTAGAATTACAGCGTTATTACAGATAAGGAGAGGTCTGGAATGCTTCACATTTTAATATATCCAAATATTTATTAATACAAGTTGACAGCTACAGGATAAATGAGTGATAAAGATACGTGTATTCAATATGTCGAATTCTGAGACTCTTGATATGGTATATTGGACTTCGACAAGTGTAGATTTTTATTATATGATCTATTTAATTGAAGACGCTTTTTAGTTGCTCTTCAAAATTAAAGTAGCATTTTGACAATTTCAGTATTTTTTTTACTAAAATAAGAGAGAAAGAGAAATACAAAGTAGAAGAGTTTTGCTCTTCAAAAATAAAAGTTTTTCAGAAGTTTGATCAGTGACGAGTACGTCATTATTTCCCCACGAATTTTCAGGACTCAAGATATTTGAAAAACCCATTACGGTTAGAGATTAGTCGACCAGGAGAACAGTTGTATAGAATGTCAGTTTCCAGTAACATATTTTCATTTTCAAAATGGTTTAATAGAAGGTGAAAATGTTCATTTCAAATCGCACATATTTGTAGATAGGGAGGAGAAATTTCGCCTTCAATTTTCGTTAAGTTGTTATCTATGCGTTTTTATGCAATTTTGATAATCAGGTCCAGATTATTATGAGTCGAAAATAAGAAGTACTCATCCGGGAAACTATTGTGGGCTTTTATCTTCGGGTTCCTAAAAAAATCACATAGCATTTATCGTTTAAATGTGGTTATTATTCTCAGTCTACTAGCAAACACATTACGTTAATTTAACTAAAATTTGCCCCAATAGTTTATATCACATTTGTTAGTAATTGTTTTATTTAAATATATGCAATGATTTATTAGAAATGGTTTTATAAAATAAACTTTAAGTATAATTTATATGACTAACAATTACTACTGCACTCAACGTCTGTCCTATCCATACTCAGAGTTCGTTTCAATTAGCGTACTTGTGAAGACTTAAAGTTCAAATTAATACGAATTTAATTTCAAGTTGTCCCTAGGTTGTCCATATCGATTTCGTCCTATGGTTTATCAGGTCAATACCATGATCCATTCACTTTATATGTGACATCCATGCGCGGTCGTATTTGTTTCAACATGAAATTCAACTACACATTACGTCATATTAACATTTATCTAGTCACATGTGTATTTTCTTTCCATAGTCACTACTGGTTAACTTAAAAACAGACACCTTATTGGCTTTGGTGACTGTACTCCGTTCTCTACATGAAGAACTTCACGATGTGCATGAATATCTGTCTATGTGTCAATTATCATCGATACATCTTTGTGCATATATCTACTTTCCGACATCACCGTCATTTCATTCTTGTGTGTTGTCCATATTAAAGGCACTTATTACTATTCAATTCCATTGTTTGGATAATGTGGTAATTTATATATCATTACCCGTGAAGTATTAGAGGGATGATTTAAAATAGAACAGCACTTATTAATTCCTTGTTATCAAACGACAAAATATATGAAAGATATAACTGATCAATAGAGCAGAATAGCTGAGGGGTGGAAATGATCTAACATCATGGTCTTAATGCTAAATTATTTTATCTATCTAACTTTTATTGGGCCTTTTGGATTATGCGGACATTGACTGGAAGTTATTTCTCGCAGCAATGACTGGAGGCAATTCCTTGTCCGTTTTGCTGTCACATAATTTGAAATTGGTGATGCATAAAAACATATCGTATTTTAAAGAAATTCTTTTGGAACACACTACATTTCTATTTTTTGAAGTGTTCTATTCGTTAAGATAGCGAAAAAATATCATAGGTTGAAATGCATTGCAATTCTTAGGGCGTTGAGAGTATCTAATTTGATCATCCAATAGCAAGTTTGACAACAAAAGCAATCCACTATTCACAATTTAAAAATAATGGTGTTTACTAAGCTAAGTTTAAAAGTATTTTAAATCCATATCAATCGACCTCTACTAACTGAAGTCGAGGTGATAGAATATAGATAATAGTGTTCAATGACATAGAGCGGTGGTAGCTCTCTATCCATATTATTATTAAAGAGAGATCATTGTTTACATAAAATAAGTATGTCACCGGCATGAAATTAAATGGCATAGTATTATGAAGGATTAACACGAAAGAATCGATTTTAAGCGAAGCAAAATTTTTCGCCACCGTAAACTGATATATTTTAGTTAAGTTATGTTCATTTGGCTATTCCTAGCTAATAACGATAATTAATATTTTATTTCTTCTAGCTAAGGCATATTTAGGTACCGCAATTTTTGCTTATCTAAACTTTTCTCAGCTCAATTTCCAAGTTCAAATTTCCAGGATTTTTTTAGTTTCTAATCTTTTCCCCCTGCGCTGTTCTTTCTACCCATTGTCAATGTCTGACTGACCGACTTTCTAGTTTAATGTCGACTACAAATTGACATCTCGTAGGAAAACACTAATGCTTATTTCGATGTTTATGCAAAATACTAAAACCAGACATTTTTCTTTTAGTTTGCTGGAGTTTCACTTTATAGGATTGCACTAGTGTACTAGATTCGATTACACGTCCTATGTGGATGGGGCAGGTGCCACAGAACAGTTCTTAAACTTGTCCAGTTTCTAAATTCTAAGGTCAGATGTCGCAGTTCATATTCCTCATATACATATTTTTATTAAATCTTACTGATGATAACCTTTATTATACGTATTCAATTCACTGTATAATAGACTCACGGATTTAGAGTTTGGAGTAAAATCACAAATGCCGCTTAAATTTTATTATTATCCCTGACGTATCATTTTAATTGCTTGAATAAATGTTTAAATATTACTTAAATGAGAAGTTTACAACTTACCTGGTCTAGATTCAAGCTCTGGAGGAAGAAATAGAAGTTCTCGAACAGAAGGCCAGCGCATTGCAGGAAGCTTCAGAGAAAATGAAAAAGAAATTCCAAGAGGAAAGAATTAGTGCCGAAAATAGAAGACAAAATGAACTTCGTTATGAAAAGCAGCTCACAGAACAACTTAAGGTTCGACAATCGTATTATTTTCTATGAAAATGCAAAATTTTACAGGATTTTATCATGGGATAGCATGTGAACACGTGAAACAGCAAATAGACTAGTAAGAGATGGAACAGGATCATATATAATGAAGTCAGAATGTCAAAAGTCTTACTTGAATTGCGGAAATATTGAGTTATTTAGTTTCTTACATGGAACGTAATTCACTTAATTATATTACTATACTCCAAAGCTTATTATACATATTTAGATCCCTGAATTTGTGGTTGATATTCAGAGCTTGTCTATAAGTCGATCTAACTGAATTATTAGTCATGTCACTTGGAATCATTTGCATATTCCTACGGCTTTGAGGAGATATGGGTCTAGCAAAGGTATTTCACCATTATGCAGATAATAATATAAAACTTTATAAAGGCTCGTTTTTATTATCTAATCTTTCCATACCAATAAATTGACCGTCCCATTGTATCCCAAAGTTGACAGACTTGATGATAGCCGAATACGTTTATCAAAATGACTGTTTCGTGCAATTTTAACCGACTCATTAACAATGGTAAATTCCTAGTACATAGTCTGCGTCCTAAATTTAAGACAGGGTACAAAATTCTTGTCACTTCGGGAAGGCCGCCGAGAAAATAGTGAGTGATACATCACGGAAATACTGTGGACCAAAGCATTCAAAGAAGTGTTATTATTGCTAAATGCAAGGGAAGCAATTTCCATAAAGTTTTCATTTAGAAACACCGGAAATAGTGAAATAATGAGCAGTGTTGCACAAAGGACATTAAATTTTGATTTATCAAGTTGCTTACCATTTATTTACTATACTCAGCTCGACATATTATTTTTGTGTGAAATTTTAATTAGTTTGTTATTAATTAATCGTTTGGTAGGTGGGAAAATCAAGGAAATATATAAATATTCATTGTGAAGATCTTAAACTGAAAAAAGGATAACTAATCAAAGTGTAGTGCGCATCTATGGTTGTATAGGGAAGTATTGAGCTAAAAAACCTGGAAAGATAAAGGAGACGTAGTGTTTAACGAGTATGTCTGTGAAGCCAGAGGTCACGGATTCGATGGCCATCGGCACACACTCAGTGAGTGGAACGGGTAATCGCACTGGTTAATTCTGGCTAATAAGGGGAGTGGCAGAATTCGAGCTTCTTTTCAGGGTGACTCCGCGTACTATTTTCTACCTAAGATGAGCGTTGGAAAAAGCTTTACTAAATGTTCTTGGGAGTTATGAAAAATTTAAAGAAAGGGTATTATATTTGATCTTAAAATGGTGAACTTGTATATTTTTATCAATATGAGTGAGTTTCATGTTCCTAATGTATAAAACACTGACATAAAACAGATTTTTTTCATGCTATTGATTTCGAGATGAATTGGTCTCGCAACAATTTTATACAAATTTCTTTTGATTTGCCTGGTACCCTTCAGATTATTATATCCTTATGCTTTAATTGACGAAATAAAGTTTGATCTTACGACACATCTTTGGTACAAGGAACAAAAACTTTGAAATGAATAAATTTATTTATTTGATAAAACAGGGGAGGATGTTAAAATATCATTTTCGTCTGTATTATTGATTAAACAGGATACATGCTCGAAACTTAAGCGGTAGTTCTAGATCTCATGTTTCAAATTCCAAACATCGTTATTTGACTCTGAGTTCCAAGAGGTATTCCATGCCCATAGGATTCAGAGCTGACTGATCAGTTTAATGAAATGAAGGGTTGGTCGTGTCTATCTCATCACATTTACACCTGACAGCTAAAATCAGCTAGTCGACAGTAGATAGTTATTACATTCATGTTGAATTTCAAGCCATTTGAATAAAGTTTGGTATCAAGAGAAGTTTGGGGAGGGGATTTATAGCTTTTTATTTAATTTTTACTGATAGTAAGAGAAAAGTAAATTGGATCATTTCAGTTATGAATTATACATAAATCATGAAGCCAACATATTTACATATCTCCTGTTGTCCTTGGGGTGTTGTCCTCCACCCTTAAAAATCATCATTTCTTGAGAATTTTGACCGTCTGGAGCTTATCTTTCGAGGAAAGTGAGCGAAAAGTTGTAGATATCAGTTTTCAAAATTAAGAGCTTATATTTATTTGCATTTCCATTGTTCCCACATTCAAAGTGTGGCTCAAATTCTTCTAAGCAGAAAAGAAAGCTTACACTCAAATTTGCCAAGTTTAAAGTATTGGATAAAGGCACCATTCACGTCTTTGCAGGCATTACAGAACTGTTAATTGGTATAATTTCATGAGATTATTCCTTCTAATAAACCGGATGCAGGATAATGGTACCACGGTTCTAACGTAACTAATGTTTATGATAAATAAAAATCATTGGTTTTAAAATCTTTTTTTGGTGTAAATTTTGACTTATCTTAACATCAAGTTTTGCCGTCGAAATACCAGTAAATTTACCTCATATATATTTTTTCATTTTAGAGTCAAATTGAAGCATTTGCGCACAAAAGTGAGGAAAAATAGAGCAAGAGATGAACCTATCTGTTGCTTATTAAAAACATGAGAGTTCAGCTGTTAACATGTGACCCAAAAGTAAACGCTTAAAATTGATTCTACTCCCCTTCTTTATCGTTTTCAAGAGAGAAGAATTTGGTTACAAATATGTCTACAACATAGTTGGCTTAAAAAATTAGCGCTTTGATAATTATAAATAAAATACATAGGTCTTTTGAAGAAGTCGGCAGATATTAATCTTGAAGGGAACTATAACAATAAATGAGCCAGCCTATTCGGTTGATTTTAGAGCTCCATTTAGTGGTTGAACTACGTATCTCCCTGATTTATGTAGTACATTTAACTGATATCCTACGCAATATTTTATGTAATAAAACAAGTTTCTAAAAAAGAATAGTTAAACATTGTTACAAAAAAATTTCTAACTACCTGGGGGCAGATATAACGTCTGACATTGAGTTTACTAAAATGTCTTCCCATTATTTAAATCGAGTTCGACTTGTCCAATAGCTGTTTTAAATTCGAATGAAAATGTTGATTTCGCACATAATTTGAATATATTATAAAATAAATTTGGCTTAAAAAGACAGAAGGTAAGAAAAAAAACCTGAAACTTAGTATTGATAATCCGATGTCCTAAGATTAGTAATCTATTTTCTTCATGAGACCATTATTTAAAACACGTACATTTGTTTTATCTGAGGGAAATAAACTCTTCTATTTTACCAGATTAATTAAGTTTTCACTTTGATATTGGTTGAGATATTCTCTGTAACTTGATTCCGTTATAAAATCATTTACATAAATGTATCCAAGTTTTGACGATAAGATAATTGAGTTTTCTCAGCTGGTTCCGGACTCGGAGGAGATGTTGGCGCATTTGCACGTATTGAGTAAATTACGGTATTTCATATCCATTCGTGCAGTATATGATGCTGCTGTTGAACATTTTACAATTGCTATGGAATGAATGGTCCTTATTCTGCTAATCTGACGGCCATATGCGAATGTCCGAGGAGAAGGCAGGAATCGCTGTTCAGCAGACAAGACAATTAACATTTCCAGTTACTCATAGAAGTCAAGGATGGTTGAAACGCTATATGTCAGAATGTCAGATGTTGTCCGCTATTTCCGTGGTTGTTGCTTAGAGAAATTTTACAGCAGCGTAAATTACTGTTCTTCATCAAAAGAAGATCTTCATAAGGAAAACTAGATGAAATCAGGTTGGTTGAGTGAACATGCAAGTCGACGAAAATGACCGGTATAGGATAAGAACTCTGTGGGGGTGAACGCCCACAGAGTCCGCAGATTGTTGGAATTAAGAGCAATAGCTTTCGGTTGTTAACTGACAATCATAGTACCAGAAATCCGGAAGACTGAGTTGAAGATTAAGCAGAATTTATTAAACAACGACGATTAAAAATTGTGAGAGAAGGAGCGTGAGAGATAAAATGGAGAGAGAAAGGAAAATAGGTCGAGGACGAAGGAGAGCGTGAGCTTCGGTACCACCAGTTCTGTAACTGACGCGTCGACAGACCTCGCAGGCGAAATTTGAGTTATCGAGAAATGAACGAGTTCGAATCACCAATCAATATTCTCTCATTGAAATGTTTAAAAATAGTTCAGGTAAACGCAAAAATAAAAACATGATTTTCAATCAAATCGAATTAAACTAATACTACTCAAAATTGTAAAAACACTCTAAAAATGATAGGCTAAAGTGAGTTTGCAGATAAAAAATGAGTCAACGGTATGTGTGTGAAGTGTTAGATGCTAAGCCAACAGACAAAGACATTTGACAAATTTATTAGGATTTCAAGGAGATGATCGAATTAACGTCACTAATACTTAAACGATTCAAGGATACTAGTTTTAAGGAATAATAAAAACGCTTCAACAACTCATGTTTGCATGAATATGTATTGTTCAAGTGATGGTCAATTTTTCTCTGATAATAAATAAGCTAGGAGTGTTATGCAAAATATGCTACTATGAAAATACGATGCGAGCTTCCTTTCCTGAAATGCAAAATTCAACAGCTGACCTCAATAAAATAAGGAAAGCTTAATCCTGGACACATTTAGTCATTGGGAGGAATAGAATAATCGCTTTTGAATAAAGTTGAGAGAACTTATTAGGTTTATTCAGTCAATTCGATTTAGACAAGGGACCCATAGCATTTAACATTACAGTGACCGATGAAACCAAAGTGGCTTGCGAAGTAAGTATATTCCACAACCAACGATTTCTGCACAACGCAGGCTGCGACTGTTTACTTTACTTTCATAGTTTGGACATTTAAAAGTATGCCGTTTAAGTTAAAACTTAGCTAAAATGAAGCATGAAAACGAGTTGCCGAATTAGTTTCTCAAAATCGGAGATTTTAGATGCCTGCATTTTCGTAATCTTGCATTCCACAGGCATGTTTACATTTTTCTGATAGTTTAGGAAGGCCTATATTTCCTATTCAAAAGGTTGGACGGTGGCGCTACTTCCATCTTTGTTTTATAGAGCTATCAATCGACTGCGCTGATATTTGATACTAATATATTTTGTTTCTTAATTGCTAAAATTATTGGTTATGATTTGTTAATATCTTTAAAGACCAAAGAACTCAGTCAATAGGATACATAGTTTTCATATTCGCGTACAATTAAGAAAAAGCTCTGGATTTTGACATCCTGTTTCACCTTTAACTTTTGATAGCTAGTTCCGGACTTAAAATTCATGGAATTAAATCTTGAAATAATTAAATGAAAACCCACTCGTATTGTACTTGACAGAAATTTTTGAGCACACAAGACTCAGTAGCGTTAGAGTGATAGTCAGTAATGTTACTGTTATTAGTTAACCTTCTTGAAACCTGGAAAATTACAAATATTCTCTCCAATGTGAGTAGATAACCAAGCGAGAAAAATGCGAAAAAATGAGTAAACTCCATTTTCTTCAATCACATTATAAATCCTTAAATAAGCTGCATTAATATAAGGTATAATTTTTTGATATATAAACAGATACTTATCTTTGTTTATATTGATACATAACGCTAATATCATTGAGATAATTGAAGGTTTGTTAAAAATTACTGAAAAATTTTGAAAACAAACCAAACTAAAAATGCTAATTTTTACGATATAATGAAGAATGATAAAAAGATTTATGAAGTGATCTTAAAGGTTAAAGAAATCATGAACACCATTTGAAGTTTGAGTTTATTAAATAGTTAGTCAAAATATTCTTTGAATTTTTTAAAATAGGACATAAGATTCTCTTCCTATTCATATATGATAGCATTGGGTGTCTGAAGTATTAGAAAGGTGAGGGTTGAAACTACCCGCTAAAGAAGCAAGACTGGCTACCATAATTTATCAGTCGATCACCAAATACTGGACATCGTAGACATAAAATTGTTCTGCTATCAAGGCGACGAATCATGATGATTGAATTTTGAAAAAAAGCATTGTACAGCCCAAAATGGTAAAATCAGACGAAGTGAGACTCTCTGATACATTAACTCTACTCTCAACAAGTATTCAATCGGACCTTCTATTAATTGAACTCAGCTGAATTCCCACAATTACGAGTCATGAAATATTTTCAATCTGCAGTAAAAATGAAATTTTAAAGAATTTTTAACAATAGTTTAATATAAATGTAAAAATTCAGAAATGTCCTTAATTAAGAAACTTGGACAAAGACATACTTTTGATGGAGAGAATTAACCTGTTTATTCAGTATCCCTTTATCAACAACCTTTAATCTCGTTTTCTTAGTTGTAGTCTAGTTCATTAGATCTACCGGTGTACGCTCGTATCAGATAATGAAATTCAAGTATTTCAATCCCGAAAAGTAAGAATTTAATTTTTAATTCAGGGAAAGCAATTTGTTTATAGATTATTGTGAATAAGCGTACGAAGTGTGATCTGAATAAAATCGTGGATGATCATAAGGTCATTAAGATGTAGAAAAAACAGATATAGTGACCAAAAAGCATAGGGAGTACAAAGAGCGAGAGGAAGCGACAGTTTGCTAGCATGGCCACAATCCTCTGATTCACCAAAAGACATGAAGATGAGTTTAGATCGTGATCTTGCTAATGACTATAGTTCTCCCATGTGTTTGGCTGATTAATTAGATTTGCATGCGAGTGTATGTGATTCTCTTTGAGCTGGTGATGGAGAACTCACGTCTTCAATATGGACCTAATTAACCACTAATCTGATTTGTAAGGCCGGCGTTCTTCTTAAATCTATTCCTATTGATAGCCCGAAAGAGGTAGATTTATGCTGGATAGTATCTTGTGTTACTTACTGAGTGACAAGGCTGTAAGAATTTTGATTTAATTTCAAAATACGGCGGAAGGGAGTAATTGATAAAGATTGCTTTTTTACACACAATCAGGTCCAGTTAAAAGGTATGCAACAGTTGTCCAGACTTCAAAGAAATAGAGGAAATAGACATTTAACAAGATAAGACCAGACCAGATCAGATCAACTTTATTGTGGCAGTTAAAAATCTATTTATACAATAGATTTAGGTTTGATCGGACGGTGACTGAAACAATCCTTGAATTTCGTTGTCCGAATTTTGCACTATATGCTTCGTTACGCAACGAACAAATTGATGAATTGCGGTTGAAATCATCATACCGTGATCTGATGCAGTCATTAAGCGGAAGCGATATAGCAATAACGTGGCATCGGTATTGCACTTTCAGTGCACGGTAAGGCATTGTTTCATTCTCCTATCAGAATGAATGTTAAATATTAAAAAACATATAACTGAAGAATTCTACAAAGAATCCCATTCATTAATAAGCGTCAAGCAAAACTAAAAAATATTGAGTAGAAGGGTATACATATAATATAGAGTATAAATAGGTGTGACTGACTCATTAAAAATTAAAATAAAACGAGGACATTGGAGGATTGATTAACACAAACCTAAAGAAGGCCTATCAATCGGTGGACTCCTTCGTCCAGAGAAGTATTCTATAAGTTCTACGTGAAACAAGGAAGGGTGCAAAATCATATGAAACCTTGGCATCTAGATAATCTGTTTAAAGATCAAGATGATGCAAAGAATGAATAGGTTTGAAGTTCTGAGGTTGATCTGATAGTTCTGGAGTTCAAATGAAGTAGGGGTTCTCTGAATTCCTTGTTTTTCACTTCGAAGGTCCAAATACTCCGTCTGCAAAGTGAATATATCTCCTATCAGTAAACTGAGCATTTGGGTGTTCCTCTACGATGGAAATTCTTAAAATTGTTTTACCCTACAGTGTGAATTTAAATGTTCGCTTATCGGATTGTCTTTACGTCCACCTTCATGTTGCCCTACTTGTCCGAATTAATTGGCTTAATCTTTGACCTATGTGTCTTGTAAACAAAATTTTTCAGCGCTAATCAACTCAAAAGGTAGAAACAAATAAAAAATCTGAATAAACTTTCATTAGTATCTTCAATTATTTAACACTCATTAAAATATACATTAATCAGATATTATGGTAACAAATTTTCATATAACCTGATAAAAGTACAAAGAACATAGGAAACGGAAATCCGACCGTACCTTCTAAGATGACTCTCTGATAACGAATTTTAAACAATTCAAAAGGTTTTTTCACTAACTACTTTATAAAGTTATAAAGTTTTTGCAAAGTCATTTTTATGGAAATTGTAGATCTTGTTATTTGCAAAAGTCTCAGTAACATACTTGTTTAGAATTCTTAAATGTGGCTACCTGAGTTATCCTTATTACATTGCGTCATTCCGAGAAACAACTGGAATCGGATGTATAAAGTTCAACAGGGAGAAAAGAGTTTGAAAAAATATTCATTTAATTGGTAGTTCACCGAGTTACGTTAAAAAATTTACAATTTTAATTTATCGCCTCGATTACCGATGGATTGATAGACAGGCCGATGTATGCATGACGATAAAATCTTGGTGATTAATAGCAGTTTTGACAATTGCCAAGCTATCTGGAAACAATAACTCAGACCCTGAAAATAGTAAATCTTAAACAACCAACAAAATTTTAACAGGGAAATAACTTTTAAATTAAGCGCTTGAAATAAATTCGCATTTAAGTAATACAAGTGATATGTTTAACAGCTGCTAAAATAATATTCAGAAGTAGCTTCTGTGTTCGGAGTAAATTAATGTTAGACATTTTTCAGGTGGCTGCACTTTAAATTATCATGCCAAATAACTTGATATTGTTTCTTCTTAAGTGAAGCACTCAGACGCTACTGAGAATAGAGGTCAAACAAGAACAATAGGTCCTTCCTCACATACATTATGTCATTTTATGTACTTAAATCGTGTTATCTTGGGAGAAAACATATTCAAATTATAAATGAAATTTTCAGCAACTAGTTTAAATATATCTTTCTGACAGACAGAATGAAATATCCAAGTTCATTTGATAAAAAATCTTTGAGATTTATGATGATATTAGTTAAATGAGAGGATTATAATTGAAATAAAGTTAGGCTTGTCCTTCTCTTTCATTGTAATGAAAAAAACTAAACGTTTATAGGGTGTTTACAAACTTTAAGGGAATTCCTTATAAATCTCAGAAATTTAAATAGTGATGTTTTTTTTCTCTAGGAGAAAACAAACGCCCTAATGGGGTTTAAAATCAATGGTCATCATTTTGTTTTAGTTAGAATAACAACCAGTGGTTTGCAGCTAACAAATAACAACAGCAATAACAGTCACTAATTCGTAGCTGTTTGGGTAAGAGCTAACAACAATTGTGAAGCAGAACACCAAAAGTTTATTAGACCAAAAATTTATTCAAGAAAACTGCAACGAGTATTGAAACGAGTGACAGAGAGATAGATAAAGAGGAGAGCGTGCTGAAGAAGGGAGAAGATGAGTAGGAAGTGTCGGAGCCGCTAACTGATAAGCGTACGTTGTTATTGTGTGAGAAATAAAGATGGCTTTTTATGAGTCACTTGAGTAAGGCCGCGTGAGAACATGATCGCAGATGTGCTTTTTAGGTGAAGCGAGGCTATTACAGGAAAGGAGGAAAATCGATGGGCCCGTTCGGACATGGCAGACAGGAGTTATGCGCCATAGGGACATAAAAGACATCACTCCAGCTTCGTGGACGAAAACCGAAGTATTATCATAGAGAATGTGAATAAAAAGTAATTCTGGAAATGCATAGAGAGTTATTCGTCAATTTCATTTGTAATCAAAACATTGATTCTAGACCATTTGAGAATTAGCTTTGCCACGACCTTTCAACAATAGTACTAAAGGTATGTGATAGAAACAAACTTTAGACTCTCCCAAACACTGCGGGATGGGTGATCTTAGGATTACGCTCTCGAACAACTGCGAAACGTGAAGAGCTAGCTGCGTAGGTTCCTCTGGGAAATCCCGCAGCCAAAATTCAATGTAGAGGACAAAGCCTTTGAGTTGCTATAAAAAACCGTCCCAGTTCTCTTATCCTGAAGCTTTTTTGAACCAATTAGATTCCATGGAGAACAAGAGGGAGTGCTTGCAAAAATTAAAGACTAAAGCAAATAGATCGTGACGACCATGGTCTGATCGGGCCGTCATTATGTAAAACATCCAAGAACGTCAATTTTTATCTCTAATAGCGTAAACTCCATCCTAAGAGAAATCCATCAAAAATAGTAAAATACAGAACTCCCAACTGTATGCAAATGTTAACTGACTAGAAAGTAATGCCCATGCACTATCGATAGGAATTTCACTGTTCAATTTCCGGATGCTCTAAGTCTTATAACTGACAAGGATGGTTGAAAAGACGCAGCTCAGAATGTCATTCCCGGGATTGATATCAAGTTCAGTGCAAATCTCTAGGGAAGGTCACTTAAAAAAGCAATAACATATGTACTCAGAGTTAAGAAGAGCAAAATTAATCATCCCAATTCCCAAAGGACCAATTTCCCCCACCCTTTCCCCAAAATTATTTCCTCTCTCCGCTTGTGCAATTAGTATGACATATGCCATCTATATTAATGAGCGGCCATATATTAATGAAAAGGACAAAGATCGAAATATTACGCTTTACCCCTTTTTATTTCTAATTTAATTTCAAAGAGTTACATACAACCATTCATTTTACATTTTTATATCAATCTTTGGCCTTAATAATATTAACATTTCGTTCTATTTTGCAAAATACAAAATAAATTTTTTTATTTGAATTTTGTGCATGTAATTCAAAATACTTTTGGAATCCTCTAGTCAAGGTAATTAACATTTTAATCTACTGAATTTAATCAAATGGGTTTTAAATAGTAAATTAAAACAAATAATAATATAGTGAAATCATATAGATCGCTTGATATATTTACAAGAAATAATAAATTATGTAAAAATAAGAAAACCTTAAAGCCTAGCCTAATAAATATATAATAACATGAATTTCCACAAAATATTTATTAATATTTAACCAAACCTGGGTCAAACAAGTACAGGTTAATGAAGACAAAGCTGAAAAGTTACTAATTAGAATATGGAGCCTCAATTGATGTTTATTCACGGAGATCAAAGATGAAAATAAAATAAGGGACATTAAGAGATAAATGCAAGTTTTATTTTCCAAAAGCCAGAAGTTTATATCCTTGAGGCCGACTCTCGCTGAGCATTTTCCGTAGGAGAGTGAGATCACTGTTAAAGGAGAAATCCAGGGGCACTCTTGCTACTCGAACAAATCGTGAAGGTTTCATTTCGCTGTCTCGTTCCATTTCAAGTTCATCTGACAATTCATTGTATTCAGACTCCCTAAGTGGCATCTGTGGTTTGGAGATTGGATTCCTCAGGGGTTTTGAGGCCGACATAGCAATGAATATACTTAAAAGCAAGAGAAGGTGTGGTTGAAACATTTCAAATTTAAATGACTTTTAACTATCTATAGTTGATCCATTTAATTGCCTGAGATGGCCAATAGGGGGACGAGAAAATATGATTGGACAGATGGGAGCACGAAATGAAGGACATTATATGGACACTATTAATGTATACCATTATATCTAAATACGATGCCTCTTAATATTTCAATAAATTAATTTTACCAAAACTATTGTAGGCGTTCACTGTACACTGCTTCTGTTGGTTTTGAGGTGAAATAAAAAAGTTTTAAGGCATTTAACTTTGATTACGAATGACAAAGAGATCTAAAATGCTCCACTTTTATCAGTTGCATTAAAAAATATCGAAGCAGAGGTAATAAGTTTAGAAAGCAAATATTTTTTATACTTGCAATATATGCCAGATATTTGTACATTCCCGCATAATCAGAAAATTTGCGCCTCAGAATTTATGAGCATCATACAGATATTTATCAAACCCATTGGGATAATGCGTCTTCCAGGATTATTTTGGTAGAGAAGTGACATTCACGAGCCTGCATTATCTGCGCATTTTGGCTCATACGGCTACTAAGTCTGTTTATATATTGTTCGCCAACTGACATATCTCTACTTTAAGTGTTAATTGTCCGTCAGTGAAAAGAGTAGGCGAATATGGTCAGTCGCCTTATTCTGCCGTATTTCGCTAGTTCAAGCCCTTTCTATTCATTTCATGACCGGTTTTATCCATTTAGCTTGGTTATGTCATTCACTGGACGTGCATCGACCAATACGTAGTAAAAGCTATTTTCAGCTATCTCATCTCTCAGATTATAAGGATGTTGAAAATTTTATAAGATAATTTTGCATTCTTAACCTATTAAAAGGAAATTGATTTGAAGTTTTAAGACTCACCAACGTGATTGAAAGACCAGTCATTAAGAACTGGATATTAAAGGCAGACAATTTTTAACAATCAAGGGGACAAATAATGTATTTTGAATATCTAAATATGAATTGTCCATTGCGTAAATAATATACAGTCCAAATCTAAAGAGTTAAATGGAGTAAAAGTCTCTGATATCTTGATACTGCTCTCATTCTCCATTTAATTCCCTCTCCTTCAACATTTATTTGACTTTACGCTAATCCATTTCATGATCATCTTGAAACCTCTCAGACAAGTTACATATTAAACTTTAATTACTCCAATAAAAGTTGCTGTCTACGAATTTTATTGACGGAGGTCTTTAAATATTAAAACATTCCAAACAATATTGAAGTGTATTTCGTGTTTGACGTTGGCGTAAATTTTAATCCAACTCACATTTAATTTTTCAATTATAATGAAAAAGAATTACATTTACACTTGTTGCAAATCCGATGTCATTGTCTCAGGACCTACTAGGGGTAAAAATAATGCCGCCCGATTTGGTTGTCCAGACTCTGAGTTTTAAAAGGATTGAACTCCTATATGTCTATGTGGACGGATTGTATAGATGAACTCTAATTAGCACTGCAATGTTAAAAATCATTAGGTCATATCTTCCTATAACAAAATATAAAAAAACCAAAACGACATGACAAACCATAGAAATACATTAACCGGTCGACTGACCATGATTATTGTGGATATAACCTCGCATGTATATCTCTAGGACTCATTCCGTGAAATTTGAACATTAGGAATTATACTGCTTGTTAGAACAAGGTCAATACAATACTGTTGTAATTCAAACAAAGACTTAGCATTTATGGCCCTTCGTGATCCTTCCTCTCTTTTCGTACCTTATTTAGACCCCTTTGTCGTTTCCCTTATTCAGACGATTTCCCATGATTTAATTGAGTCTCCACGACCATAAGAGATCAAATATAAAGTCATCTTGACTGAATTTCGATGAAATCTGTTAGGTTAAAATAAGTTACACCTTATCTATTATGTCAGGAGAAAAAATGTGTCATTCAGAATAATTAAATGGTTAATAATATTCCTAAACCATTCTGAAAACGAGGAGGCAAAGTATAAATTTCGATCATTGAAATGTTAGACTACGAAGAAGCGAATTTTGTTCTAAAGATTTGTAACATTACCCAAAATCTTATACAACAAGACCGTATTGGTGCGCTGATTTCCTTTCTCTTAACAGCTCGCGCGTTGAAATGCTTCCCCATAATTTTTAGAATTATTATCTGTTTTATTATTACTATCCATGAAAAGCAAAAACATGTAAAATGTTTACTATGGTGAATGTCTAAACAAAAAGAGTAATATAAGAAATTTCAGTCATGTCGAAGAAGGAAGGAAAGCTGAGAAGCAATGCCTTCATTCATTTGGACTCTAAAATTGCAGGATTGTCCGCATTTTAATTTTTCTTTCACAATGTTTCAATTATTTCCTATCATTAACACAGTGAAATTCTGGATGACATGTTTTCGTGTGAATTTGTAACCATCCTCTTTTCACAAAGGCCCTAAAAAAGCCTTACAGTGAGCAAGGGAGTCCGTCAAATTTTGAAATTCCGGCGTTTTAATGATGGTCTGTATGCCAGTGTCTTCTTACCTCAAACGCGTTTGTGAAGAGTCAGTGGCATTGAGCTACCACGCAGGCCATTTACTTATTACCAACATCTTTTATGTGGAGCCAGTATTCTAGGTAGCATTGAATAGATTTCTTATTTGAATTTCGCATCGAAATCGTATCTTCATTTTCACAAAACCCCTACTTAGGTCGGCTCCTTATATGAGAAACTTTAGGTTTTCCCAATGTCAGTAATTGAGAATTTAATAAAACTTAGGCAAACATACTGATTGTAATTGCGTGGCAAGTTTTCTCGAGGGAAACTTTTGTCAGCGATTTAGCATTCATTTAATATCTGCTGTTCAGGTCTAGCATCTTTCGTCGTGCTGTGTTTCGAGCAGATCTTAATTTTTTAATCATCTGCCTTGAAATATACGATAGTAGACAAACCGTAAAGAAGATCAAGGTTAACGATTATTTTATACAATTTTAATCGAAAGTCCTTCCGATCATAGATGTGCCCTGAAGATCACCAGCTGGTGCCTGAACCTTATGATATTAAGCTTTATAGAATCATTAGCCAGGCCTTCATCATTCACAGTAGAGTCAGTATATATCTGAACTATTGTTACTCCTGTGTACATTTAGTTGTAGATATTGCCGTTCCTGGTTTGAACCCGCGTACATCCAGACTGTATTTCATACACCATTTCCACGTCATACTTTGTAAATCGCACCTCCACAGAAGTTTTTCATCATGTCTTATTGAGTGAACAATAAAACGTATGTCGTCCTCATTTTAATTTAAATTCGTCCCAGAGGTGACTATTACTACCACCTTCATTTGTAATAACTATGACGCTATGACAAGAATATTTGAATACATTTTATATAATTGGAAGTCAGAACAGCTTTCAAGTATCAATTTTTTGCATTTTGGTATTAAGAAGAAATAAAAAATATTATATACTCCTGATACAATCCAATCCCTACATACATGATAAAAATGATGAAAAAAATCTTCCGATTTAAAATCATATCGAAATCACTTGATGCATAAACTTGCCATAAACGGAAGATTTTATCTTGATTTCCTTGATCAATTCTCCCAATTGACATTTTTCACAGATTTGCAAGCATGAAAACTGATCTCAAGCTTAAAAGATCAAAGTCAATTAGGTGGATTCTTGTCCTATATGTATTTTGAATTCACTTTAAACAGATTAACTGAGAATTTCTATCTGATCAGTAATATTCCTCTCATTTGAAACAATATTATTTTTTTACATCATTTGAATATATTTGATTAAAGTGTTCATAATTTCCCTGTTGAATTATTAAGGGCAGAATATTTCATTTCACTTTATCTTAAAAATCTGTACCCTTTTTACTAGAGCTAGGCAATTCTCCTTAGCAGTCCAGATAGTGTCTAGCAGAGTCCTCTATTATTAATTTGCTCCCAGAATTAGCTAGGCTGCGCCCACAGTAGCGAGAACAGGAAAGGTGCTGAATGGAGAGGGTTTATTGATCTGTAAGTGATGAGATAGTAAGAATTTTAAGCGAACAGAGCTCCTTATGAGTCGCTGTCCACGAGCTTGGCCCTTAGATAAAAACAATGCTAAGCTCCAGGGATATTGATTCCTGATTGGCTGAGGAGGCCTCAGCACTCGAACTCCACAGCTTTAAACTTTCGAATTGGCTTTAAGTCTCTAAATAATTGTTTGTGTAATGAAGTACTTGCTTTGTCAATCCAAGTAAAATTTGAAGTTTAAATGACCAATCGATGGCTGGATTTGGCCTCTTGGGAAAAAAGATGAAACCAACTCTCCTCTCTGATAAGTTTCGAACTCTAAGTTGAGGGTATATGCGGAGGCAACAATGTGAATCTAATAAGGAAATCCTTTCTGTTTCCTCTCCTTACTTTCTCAATAAATACCTCCCTACCTAAATGGATTCTCATTTTCCATATATTATCCTTATCAGCATCAACAAGCACTAAAAAAATTTCTAAACCCATCAGAAGAAGTGTGACCAACGCATACTTGGGCAGACGGATGGTACCCCAGAGTCGCTCTTGCACGAAACTTACATTCTATCACCATTCATATTGGCCAAACTTAACCATGGCGGTTGGTCGCACATACCACTGGATATGCACCGGCAGGAATTGATCATGTTGCATCTGACGGGGCAGGCGTTCACTTTGATCACTACGTCATCGGAATATATAACAAACATTAAATATGCACTTGTTACTCATAGCAATGCAAAATAATTTATTTTGGGAAAGTATCTTAATACAGGGCATAATTATTGATCAATAATACGAAATTGACTGGGAACTTGACATCGGAAAGTTATTTTTGGACTCAGGTGGAACACTTTACTTTATAGATATCATTCAGAGATTTTAATTTCAAAACAAAACACAAATTTCAATTATTAGGTTTTTTCTCAACATTTCTGAATGGTTTTATGACACAGATGACCAGAGCTTTTTCCGAATACCTGATCTTACAGTTTCAGAAAATTTTTTCTTCTGGTGACTAAAATGACCGAATGATAAGAGCTGGAGCGATTAAAACAGTTAAATAAATTTTGCATTTTTTATCAGATTGAATAATACTGGACTTAACTTTATAATACTCTCATCAAGAATCGTAATCTGTTTTCTTAATAATAATTTTAAAAAATGTATTAAATCATCTTTGTTTATATTTTTCGGTATTATTCAAGTATATTCACGTTCTGATAAATTTAGATTGGCTTTTACAAGTGTAACGTTTGAAAACCGCGTACAAAATTGTGGAAGATCCCAGAGGGAGCTCGTCTGGTCTAATTCACATAGAGTTATACTGTGTCAATTACAACTAATTTGATAAACAAACCAGACGCACTGAACACAAGTCAGTGTGTCTCAAAGGATCTCTATCATGAAGTCCGATACTAACAGTCCGGATATCATAATAAGTAATATCTGCATATTAACTTATTTATTTGCATTCAAATGGACTACTTGCCATAATGCCTATGCGCTTAAGATTTCATCGCTAATAATCTGTCATCAATTAACGAAAATGTTATTTTGTTCCCCTAATCGCATATTCATACCCTCTGAAATTATTTACAAAGTGTCAACTAGTGAAATACGGTTCGATCTAAATTAATATTGCTCAAAGATCAGGAAGAGATATCGAAATCATTTACCAAACCAATCCTTCTGCACGGTTTATCTACAGTTATTTATGGTAAGATGAATATTTCAAGATTAAATGCTGTCTAGAATACTGCTGGAGGAATGATGATAGGAATATAGAACAGGAGTTAAAAGAATGTTAAAGTTCCACCAAAACACTCTACTGAGAAACCATCAGCACAGCCAAGGTGGGATATGAGTAAAAATGCTATTGAAGTCTCCTTTAATAAAATTAGATGTCTCTAAATCTGAACACATGAAGAGGTGGTTAATACAGCTACAAGCGGACGATAAACGAGCGTTCAGCGAGAAAGAAAACGAAACTTGGATGATGAATCCTACAAAGAATTATATTTCTCGCATTACTGAGCAGCATCTACAACTGAAAGGTGTGCATGAAAGGGGAAAAACGTGCCTAGTTCTCGATGTCATCGACCGTTCACAAAAGAAAGTGAAATGAGAAGGTACTGAGGGATCGATAACCACAACCTCAGAGATGATCTACCAAATGCATTATTCAATATAATGGTACAACGAAAAATATATGAAACGAGGATGGTTGCAAAATCATATGAAAGCATGTCACCCAGATTTTCGGTATGAAGGGCAAGATTATAAGAGAAACGATGCCTTTGAAGGAATTCCAACCAGAATAACCAGTTCCCATGATAAAAAAGTTAAAAAAGCATTTCGGTCCTGTCCTGGGAAATAAAAACTGTATTATTGTTTTGCCTTTATAGATCTTAAATCTAGTAATAGGTGGATCGGGAAAGGAAGGTATCGTAAAACATGCTTTGATTAGGGGCTTACGTTTTGTTACCCTTCGTACTGAGATCAATTTACTAGTACAGCTGACCATCCTTACCCGTAAATGTGTACCATTAAGCATCGATCTAACCTTAGACTTGGCAGACGCGAATTTCAACAAATACATCTTTAACGTGTTAATAATGCGCGTATTGTAATTAAAGTTACCCTAATCCTGTCGGTAAAGCTTCTTCACGAGGAAGAGGACCACAAATTAATTTGTACCTCACGTATATTGGAAAATCGGAAATTTTTATAATTAGAAAAGTAAACGTCAAAGTGACCTTGAAATTCTCTCTATTAACTACATAAATTAAGTAATTTCATATTTTGAAGAGGAGACTTTCTAAAATATGCGTTAAATTACCGCTTTTTGTTTAAAAGTGAAGCATAAATATATAAATATATATATATGCATATATTTATAGCTTGCGGTAGATTCCTTTATCCTCAAATTAATTAAAGTTTTAACCGATTAAAATTCTCCCTCTTTGCATTCAAGTATTTGGGATAGTAACAAATTCCGTTTATTAATTAAAGTGTACCTTTTTCATAATACATTGAAAACTATCAATGGTACCAAGACTCAGGCACATTATCCCAAGGTGCACTTGGACCGTTACTTAAGCAGTACGCTTATGCTCGATATCATTTGTGTTCTTTCTACCGTTTCCGTTTTACTTAAAAGTATTTTTTCACCTAAATGAACAGTCATTTACACATATACCAAATTCGCTGTATCCTGCTCTCATATAAGTAGCTCCCATCTCTCTCAACTTCCTCTGAGCTTTCCTTTTGTACCCAACAAAGCCCCTCAACCAGAGGTCTCTTTTCTCTCTGTCCTTCTGACGCAGTGAATATTGGTAGGAAATAGAAGGTATAATCTAAAGATTAGCTAGCAGGAAATCAGCTACCCTAGCTGCTAGCTCAGTCCTTCTAAAGGTTCACCATTTGGTTATTATATTTTGATTCACTGCAATTCCTATCAGAGATATGATTAGGACCAGGGGACATGCAGTTTTCCGTATTGTTATTAATATTCCCCGCAGCAGGGCAAAAAACCTTACCATTTTTTTAACAATTAGAAAGCAGAAGAATAAATGGAACCGCAATCGAGTTTATTGACAGACAAAAGGAAGGTCAATGAAATTAGAACATGACGAATCTTCCCTTTTTTCATTTAGGATGAGATGACACCTTAGTGTTCAACCTTCATAAGTTGACTCCCAGATTCATGAGTGGGCTTATTTCTACTATATCCCTAGTCTACTGATAGGTTGATCTAATTCAGTGGTTTATCATATACTCGACTCAACCGTATCGTTGTACAACCACGACCAAGTAGATGAAAGTAGCAATCAACGATTTTAGCAAGAAAATTATTAGAGAGAATGGAAAGCGAAATGAGCCGATTTACAAACTAAAACTAATAGCGTCTCTATGGTCAGAGTATAAATTAGACCTCTTTTGTTCCACTTCTCAGTTACTCTCGGTTGAGGTTTGGCGCTAATGTTTGTTAAATAGCTAATTTTTCTGAACGCTGTTTGATTTTCTTTAATTAAGGTTAGCACTCTTGTGTATTTTCTGAAAAGGTCAGTTCTGCGTCTTGTGTACAAAGAAATCATACTTCTGAAACCGCTCATGTTTATAAAATTAAGTTGTGAGATGACTGTGCTAAAAATGTACTAACTCACGGATCAACTGGTTGCAAAATTGTAGGTGTGTGTTGTCCAAATTTTCGTTATGACGAAGGTAAGGAAGTTAAATTTCAGTTTAAATTAACTAAATCCAGGAAATTTTCACACTTTAGACCCAAGTCCTCTTGATATATTTGAAACTCTAATTCGTTTTACTTCCCTTTCACCCACTTTCTGTTCATTTTGCATTAGAAACGGCGCTTTACCTATCTCAAATGATAAGGAGCGGTTTGTTGGTAAGAACTAACAAAATTGCCACAGTAATTATTTCACTCTTTTCATAACCTGCAGCAACGCAGACAAATTTAGCTTCTTCCAGTATCACTGAAATCGGTTAATATTATGTCCATGAAATATATAGATATTGAAAGTAAAGCCAAAGCATAAAAAAAATTTTAATTCATTTGATTGTTCCGATTTGGATTGAACAATATTTGCATACTAGGCAGATTTTATACAAAATTCAAGTTGGATAACTTAGCAAATTCTCGTCCATGACATCCAGTGCTTATTAAACGACTGCTTAATTATGACAGTTGTTATTGCCACTAAATTTCATTTATTTCCAAGGCTGTGAAAGTAAAATGGTTCTCTAAGATATTAAGCAGCAGCTAAAATGAGCTTAAAATAGCAGAGCAGAGATAGTAATATTAATTCTAGGTGATTTTCTGCGAGTTTATTGTTGTCCTAAGAAAGCAAAGAGTTTTACAAGTCGGTTTGTAGGTTCAGTTATACTGCACTCTCATTAGTTTATTCGGCAGTTACCGAACACTAGTGAAAAAGAGTCAAGATTGATTGATTAGATGTATTTCTACACCGTTATTAAAATAGTTATAAAGGTAACAATGAGAAAGTTTTATAATTAAGAACGGATGGAAACTGGGCTTATATGGTTGAAATAAAACACGTTGTTGTTAAGAGATTGAAGCTCTCATCAAGAGAACAATCATTAATCGAATTCTTTCTGTTGCTGACAGCCACAAAACAACGATGAGAGAGGAACAAAGTTATGTTGCTTATAAGTGGTATTTATTCACAAACTGAAAAGTGAACTACAAAATTTAATCTAAGTTATGGATAAGCTCATAGTAAGGAAATATTAAAATACTCATTTCAGGAATGTGTTTAATAAAATTGGCGCTAAATCGTATCAGTTCTTTAAAAATGCGAGTATTCTTACTATGGTAAGAGGGATATTGCCAATAGGTAGAGGTATTTATTAGAGAGCATCTAATAAATAACACAATATTGGGTGAAAGGTCATAATATTCTAGAAAATCATGAAGAATAATAAGATGGACCGCGAAGCATTAAAAGACATAGACGTGACTAACTTCCATCTAAAGCAGCATGGGGATCCTGTTTGAGCATATCTGGAGTTCAAGCCTCTCATTGGTTGTCTGGGTACCCATGCTGGTGGTGCATTACTGACTGGTCAGAGTGCTCGCTTAAGACCTTTCCAATTCTTCAGTATAAATGTATTTGATGGGTCATAGTTTCCTTATTTTTGCCTGTGGCAAAAAAAATTTGTAATTTTAATTTATAAAGAACGAATAAACTAAAGGGATGATAGAAGCGATTTAAGCAATATCAGGGAGTCTTTGAGGCAAGTCAAGAACCAAAGCCTAACTGGATCTTTACTTTGAAATAGTCAGGTTGTCCGTATTTTAATTTGCTTCCATATTTTTAAAATTATTTCTTCCCATCGCTACACGAAATTTCATAATTAATGAAATTTTATATTGGTTACTATATCAGTCACCGATACCTTCCAAAATAATTGAGTGTTAGTTCATAGCAAGTGTAAGCATACCATTGTGCCAAATTTTAAATTCTACTGTTTGGAATAGTCTAAAGAATCAGGGTTTTGTAAATTTTAATTAACTGAATTTCCTTTAACTTGTTTCAGGAAATAAAATTTTTACATAAACTAGAAAGTGCAATGGTTTAATGGCTCCGTGTTTCAGTGAAAAACGCAGTTTAGATTTAGTTGGATCTTAAGAAGATAAGGTTGATCAGCAGTTAAATGCATGAAATGTTTGCTATTTTCTGGTGTTATTCAGTTAAGTATTAAACTAAGTCCACTTTAATCTCCAAAAATATAACCATGCCTACAGTATTTGCAGCATTTCAGAGACATTCTGATTAACACGACCAATATGAGGATATTGTGCAAATTATTATATTATACTAAGTATGTCGTCAAAATTATCCACAGCGAAAACTTTCCCAATAAAATCCTCTTGTTAATGAAATCAGAGCTATTTACGTTATAATCGACATTCTCAAAAATAAACTTTTTCCCCCTTGGGCTACTGTACAGACAATGTCATAAAAGTTGGAATAGGTAAATATCTTTCATCTGATCATGTTAATTAAATCAGGGTTACAGTTCAATAAAAAAAAACCTAAAAAACGTTAATAACAGAAAATAACATGACTTTACATCAACTGCCGATACAGCAACTCGTAACTTGGATAGAAATAATGGTCACTTATTCGAAGCTACGAATAATTGATCCAAAATTTCTTGTTGGCAACAGGCTTTTTATGGTTAACAATTAGAGGATTTATTTAGATAGTGGGGATAGAATCCCATTAGTATACTCCAAGGGACAAGAAAAATTGTTACATTTTTATTGGAAATAAGAATATAACACCCCCAAGTAGGATGTTAATGCTTAATTCTTAAAAAAAGGCCAATATACTAATCAAAAATGTATTTCCGAAATAGGGTAATCTAACCTCTAAAAGCTAGAGATTCAGTGTATCCAGTCCCAAAATGGTGAAAAGAATACCTTACATAGCAAAGTGGACTGAGAATTCCATTAACAGAAGAATCATAAGGTAGATCAAAGAAATATTATTTAAAAGACCCCGTATCTTTAAAAGCATTTTCCGATGCTCAACTTGGGTGGAGAGTGGCATCATGGAGTTCCCATGGTGAAGAATCTCCAATCTGCCAGCCTCTAAATTAACCAGGCTTAACTAATGAGGTGTGCGCCGATGGGGATTGAGATGGCATATGTGCACGGTGACCAATGGTCCATTAACGTAAACTGGATGGCTTATCATATCTAGTCAAACATTGGGTAAAGGATGCAAACACTCCAATCAAAGCTGACCAATAATCTTTTGCAACGCGGTAAATAAATTATAAGTAGCAGTTCAGTTAACTCGTAGCGACTTAAAATGGTAGTAAAAAGCAGAAAAAAATATGTCGCAGTAATCAACGTGCACGTCTGCTAAATTAGAGGTCACAAGACTTATACCCTTCTATGCACATCATGTGGCGTAGATGGCCAACTTTACTGGTTAATTCTAGTTAGTTGGTAGGACGAAAGTTTCTCATCATTGGCTCCAGGATGCCTTCCGTCTACCCAAGTTAAATGCCACTAGTATTTACCATAAAGAGATTGGGAGGTTAACATGAAATACCCTACCTACGCATATCCCTTCACTACACTAGATTAGAATATCAAATAAGTAGATCAAAATAACATTTACTACGGGGCATCTAATAAATAAGGATGTATAGAATGAAAGATTTTAATCATATACGTTTATGACAGATGGACTAAGAAACAGAATACAGTGGTAAAAGCAAGCGACCAGCATGCCACAGTGAACTTTGACCTCAGGCAGCAAGGGATTCTGACCGAGTATATCTACTGTTCAAAAACGATAACCAATAATCTCCCACACTAGTCTATGTGATGGCAAGTCCTTCGTACTCGATGGTGATGCTACTTTCATTTCTTCAGTATCAGCGTGCTTGGTGGCCTACGAACACCTAACATGCACCATTAAGCCCGAGCTTTAAAATGCGGATCAGCGTAATGCGACATAACAACCCCACAAATTTTAGTTATTAGCACTGGAAGTGTAAATAAAACAAGCACTATGTAAAAAATCTGATACTGAACAAATACAAAACTGTACAAATATAGTTTACTTCTTACGCTTTAGTTTCTGAGCATTTCGTAGATTTTTCCGTCGTTGATTAGATCCATAGGGTGCATTTTTCTTGTTCACCTTCTTCTTTTTCCACTTGGCAACTTTTGGCTCCATTTTCAATGCTTTCTTTAGAGGAACGGCATCACTATAGGAGAAGTTTTAGACATAATGAAGAGTCAACCTACTTAATGACTGGTTTGGAGGATATTTCGGTATTTTCATTCTAGAAAGTTGAGTTATTTTTTATTTAATCTTACCTTTGGGCCCATAAAGTATTGCGATTGAGCAATATCTATTTCCTCAACACTGACAGTGTGACCGCCAGTATCTGTAGTTGTGCGTTTGGATACAACGTTAAAATCATCAGCAAGAAAGTTTGGCAATTGAATTTCGCTCAGCTTTTCCATGAATTTATCACGATACTAAAAAAATAAAATAAAAGATCTCACATACGGCCTGCTTAACATTTCGGATCTCTTCTTTCAACTGTGATTCATTTTCCACGCGGGCCCTCTCCCGACGCTCCTGTTTGCGTTTGCGAAAACCAGTTAAGTAATCTCTATTAAAAACATAAAAATAATAACAGAAGTTACTTTCGCTTTTCTTCATCAAAAGTAATGAACAACTTCTTTTTCTTGCCCATGGTCACGTTAGCACTATTATAAATCTACCGCCTTTAAGTTGTGCAAGATCTAACGTTGTAAAAAAAGGTATTTTAAGTAGTAGAAATCATTATTATATTAGCTAAATTTATTTTATTAACATTTATTATAGTTTTATTGGAAACTAATTGGTATTCATCATTTCAATATGAAATAGAATGATACTGCTATCTTCACCTAAATTTTCATTGGTCAACTGAGTTCTTCGTTTTCTGTCTTGCTATGCAGGCTTTGAAGAAGGTAAGATCTATTCGATAACGTAATACGAATTTTAGACAACTAATCTCACTGGATTGGCCGTAGCCAAAGCTCCCCATGCTGTAATTATTGTTTTATCCTCTGTATCTTACGCGTTTAGTCTCTAAAAGCAGTTTATAACCGCATTTTGGTTGTTCTTAAAATGATGCCTGAAACCGCTGCATACCGAGTCCACACAGAACAGCTCGTTAATGAACGACTTGCTTTAGTTGAAAAGGTATGTCACTAGGAATATGTAGTGTATCGGTCTTCTAGACCCCTGTTGTTGCTGAACTGGAAAAGAAAATTGACTGTGGCCAAATTGAAGAGGTTATCGCTCAAGTAATTTAGTCGTTTGTGTTAAATTATTGGAATTGCTGTAGGCTAACAGAGAACATGAGCTTGCCAAAAATATGCTTAAATGGAAACCTTGGGAACCGCTTTTACAAGAAGCTCCACCGAAACAATGGAAATGGCCTTTATAAATGATTTATCAACCTATATTTCTAATGTAGCTAATAAATGTTCATAGTGTCTCCGAAAAATCTTATATTTATCATGCATGATTATTTCCCATTAATTTATATACTTGTGTCTTTCGTACTCTTATATGGAAATCTCTTTTAATATTTGCAGTTTAACCATTTTATCCCAGTGATCGCCTCAGTTATATCGATCTATCCAAATCCAAATTGTGAAATTGAAAATCAGATGAAATGATTGATTGAGATGAGTATAATATTTAGAAACATATGGATCAATCATCATGGCAATATCCTTTCTCACCATTGCAACGCTAGGAGGTCGAGTTTCTATTGCTTCAGTCAAAATGCTCACATGGGTGTTTTTATTTTGCGATCAGTTCAATTTGTGATGAAACCAGTGGGTTAGTAGAACCTTACATTCGTAGGTTAAACAGACTGTTCCTCACTCCGTCCTGTCATTGAAATGATCGTTTATATTTGCTTATTATGTTAATACATGAGTTGGATGTATCTCAGTTGAAGGTGTTGCATTGTGTTTTTATATTTTTCTTCATGGCGATCTTGTTTAATTTATGAAATGCTCGATGCCGTATTAATTTCATCGCGATCCATATACTTCTGCTTGCTTATTTATCTTTTTTAATCTTGATCTATCCGTCCGTCAAATAGTTACGTTTGTGTTTGCTTATTCCGATCATACCTTAACCAGTTGATTCAGATTCATTGATGTTTTATGGTTGTTACTGAACATTAAATTGCTTGTAGTTCATCCAATATAAACAGACTACTTATTATATTTCCAGTAGGAGGTCGATTTAAGTAATATGAAAAGCTTGTGGCACAGCAATGCTAAACAAAAAGGGTAGGATGTTCCATCAGTGAAGGGAAGTTTTGGCTAATGTTCTCCCGGATCGGATTTTGGCTTAATGTCAGTATGTGTGCCTCTTAAAGATAATTTGATTTGGACTATCGGGTTTCGTCCAAATGACAATGATGATGATAAATAGTTCTCGTGAAATTAAAACCTAGATTTTGCTGTTTGAGTACGCAGATTTAACCTTACTTATTTCGATGTCAAACATGAGTTTTGGTTCTGCTAAAGTCGACGTATTTTAGATGCAGTGGTTTATTAGCTTCTTGTTCAACAAATGTTTACACCGACTTGATCTAATGTTGGGAATGCCAGTATTTAAAATCTAGGTTAGTGTTTCCGATGCTCAGAGATTATTGGTAAATCGACTATCTTGAGGCGCCAGTCATACCATTTCATGAAATTTTTCTCTTACGGCCATGATCAGCAAGTTGAAACTGTCCAAGAGCAGAGCTGGTTAGTATTCACTAACTAGTTGAATCTTTATTTTCCGCAAGCATATAATTATTGCCCTGTTTTCTAAATCCATTGGAACTAGTTATTTGTAGTGGAAGGAACCAAGGTTACCAGCTTGTGGAGTCTAGAACTGTTAAACTGTTGGATCTAGACTACGACTAATAACAGGCAATTTCCAAAATCAGAATGTGAGTAGTTGAGAATTTATTAAATTACATCACAGAACAGAGACAGAAATTGGAGAGAGAAGAAATGAGAGTAGGAGCGTAAGAGCCATGTGTAAGAAACCGGTAATTAATACATGCAGATTTGCTGAGATATCACAAAGCAGAATCGAGCGAAAATCGATGTGCTGGAGACAGGCTCTGGGTATATGAGCTTAGTAGGATTCATTGATTGAGCTCAGTTTACACAAGCTTTGGAAAGTGAAAATAATTTCGTCTAGAAACCGTTCAAACTAACACGGATATTTTCGAAAATACTTTACATTCCTGAATTGGCTTATCTTTCCTATGTTACACCGTCCTTATATCCACGAAATCACCGTATTCTAATTCATCTTTGTATAATCCTTCCAAATTTCATTGGTCACCATTACTCGCTTTTGTTAACTCACCAAAACTTTTTCCTCAAGTTCACCTTTTGAACAATGTTTTTCTGCATTCAATCGACGTATTTTTCTGGTTTATAAGTTGTTATGCAGCGATTCCGCTTGTTACTTATTTTTATCAATACTAGATCGTAGAAAAGAAAGAATGCTTTATTAAGTTGTTCCGAATCACGAGCAGCGTCCAAGTATTGATGAAGGGGTTGAATTTTTAAAATCTGTGACATTGTTTCAATACAATACCTCAATTGAGGTAGTTGGAATAGCAAATTAGTTGAACCAGACTATGGCACAATAATTTAGAAATTCGCATTCCACTAACCTCGTTTTCGAATAGGAAAATATATGCTTCTGTTGTGAGTTACATATTAAAATCATTAAATGCAAAGTTACAAAGAGTGAGAAAGAGCAGAAAATTTAGAAATGATGGCACTCGACTGAGAGAAGCAGGGAGAAGGAGAGAGAGAGATGCAAAAGAAGTTGTATTTCGAAAGGAGCATGCTGAAAGATCTGACTGAGGGAGTTGGTCGGTATAAGTTAAGGAGGACGGAGCAGGATAGATTTATGTTATGTGGCATAACGTCGAAGTCGAGCTAGGGAGGAAGATTACAACTGAGTATATATAGATAAGGCGTAGGTAAGGACGGTTAGAGTAATTAAAGGACAGTGTTAGGGATTGAGACAGCGAATATGAGACTAAAAAGGTAATTTTGTTTCTGATTTTCGACTGAGTCTCCTTAGTAGTTCGATAACCATGCCGATGTATACATGGCAATAAGATCTTGCCGACTGATAGTGATTTGGCAATTTTACAGTCTGTCTAAAAAAACAAGCGCAAGCCTAGAGATGATCAATTATTTACCACTTGCAAAAACTTATTTCGGAAACATTTATACATGTAAATATCTCATATGAATAAGCTTCATTTGCAACTAAATACGGCTCCTATTCCTTGATATACCAGCACAAATTTATGTCCCATTGGATAGTTTTCAAATAAGTCACGAATTTTGAATATACTCATCTCAGTAAAACGAGGACTAAAACGTTGCAACTGTATATATATTTGTCTCATCTCCGCTACGTTAAGATTAAAAGCTGCTGAATATCATCTAACATCATTTGGACTTCTCAACTATTGGAAGAAAAGTGAACAGAAATGTCAAGGCTGGCCTTTACTGATTAAATGCAAAGAAGAACAATGAGGGAGCTTGGGAACTAGACACTTACCCGGAGTTTATAGAAACCAAATCGGGCATTATGAAGGTAAATTAACTGAGTCATTGCAGGTTCATAACAAGTGAAAATCGGTAACCAACTAGTTGCAGGTGCCCTTCGGAGATGAAATTCAAACTGTACACTCGATATGCGCAACCTACAAAATTGACTTTGCATAAAAGATTTCAATTAATGTTGTTTGAACACGATTTTTGGGATCACTTATAAATTTATCCTTCACAGATTTCTTACCTAAATTTCTCTAAATTTACAATTTCATATTGATTTGATGAAATCTCATATTTTTTCATTAAATACCTTTAAAAAGTTTAATGAAAACCGTTTTTTATTAAAAAGATAATATATTTATGGAGGGTAATAGGAGAGCAAATTTTGAGAATTATCATTGCTATCTGTCCGTAGAATCACCAGTGTTGCTGCTATCGATACAGAAGATAATTTTTTGAATTTATTCAATACCACATAGAGGATACAAGTTTCTGAAAGCCAAAAAGTTAATCGATGGTGGGGTTAGTGTTTCCTACTGATACCTAAGGTTCTTGTACCATCAAGCAACTAACTGATATCTAATGGGTACCTATGGTCTTATTAGAGTCGCTTAGCAACTAACGTGACTTGTATTCCAATTAGAATTCGGAATAGAGGTTTAGTACGTCTATTTCTAGATACAAGAGTGAACATTCTGTGATTTATGAGAGTCACCTTACCGATCAACAAGCACTGGTCACTGTAGACAAGTATTCGTTGTGATCCTGGGAAAGAAGCAAGAAATTTCACTTTTGAAACGTGAATTGCTCTTTTGGTAAAGATTATACAACCGAAAGATCATATGATGTAACTGTGTGTAGTGCACTGACCTTGCTTTTATTAGAGTTAGGATAACAGCTAATGGCTGGTGGATAACAAATAACAACAAGTTTTAAAGCAGAACACCAAGAGCTATTTAGGCCAAAAGGAGAGATAAGGAACAAAGACGATGAGAGGGCAGCGTAGAAGTGGGTGTATAACAAGCATGTGCATCAGTGAAAATACACAGACCCTGTATGAGCACGCGTGAGGTATGAGTGCAGATGTACTTTCAAATGAAACGGGACAGTTATAGAAAAAAGGAAAATCTATAAACTTGTCTAGATATGACGGATAGGAAGCTGACTCATTAGAACATAAAGGCGAAAATCAGAGTAGTTTCATGAAGAATGTGACCAAAGGGGCAATTTTTGGAAAATGCAGAATCATTCTTCTCTTACAATTTCTTTCGGCTTTCTCTCTATTTCAGTGGCTTCTCAGGAATAGAAATTGCTGCAAAGGCTTGTCTAAGATGTTCAGTGCTTATTAACTGTTATTACTTAATCATGAAGGGTAAGTCTTGCCGATTACATTTCTTTTCTTCCAAAGGTCGAGGAAGCAAGTTCATCTTAAGTGCATACGGCTTACAGATAACTTGAATTTTTCAAATATCTCTCACTTTTGCTGAGCCAAATCTGTAAATTGCGGAATATCGTAAAATGTTATTTTTTTCTCTCGATATCAGCTGACTTGAGTCATGATAGAAGTCTTTGCCTATGAACACATAAGTGCACACAGGATCAAAATATCCGTACCTATGAAAACCAGGAAACAAGCCAATTTCTCCTTTATTTGCAGGAATGGGCACTGGCTACAGAATGTGATGCAGAAAACGGTATAATTTAATCTCCACATGTTTTATGATGAGCGGTTTCAGTCATTAGAAATGAAGCGAAAAGAGAAACAAAAAGTAATATCTTAAATCTTCTCAAAATTGCAGAAAGAAAGACACAAATATTGTTGAAATATATGAAATGTCCCCTAGTTTACATATTAGATAAAAATATTTGAATTCAAACTAGTGATCTTTCTATTACTAACTAAAATGATAACAACATTTACATTTGATCAATATTTTGTATCTAAGACCTACTAGCCCCAACGTATCTGAAGCCATAAGTCGGGAGACCGAAAACGTCTGTTTAGTAGATAAAAGGGCGGACCTGTTTTTAAATGAATCCGCTTGTCATAATATCTTTGCAGATTTAGGCTGTCCAGTGAGTCCTGCAAGTTGAAACAGTATAATATTGACAATAAGGGTTTACATTTTTCATTGATTGAGGATGAAAAAATCTATTTTAAGTAGAAATTTTCTTATTTTGTATGCCAGAATTGTACTTTTTGAAATTCCGCAGCTTCCAAGACTGAACTTTAAAGTATATAAAAATATCCCCAAATTTTAAAGGGGTAGCGAGTTTAATTTTAGGGAGCCAATTATCAGGGGACTAAGAACTGTTACTTTCGTAAAGGTCATTATTCTATTGTCTTTAATCAAAAGACCACTGATTTGTAAATACTTCCTTTTGCAAATTTTATTCACTATTTGCTTTACTTATCAAATATAAGGTCAAACTTGACACGAGCAACAAAGGTCATTATTGATCTGCCGTGATTCAAAGATTGAATGTACAACGTCTGCATTTTGGTCTCAAACCCTCAATCAAATCATCGAAATTTAGTAAAAAAATATATCCTATCAAAGAGGGAAATATTAATCAGTCAGTTATTCAGTTTTTGCTTATTGTAACTTTGGCTATCAAACAAAATAGTGTTTGATAAGTTATAAATAAACTTAAATGATATAATGGTGAAATAAAACAACAGGAGCGCATAAAATCAGATGTCTGTTTTAGTAATATTTTCATAAATCTTATCTGAGGATTATAGAAGCTAAAATAGACATTTTGTTAATTATAGAACCAATAAATACGCTCACTTAAACATTTACATCTAGCCAACAAAGGCTATTACAAAGCCCACTACAACTTGGGCGTTTATCTTAACTCAGTCCTTTTACAGAAACATCAATTATTTGTCCGTTGAATTTTCATGGATCACCAAATTATTGTATAAAATTTCCTTGATAGTAGCAACATAATGACTACCCAATTTCAATGAATAAAGCCCAAAATTGGAATACGGACCACAGTGTTTTGACAAATAGAATAACATGCAAGAATGCTTAGACGGTACTGGGAGCATGGGAGAATATATGAAAATACCTATCGCAATATCTGTTGAAGTAGTTTACTTGACAAGCATGAGGCCAAATTATTTGGAACACTGATCATCCATATTCGCAATACCATGAATGACTCATACATTAGTGGAATCAAGGTCACGTGATGAAGAACAAATGGGGGATTTTATTTTACGTATCTATACCCTTATACATCTCCTTTATCAATGAAGTATTTCGATTCGAGTGAGATGAAGTTAGTTGTATTGTCTAGATTCGTCGCTGCTAGTCCCAGTAACTTCTTCTCGTTTGCATAATGATATAAATAAATCGCGGTGATATGATCAACTATGGAGATAAACCAACTGGTCAACGAGCTCTGAATGTAGTAGACATAATCTCACGCATGAATCTGGGAGTCAAGATGAAGATTACACATTAGGACATCACAGTGTGAACTCTCTCCTTCTGAAAGTTTATATTTAGTCATTCAAAACGCTATCGGGGATCTCTCTAAAAATAAGTAGACTCCCGTTTCTATGTTCCACTTTTGTGATGTCCACAAAACTGAATTCTTGATATAATAAGCTCATATTAAGGCTCAAAATCTGCATTTACTCACACCTTTTTGACTCCACAAGATACAAAAGCGCAGTTCAGGAAAAGAAGTGTACCATCGAGTGTACCATCGAGTGTCTGCGCGGTTTCCATTTTGAGACAGATGTTGTCAAATTTAAGCAAAATTTTACAAAAAACCTAAATAAACATAAAATGTCTTTGTTAAATTGAATTCATAGAATAAATATAGTACTAACCATTCTGAAGTGAGTTTCGAACATCTCAGACTTTAGATTATACTGCTACAAAAGCAAAATAGTGCACATTAGTAGAAAGAGGTATTGAGCATTAAAGAGTTCTCCTGTGTCTCGGATAAATTAAATTAACTCCTGATGATAAAGCATACCTAATTTTGTTTAATAGGTCACATGACAAGCGAAGCAAATCCTAAACAAAATCATAAATCATATCATTACTCTTAACCGCCATCATTACAAAATGCTGTATTTAGTCAAGGACATTTTTTCATATTTTTTCGAAGAAAAAAAAACCTTTTTGTGATAAAGAATAAATTTTCTCTCTTTGTTTATCTTACGCAGTCATATTCCAGCTAGAAGTTGTCAAATCACGTTTCGTTTAACTTATCAATGGTATCACACTACTCACATCTTATTTTAGAAAAAGTCGGTCACATAATTCATTTGGATGCAAAAACGTAGACGTGTTAGACCTTTAGATAACTCAGTGAAAAGGCAGTAGGGAAAATATCGAACCTTGGAAAAATTAAAATATCAGGCTCGGAGTAGTTTGACTGAATTCTGAAACGTGCTAAATTGAACCGACGAGGCAAAGTCGATCAGTCCTAATGAAAAAACATTGAAGAGTGTAGACAAGCATCTGCTGCAATCCAGGGAAGGAATCGTAAAACTTGATCTGTGGAAAGTGAAGCAACCATTTAGTGGGTATTGTACAAATCGAGTTCAAATATCAAATCGAGCAAGACCCTTTGATACCCTGATGTTGCTCTCAATGTCTCCATGATCTCCTCTTTAAAATTTGTTGAGCTTACTATTATTCGATGTCACTTGCTTCCAACAATTAAAAATTGTAAATTTTTTTGTATTACTATGAATAATGGTAAAACTAATTGAAATTTGTGAAAATTAATTTACCAGTCATTAGTATTCAACTTAAGATTAGTTATTTTATGGAGATGACCGTCGATTACAGGTTTATATAATTCCACTTTTAATTGATCATTTAATGAGCTTACAAACAGATTGAAACTTGCCAAGTGAGACGGTAAGTAAAATTATTTAAATTAGTTTCTTTGCCTCAAATACTATGAAAAGTAAAATCAAAAGAAGCCTCTTTAAAATTTAACAGATGTTTGATGAAAAAAACTATTTGGACGAGCATATTAAGTTACAAGAAGCTGGAATAAGCAAAATTTTTGAAACACAACAACAAAAATGTCCTTTTACGTATTCAAAATTGTTAAATAAAAATCTAAACTTTCGATTTCGTTATTTGAATATATATTGATGGAATACAATTATACGAACAGGCAATGTCTACGAGAAAATATCACGGTTTTGAAGTATCAGTGTATTAAATGAAAGTAGTTTTCAAGGAAAACACAAAACTTTGCTTATTTAAACCACAGTAATTGTAACAAAACTTTCAAGTTAATTGTATTTTTCCTCTGATAAAATTTTTTCTTGTTTGTAAATATTAATTTTTTGAGGCAGCAGCGAGGATCCGGACCCCTTGCCAACCCAGTCGGCTGACAGGGACTGCCATTGTAGTTAAATCCCGACTCAAACAGTCTGTCCACCGATTTAAGCCAGCTATTCCATAGGTCGATGCTGAATATTGTTGTCATTAGAGTGCAACTAAACACTCAGTCTCTCGAATCGGGCTGATTTTCTCACAATGCGTTGAGAATCCTAATGTTGTCATGTCTCAGTCCACTCACTCTGATTCCTTTTTTCCCACATCGTACTCCTATATAAACAATTTTGTACATACAAAGATAAATGGTAGCTGCTATTCATTCTTCTGAAGTCAACCTTTGTTCATATCCACTCCCGTTCTTTTGATTTGATAAGAGCTACTGTGTTCTATTCGCCTAACTTGGACAACTTATAAAAGTAACTACGCGAGATTAGAGTTAATTTAAATTTTAAACTATTGAAAATGCGTATTTTGTTATATCAGACATTCATTGTTGAATGAATATTTCAAAGAATATGATATAATATATTGTGAAATGTGTCAATAAGATAATTTCGAATTGTAGTTTAAAGGAATATATTTTTCATTTAAAATAAGAGTCATATTTTTCAGAACTTTCAAAATTATATTAAAATTAAATTAAATTTCAACAAAAACTCATTTGCGTCAATTAAATTAATTAAAGTCATTCCCCTTTCGTGGAGCGAAAATTAATTGAAAATGGAAATTAAAATACATAGTCAAATGCCTTCATGCAGAAATAAAGAGAAAAATATAAAATTTTTGTACTTTTAATTTCTATCTATTTTTCATTACGATGGCTTTTTAAATTAACCTTTATAAGACAAAGAGCTTCATTGTTAAATACAATTTCATTATGTATTTGGATTCATAATAATTAATAAATGAAGAAAATGAATCAATATTTAGGCTTTATTTGTTATTTTGCTCATCGTTTCAAGCGAAAAATTTGATCTAATTTGTCACTATTTGTTCACTTCATCGTCACTTCGATGGCATAAAAATATTATTCCTCCATTTAAAATACGGGAGTTTATTTTGAACAACCACAAGAGCATGGCAAGGGGTCAAGCTGAAGAAACTTTAGGGAGCGCTGATATTTAAAAACTCATGTTGATCGAGATCTACGGTCACCAATTTAATCTAAAAATACTTCCTTGCTCTCTACCAAACTTGGTTTCTATTGCATCCATAACGAATTCCCCTATCCTTATTTATCTGATCTACGTAACCATGCACCCTACCACAGACTCATTTTAGCTTAATTGGGACTGAAAATTTACCAGCTCCGGAGTTGCAGGCTTAGTCATCTCATATGTCTCGACAGGTTATACAAATTCTTACTATATTGCTAGCATCTTTTTAAAAAATTAAAAAATGCATCTGAAGTTGTTAATCAAACGTACGAATTACTAAAGCGTTCAATAGACGTTGCAAGCAGGAATTAGCTTAGAACATAGAAAGCAACTACTGAAATCCAGGAATTGAAACATTAGAGCATGTGGCAAAATCAAGAGAGTAAATTATGAAGGATTCTATTAATGTACTAGTCTTAGTCTTTTCTCCTAGTCGACTCATTTTTCAAGTCCATTTTGCATTTTGTGCTCTGTGTTTAGGTGCTTTATAGCATTGTCCTGGGTGATATTAATAATAGATATAACACATCAGCACTTCGAAAATCAATGGGAAAAAATATCAATTTGGGAAGGTTCCCAATCTTTTTATTGACAAAAATTAGTTCAAATTTTCTTCTCTAACATCTGTCTTGATATACTAATAATTTATCCTTTCCAAAAGTCCCAATTAAACAGTGCTATTCCGTTTTTCCTGTCATGAAGAAGAATGTACACAAAATTTTAACTTGTCGGCACATATCTCTTTCCATGTCAAAGTTGACTAGAATCCGCTTCAAAAGACAGCATTTTTTAAGGATTTTAACTGAATTCAATGACAGCTGGAGCATTTAAGATAAGAAATGGAATATAAACGATGTAATTTTACAGTTTTTTCCCGTTTCAGGTAAAATGAGTAAGTAACCTATTAGAGCGCACAATTTTTCTCTTAATATGAACACTCAAAATATATATATTCTTAGCACATTTATTTCACAAAGAAAAGAAGAAAGGAAAGTCGTTACTGATGCTATTCGGGTAATTTTATCATTATAAAGCTATGTAAAAATTCACCAAATATGAAAAATTGGATTCTTTTCATTGTGATCAAACTCTCCTAAATTTTGATAGGTTTAAAGAGCAATGATATTAGATCTTTCTATCTGTTCAAGGCCGTAAGAAGTTAAAAATGGGCCAAAGTGGTATGACTAATCATTCGAATGGATCAGCTTTTCGGCAAGATCTGAATATCGTGAACTTGGACTCACTCAAAAACATGGAGCTTCAATCATAAAGATCAAGATTTAGAATACTTGAATATCAAGATGTGAAACATAAATAAAGTAAAATTCTTGACATTTTGCTTTTCATATTTGACTCTATCTTCTCCTGCCAAACAAATCTATTACTTCAAGTGTTTAGATATTTTCACGTGATTATAAATGCAATATCCGTTTTCATTGCTATTGGTATTAACAAAAACATTAAATACATCAATTATTTCAATTTTTTCTTTAACTGGTTTATACTAATTAAATTAAAATTGCTTCCAAGTTTTCAATAGAATAAATTAATGGCCTGTATAAAATTAACCTGATACAGTGAATATTCAATTAATTATTCATATGTATTTCTTGCAGGAAAAAATATTAACTGATTTTATATTATTATTAAATCTTTGTAATTAATTTAAAGAATATAAGTCTATTTCTTTTTTAAAGAGGAATTATGAAACTCTGTCCTTGTAAAAGAACATCGTCTTATTCCATCTTAAAATTACAATTAATGAAGTATCTTTTTTAAGGTTTCAATTAGAGAATGAATTGTTATATTAGCCAAAAGGCACTTATTATTAAAAAAGTGAATGTTTCAGTTTAACAGTATTTTTTTCTTACAGTATCAACTAAAAATGTCATTTATCTAAAATAATTCATGCTTTCATCCGTAAAATTCCCATGATTTCTCTTCGGTTCACAGTTATTGAAATGTAATCAGTAGTTGTCTATTTGTGTGGCCCCGTCACCTTTCTACCCCGATCTTGAAAAGTACAGCAAATAGTACTTTCAAACATCTCAGCTGACACAGAAGATATTCAGTATGTTACTAAAAATAGTTACCTTTGTGGTAAAAACAAATATAATTTATTGCAATAAATTTATTTGAACAAACAGGATTTGCATTTGCGAGTCTGTTGATAGCAGCAGAAATTCAGTTTTATTTTATTATGCTTAAATTTAAATTATTTGTCTTTTGTATCTAAGTATTTTTAAAAAATACTCAAATTTATTTATAAGTATAGTAAACTGAATGACAATTTCAAATAGCATTTATTGCTTACTTCATATAGTATTCCTACAGTCACTACCTGTCCTTGAATTCAATTAAATTAGTACTAATGGATTTATTTTACCAATAAGAATTTTAAAAATGTTTTTTTTTAACTGAAAATACAAGAGTTTGATTAATTCACATCACTTACTGGAATAAACTTGAGCTTTTTACCTTTGAGTTCCATTTTTAAAATTCGCCTACCGGATTTTTTACAGCATCCCCAGTTGAGATTTGAAATATAGATACATGACTATGTTATTTCCCATATTTATGAATTCTATTTCGACTTAGATTAAATCTTTTGTCATAAGGAAAACAGTCTGGAAGAATTTGAATCAACTGTACAACTATGCGATACTGCATAGAAAAAGGTGTAAAATTGACTTGCTTTAAGGGTACTTCGTTTTGATTCAAAATGACCGTTTTTTGTGTTTTGAATTTTCAATGTTTAATAAAATTACTTGCCAAAGTATGATAGTATGACGGTTTACGGAAATAAGAGTAGTTTAGTTCCTTTTGTGTGCTTACAACTTCTATTAATTTTAATCATAAAACTGCGTCTTGACACTTGAAATAATAACCTGATTAGACTCCCAAAGTATCCCGAATTCCAGATCTGAATGAAAATGATACGTAATTGCCTTAACGACAGGCTTTACTTTAAAAATTATGCCAGCCAACGACCCCGCAATTTGGCACATTTTAACAAATATGCAAATTCTATGAATAATTAATGATTAATTGTGGATCTAATTTTTCTTAGATAAAAATTATTCCTTTATATCTAACCGTGTCGATGCTTTTAACTCAAAACTCACTCACGACTATCACTTCTATTATTCAGTCTTCTTCCACACCTCTACGGCTTTTCATATTATAATATTCGCGGACTAATAAATGTCTTTTAATGTGCAGATTGTATTCATGCAATTATTCACCATGGTAACAGCTCTATTTGTTTGTTTATTTATTTATTTGAAGTCTCAATAGAGCTCTTAATGAAATACTGTCTTTGATTCTGTTTTGATCAGTAAAATTATTTAGATGATCTTGTATGATCTCTAGTTTGACAACAATATTTAAATAAGGTTAAAAGATGCGTCGCCACTTCTAGTCAAATTTTGATAGGCTCTGCTTAACATCGTTTTATAGAGTTTTTATAAATGATAGTAAATTTAATATACCTATTGACTGTTTATTATAAATTTCATTGTTCTGTGTGAATTGTAGTGAATTTTTTTGTGTTACGATCATATTAACTTTAATTTTCTCTCTTATATTTATCTATGAAAAAGGGAATCTGCGATGACCAACCAGCAAATTAACTGGATAATCAGCTGTGATTGCCCCAAATAAAAATTTACACACGAATTAGGGAACAATTTTTAGAATTTCAGCGAAATACAAAAACATTCCCGTTTCCACTTTTGATCTATCTAATTCAACTATAAATTATTAATTATGTTCAAAGATGTAAAAATATAAAATTTGTCTGCGTGAGGATTGGTTTTCATTAATTAAAATTTAAATAATAATTATCTTAAACTTTAAATTTATTTAAAAATAAAAAATTTTGTTTATGTTACACATGGACATTATGAAAATTTTTTTAAATTCACAATTTTTTGAAATTTGCTCCTTATTTGAACTCACATTTTATCACGATAATTGGCTTTTGAGTTGCAGATCCTTTCAACGAATTGTCAACTTGAGTTAGTCGTGTGATTTTTCCTTATGCTAACTAATAAATCTGCAGTGATTCTAGAAGATCATTTAAACTCGATTGTTTCTTCCGCTAATGGACAACTTTGACGAAAATGAGAAACCAGTCTATGTAGACGTCGACATATGAAACCGGGTCTAAGTAACAGCTATGATAATGCCATAAACAAAAGAGCGTTCTCATTTTTTTAATCCGATTTCTTAATTTCAAAACCGTCATAATTACTGATGGATAACGAAAGATCGAAAATAAATTTTCTGCAAGGTTTTACATGCGTATAAGGCCATATTATCCGTTAAAACTGTATTCAATGAAATTTTTGTTCCTTAAAAAAAAACTCGTTTTCTATAATCACTGGAGAGGAGATTCCAGGTTTTGGGTTTTGAAAAACAAATGTGCGCATTTATGGGTATTTGTGAAGTGCACTTCAGGGTCCGGTTTAAATTTGTTAGATTGCTGAAAAAGATTATACACTCGATCTTATCAGGTTTATAAGATTGGAAGGTGGAGCTGCTCCCATGTTTAGAATTGCAAAGTGGTAAGTAAAGTCACTTTCAAAATTTTAACTCTAGCAGAGCTCACTAGAGTTTAATTTAACTGAAATTTAATAAATATTGTTATTTAATAATTTGTCAGTGCAAATATGAAAAAATTTTTAAGTTAATAACAAAATTGAAGTGTCTGTCAGTCAGACAGACATCTGGCTGTACATTTCTCATGACATGTTTTGCAAATTTGTCAGTGAAATAAATTTTAATCAGAATAGAATAAAATTTGTCGTATAATTTCTATTTTGAGTTGCAAGGATTTTATTTTATGGGAAGCAAATACCCCGAGATAAAAAAGGCACAATGTATAGATTTTCGCTGAATACAGTTGCATCTAACACCGGTGTAATTCATCAACAAGTTTTGGATATTATGGACTTAATACAAACCATGAGCTTGGAAACCAACTCTTTATATTAGATAACAGTAAATTAAAAAGTGAAGTATAATCCTTGGGAGCACGTGAAATAGTCAGTGCTTTTAGAATTCGATTGGTGATTAAAATGACAGCCTCCTGTCAAATGACAGTTGAAATATCCGACTTGTTAATGCTCAGTAAGACCGGTGAATACATGTAATTTTGTCTGCTCTTTGAATGAAAAATGCCTTTTTGTCATTTCTTGACATATTTAACAAGACGTTTAGAAGCAAATGCCGTATAGCATTTTGAAATGGTCAATTAAGTCAGTCATGAAGTATTTGTGAGTATTTTATAAATATTTAATACCTGTGAGACATTAAATCAAAAGTCTGATATTTTCTAAATAGCTATCTTTAATGCTTAGACCAAAAGAGCATTAAGATAACTACGTACCGGTGGTTTTACGTCACTTGTTCTCGTATTAGTGAACATAAAAACCAATCTTCTAGTGTAGATCCCTTTTAATTAACATAAATTTGCATCATTTGAAAACTGATTGAATTTGACGCTTAATCTTAACGAGTGTGCTTTGTAGGATAAGAATCTCCAAATTAATAAAACAGTCCAAGATAAGAAAAGGCAATGCTTTAACGCGCAAAAAATGCATTTTTATAGGCTTTTGAAGGTCGTTTAGAATTAAATCTGAGGTCAAACTTTTATTTTTCAGGAAAATTTTCGGACATTTATTTTGTTTGTTGTGATATTTTGATTTCATTCATCTGCTGAACGAGAAAGTGGCGTTGCTCTTAGTTATAGCTTTGATAGAGACTAAATGTTCATATAAGATTCTGGAAGACAATTGATAAGAATTCATTCGTTAATAGATTAATGAAACCATATCCATGTTGTTCAAGATTGTTTCTAAATCATCCAGTAATCACTTAAAGGTGAAATTATTAAAGCATGATTCTGGTGTCCAGACTAGTCTTATCTGTTGCTAAAGATCATTTCCAAAGCTCATCAGAAGAAATGTTCACACCATTCTTGTTGACAAGGATTAAACTGGGCTGTTAGCCATTAACACCATATCATTACGAAAGCAAAATTCTGAAGGCATCAGGTTGTAACAGAAATTCTGTCTATTTTTAAATTCGATTTAAAATGAAAATTTTGTCAAAAATACATTTACTTAGTGTCCAACATAGTCACCATTTTTATTGGTTGCATCTTGCCATAAGCTTTATCATTCCTTCTTCATAGAATTTAGCCAGTTTGGAATCAAAAAATGAAAATAGTTTCATTTCCACCTCTTCTCTTGAAGTGAGTCTTTAAAGTCCCATTCATCGATCCTGTAAGCTCCTGAAAAGATGAAAATCGGTTGGTACAAGATGGGGGGAATATGGTTGATGATGCATAACTTCCCTGCCAAATTCTTCAACGGGATTTTTGATTTCCTTCAAAGTGTGGAGTCTGGCATTGTCATGATGCAGAATCACTCCTTTTCGATTGATCAAAGAAGGCCTTTTTTCTTGCCGTTAACTGCTTTTAAACGAGTTAGCTGCTGACAGTAAACTTCAGATGTTATGGTTTGATTGTCATCAATTAGTTCATATTAAACAACTCCCTTCAAATCCCACCGTACACACAAAATGATTTTTTCGGGCACAGTCCACTCCTCGATTGTGAAATTGGCTTTGAACCACTGTCTTAACTTAGCTACCGTCTTTGGCACTTAACGCTGTTGTAAAGGATCTACCGCTTCTCGATGCTGTTAGTTATAATTGGGTCTAAAAGGGTGTCTGAAGTTCACGAGAACGCGGTCTTTTCATTTCCCTATATATGGTCATATGGCGGCTTATGTGAAAGGTTTTGCTCAGTTCTCTAATAATGCAGGTTGGATTTTCATCAATGGCAACTTTCAATTACTCCAAATTGACTTTTATTCAGCATCCTGTTCTCGGTTCGTCTCTCGTCTTTCAGGCTGAAGTCATTCTCTTTGAAACCACCTGCAGAAAACCACCTTCTGTAGGTCTTTTCATTCACAAAATCATTTGCATAAGTGTCTTTGAGTGTTTTTGCTACTGACCTTGCCGTATTTCCCTGATGAAATTCGAAGAGAAAAAAAATGCCTGATATGCTCTTTATTTGGAGTGCACATTAGGGCTAGAAATAGTTATTAATAAGGATAATTATCACACAATCTGAAAGAAGAAATAATATTTTATTAAATACCACAGATAAGTCTAAAACATTAACAAGGTAAATTGAAGTAATCGCGCCCTAAACACAGCTGAGGAATTGGACAGAACTTCTGTTACAACCTGGTACTTTTAAAATATTCATTTAGAGGCTCTAGACATGTCCTAATAGAAGCTGTTTACCTGACATTTTAGGTTAACCAAAACCTTTTTACGCTTTCCAGCTTCAACAATACAGAAATATTTATTTTCAAGTCCAATATTTAGTTTTGAAATTAAAAATCATTTAATTTAAGATCCGAACTTTTAATCAAATCGACTTAGACTCATTAGTAAAAACCATAATTATCATCTTTGTTAATTATTAATAATTACTTAAATAGCAATTCACAGTGGTAAACAATGAGTAAATTATTTTGGTTTCATTATTTTCTTCCCTCGAAAACATGTGAAATCTTTGATTTAAAAGTGGTTTTTTTAACATCTTAAAATATATCCTAATTCGCGATAAAGATTTATCATTTATTTTAATAGCATATATAGTAATTGAAAAAACTACAAAAATGCGGGTGCCTTATAATTGTCAACCAAACTGTCAATACCTTTTCAACATATAAAATGAACCACAAATAAAACCAATCATTATACTTCCTTTTCAATTAAAATGCATTCGGTTTACTAACTACACAAAATACTTCAGCTTATAACATCGGTTTGCCTAATCTTCAAAGTGGAAGCAAATGAACGATTCAGTTACTCCTAAATATTTAATGCACTCAACAAGTCCCTACTCAGGTTGAGCTGTGTGGTCTATCGACCACCAGGAATTACTAAAAGCAGCAACTTGTACTTTGTTACTAAGATAAAGGAAGAAGCATACAAGTTCATATATAAATACAGAAAAATGTAGCCCATTTCATTTGATTTTAGCGTCATATTCAAAACTAGAATAATTGTTTTGGGACCTTATAGGGGCTCATTTGTAATTAGAAACAAAATATCAACTTTAATTACTTTTACTACGTGTAACATAACATCTGTAGCATATTTTTTATTTCTATGTCCGATTTTTAAGGTCCTCTACATTTTTTATGAAGAATTAAAATTTATTTAATATGTGCAAGGTATCTTTTAAGGTTATTTAATGCATATTTTTAGTTTTTAGCAATAATAATTTGCTATTTAGATCAATTTATGTAATATATAACCGGAGAAGCATGAATAAGTCCCAAGTGTGACTAAAGTAAAATACTCATCGTAGGTATGGGATAGTATTATGGAGTTTCCTTGATGCTAAATTCGAAATCTGCCGCCCTCTATTAAGTTAGACTTAATCAGAATAGTTGGTCATTCTGTTTATCAGGTGAACATCAGTTTTCATCAAACCTGTCTCCTCTGACTCCACAGACAATTGTAGTGGAAACTGTACCAGTGGCGCACATTAAATGTTTAGATATCAAAGCTATTCCGCATTTATGCTCATATTTACCATGAGAAAGGCTCTTATTAAAACTAAAAGAGAATTTGCAGTTCGCACAAAACAAGTCCATTAGTATAGGCAAGTAAAATCAAAATTTTTAGAGGAAATTTGCAAAATTTTAATCAATATTAAATTAATCTTAGTAAGTCATATTAATTATTGGTTACTTTTAATAAATAGATATAAACATTGTGCTTTGTAATACCTACGCATTGGGACTCAGAGACCCACTAGGTCTCTCTCTATACGATGGACATTGCATCTTATACGTAAATGTCAGTTAATGACTTTGGTCTGGTTGCTCATTCTACAATTACACTATGACGACCTTATCTTATTTCCTTTATCTATATCAAACTGGATTGTCCTCGTTCAGCACTGACGCTATCCTCTCTATTTCCGGTTTCGCCAGATGTGTGTAAATCAATAGACTACCAAGTTCCTCACTTTCAAAGATAGAAAAATTTTTTTCCGTGACTACCAGCTTGCTTTAATCAAGAAACGCCGACTTGAAAATGCACCAATTATGGGGTCTAGATTACATGTTCAAATTTTATTTCGCTTTCATCCAAACAAGTATATTCTGAATTTTAAACAAGGTAAGAGGTAGGTAAGCTGAGGGCAGAACCCATAAAAATTTATTTCAAATAATCAAAAAATATATCACATTAAGCTCTAAGTGCCGCAAATCACATTTATTTACACATTTTTCCCCAATTTTAGTTGAGAAAATAAAAAAGCCACAGTGAACATTTATGAAGGACACAAGAAATTTATTGATTTTCTCTTAATTAAATGAAGACATGATTTATAGTGACAAATGGTAATACATTGTAGATTTAAAGGTCTTCTTATCCATATATGGAGCATAAACCGAGAACTAGCATATTGCGGCGACAAATACAACATTAAAGCTTATTTAGGGGAGCTCTGTTAAGTTTAAATATGCTAGATGTTTCTCATGCTGTAGATCCCAACTGACACCATCTGAAAGCCAAGCAGAAAGACGGGAATGGCACAATCACCCATTCGATTTCAGGTCTCATGAAGCTACAAGAGAGTTTTCAAATCTGTATTTATAAAAATTTGAGCAATTTTTTTCCAGTTGTCTTGAGAACTAACCTCCAAGACCCTGAAGGTGTCGAGGACAGAATAGCGCAAAGTCCAACCTAAACTCCAGAGACTATTTTACCTTTCAAGAAATAAATTGCCATATTTTACCCTTTTTCCCACTTAGTAACTGCAGCATATTTATAACTTTAAAAAATTTTGTCCAAGTCATATTTGCAGTAAGAATAATAAATGATTATTTTTGTTGATCATATTATTTAATAAAACACATTCATGATGCCTCCTGATTGCTTACGACAAATTTTTATAAAAATTCTCTAAATTTTGCAACAAACATTCCTGAAATGATTTATCAGAATGAATAAAATTTTGCAGAATATTTCAAAAATTAGTTTAATATAATTTATTTTTATTTTCGGGTTAATTTTGTTGAATAGTACTATCTTTGTTCTTTACCATTCATTAAGTTCTATTGCAAATTCATCTAAAATACTCTTACCAAATTATAAAACTGCACTTCTCAAAAATTTACTAATAAATAATTCAAATTTTAACTTTTCTGAAAGAGGAAACAAAAACAAATAAATTAGAATTTTTTACAAGTTTAAACGCATTTGATAACTTTATTTTACCTATTGAGACAATCAACTTCTGCTAATGAAAGGAAATGGTGACCATTGCGATTGAAAAATCGCCGTATTTCAACCACTTTTGCACTGAAAAATAATTTCTTCTTAAAACAGTTCCAAATTACAAACATTTTTTCTTAATTTAACTTCAGGTAATAAGATAAATCTTTTAAAAGAGCAGATTAGTGACTCTCGGAATTGATTAGAGTCATAGGAAGGAAACTGTACTTGAAAGGGCACTGATCCTGTTTGGGATAAGAATAAAGACAGGCGAAAGTAAATTATGATAGCAACTCTTGGGTCAAATATAGACAGATGGATTGTCAGATAAACATTTTGAGCAAAGGTGTAGCACTAACTGATACCAGAAATTCCCACTGTTTACAGTAAAGTACATAAAATATCACTAAGTAATTCCCTTCATTTGAGGATATTTTCCCCTCTCACCCATCAGACAAAAATCCAACCTGAAGAGGTAAAATCTACCCTTTTTGAGTAAAGCACCGGTCGATAAGTACTGAACACTGTGGACGAGAAGTTGCTACAATCCAGGGAACACTGCCTGTTATTTGGATTGTGGTGATTACATCACTAGTTCCATTAAACTCAGTTTACTTGCACATAGTAATGAAATGAAAGTAATTTTCCCTTCGGAAGTTTGTACGTTTGATAATAATACGCTCTGATATCATCTTCTACAGTGGACCTCAAGAGATTTAGTTTTTTGGATGAAAGATTAACCAGAGAATTTTGAGTTTGATTGAGCCATAATCTTCCGATCAGCCTTGTTCTTTAAAGTTTTTCTTCACCGATTTCCCCTCTCTATCTTCGAAGATCCCATTACGAACCCACTCTGTTCAACTTTTTTCTCTCTCCTGTTATTTAATTGTTAAATTTAGAAGAAAATCGGTTGTGAAATTGCTAGTGTGAGATCAGGTATAGAGGTTTTTCCATATTTTAAATTAGTGATCCTATAATTATGAGGTCTAGAAAGTGAATCTCCTTTCAATGCTAATAATCCAACTTGTCCTCTCCATTGTCACATCAAAGTCAAATACTGTTCACTTACGAACATTTTTGTCCAAACTGAGCCATATATCCCTTTTCCCGTGGAAGGGCATTCTTCTCCCTATTTAAGCACCCACAGACACACGAGCTCACACACTTTCAGCAGTTCCACTGCACTTTTTTATTTCAAAATTAAATTTTCACTTCCAGTTTTATTCCTATCTTATTCTTTCCATGAGGATTGGTAGTATATCAACGGTAGAGAAGCAAAATGCCACATTTTCTCTTCTAAGGAGACAAAAAATTGCCAAAAAACGTTAAGAATTAAGTTTGGACTAGAGGGATGATGCATTACAATATCTCTTACCTAGCAGTATTCGGTTATCTTTCCATAGATGAGGATTCTCAGTGCGAATGACCAAGTCTAAAGCCTGGCATTAAGCATCCGTGTTGTTTGCCAGTTTTTGAATGAGAGCCGTGTTAACACGTCAATACCGATGCAAATCTGGTTGGATGGCCGTTAAAAATACGGAGAACTTATTGAATGTTCAAACGATTATTGCTGACAACAACGACCCGAAGGGTATTGATATACTATTCTGAGCGGAAGGTAAACAACGGGTAACATAAATATAATGGCAATAAGTGTATATAATAAAAAAAGCATAATACACGCTTACTAAGGTAGAACTTGTTAAAAAGGTAATTATATATTAGTTTATAACTTAAAGAATTCATCGAGTAAAGATGAAATTCAGGTAGCATTCTGGTAGACAAAAAATGAAAGTGTTTAAAATTTTGATTTGATGTGTGAAAATGGCACATCTAGAATTTGATAACGTCATCCATATTGTGCAGCATTTGATCACACTGAGGTGTAACGATAAAGATGATTGCAGCTTATGCAATCTTAACATCAGAAACCACCAACCTGGTCTCTAATAAGTAATATATATTGATTTTCATGTGCAATTTGTCTAATGGAAGATTGTGGCAGCATTATGAAATGCAGGCTGTACTAGCCTAACAAGTAATCAAAATATGTTTACTTATTATAAAAGTGCTCGAAAATGTTTTTATGAATTGCCAAAACATTGTAAAATTATTGCATTATGACTTTTATTTTCATCTATAAAATGTTCACCTTGTTTGAGAATGAAATTGTTGGCTTCCACTACGGCGCGTTATCTTTCCACATCTTAAAATATTGTAGTTAAAGTGGCTCTAATCCCGTGGAAAAGCTTCTTCAGAAGCCCAACTAAATTAGGCTAGATATTCCCCATATAACTGTTTGTCTTCCAACGCCATTAGTAACAAGAGTCTTTCCAGGGTGAGAAGATCAAGAGTTAAGTAGAACAATTTGGAAGGTGAATGGGTGAGGAGAGGCGAAAGGAGTGAGAAGAGGAATTGAGAGGAAAGAAAATGCGTCAATACTGAGAGAGGATAATCTAAATTGTAGAGAATAGGAGAAATACTGTTCAAAGAAGTGTGTCTGCTTTTCGTTCCTCGATCGTTACTGTAATTATATGGATCGGTAGGCGCATAATATGGAGAAAGTGAGCAGTCCTTTTGAACCACATTTTACAGATACCACACGGTAAATCAATTCATTCACCGAATTTTTTACTTATCTAAACTTCCACCCTGTTAATGTGAAATGAAGAAGGTAACAAATCGCAAAATTCCTTTGCAGCTAAATATTTGAATTTCATTCATTTACAAAAATATTTGCCAGAAGGAATAAAAATGTGTCGAAGTATTTTTCTTAGTATCATCCTAATGACTTATCTTTTAAAACAAGAATCTCACTGCCTCATTCGCAATTATTTCTCTATTATAATAAAGATATAAAGAAGCGCTATTGAAAAATAAATAGTGTTAAATAAAGTGTGAGTCTTCTCCCTAGGGAAGAAACGAACAAAAGGAATTACACGTCAAACTCTCATCTATCACAATTTAACTCGTTAAATGAGAAAATGAACTTCAATCAAACATTCAAAATTTAAAATAATGGCGCTTTTATTAAAGAATGTACTTTTTTCAAATGCAAATGTGGTAAGTCTTCATTTTAAGGCAGAAATCTCCCAAGTCAACTACCTTTCTAAATCATATTCTTGATACAAAATTTTGTTTTAATACAATTTAGAGATAATAAAAATACACAGACTTTCGAAAAATATTTAAGAGAAAAATTAAATTTTTGACCTCAGAAAAAAAACAAGGACGCAATCAAAAAATGGCCTTAACTTGGAAGTACGAGAAATATTTACTTCTAGAATAACTAAGAAGTTGACTTTTCTATTTCTCTCAACTTTGTTCAGTAGTTGACGGATTTGTATGTCGACATTTTCATATATAAAATTCGAAATTTTAAATAAATTTAGTGGGTACCTGCAGCAGAACTCTTTTTTGGGAATTATATTACTGCACTAAAGATTGATTGCAATATAATATTATCACTTTTGTTATATTATCCACAGAAATACAAAAAATTATCACTTTAATTGTTTGAATCGACTGAAATTCGTTTGCATAGAGTTCATCAATTAGTCAAATGGATGGGATCAAAATATGCTGAAAACGAAATCGAGGTATTAAAAAGTTATTATTTTATTTTGGAGTCGGGCTGAATACCATTTATTGAATGGGGCAATTCACATTCAAAAGTTCAAATATAATGACTCATTCCCTAGATTGTAGGAACTAATTGTCTACGACGTCCAGTGTTATTAGCCATTATTTGAATATTTTCATCTAATTTTTCTTCCACTAATTGAGAATATAAATCGATCTTACATGATTACCAGCCGCTACAATCTTAGCACCTTATAATTAAATGTTAAACTAGCGGAGCTCCATAAACTGAGCTCTTTTTACTAAAATTATTATATATTGCGTCCAGTTCAAGAAGTAAGATTTCTTCCTTCATCAGTTGATTAAAAGTATGAACTTAGAAATTAGGTTATTTTTCATTGAACAAATTTTAAAAACAACTAAACTGAAGGCCATCAGCCATTTCATGGTGGAAATGCTTTGATGAGAGGTCAGTTATAATTCCCTTCCAGGTTAAAATTCGGCAAAGTTTTCTCTCCTCTTCTCCTTTTTAATGCAATATTAAAATTCACATACGCTTCAATTTTGGGCATTCTTTTGGCAGAAAAATCTCTTCTTAAACATGAATTAACTACACAACTTTTTTTGTTTAAAAATTTCCCACTGATTTTATTGTTGCACTTTTATACCGATTAGTGCATTTAACTCCATTAAATGGAGTAAGAACCATTCCAAAGATACTAATTTATGCCTCTCTTTCTCAAGTCAATGCAAAAACGTTCCACAACATTTAACTATGGACACGAAGTGAAGACAGTTCGGTTTGAGTAGTAGGAGTTTGTTTTTATTCTTCTGATGTCGAGATTCATCAAGTCAGTTTAAAGTAGTAATTTATTCTTAGTTGTTATTTATTTAAAAAATAGAATCTGCATTAAATTAAAAATTTTTAATACTACCTAGTGTTAAGTATGTCATTAAAACAATTCTATACAATTGGCTGTGAAGTTGGCAATTCATATTTAATAAAAGCTTTACGGAATTTATTTTTTCGGATTAGCATTAATTAAACTCATATCAATAGTTATTTTTAATGTTTTTCTGACTTTTGTCGGAATGACGCTACAATATTTTTCCAACGCTGCTTTATTATCAGATTAATTGTAAAATGTACCGACCTCCATTCGTAAAATTTAAACTTTTCAGAACATGTGAAGGTTCCGAAAGAGAACCATCAATCTGAATATGATAAGATGGCGTTTTTCTGAATGCATTTTCCACATGTCAAAGCAAAACGGTTTTACAACTGGATCACCTGAGCACTTAAAAGAAGAAAGACACATCAGATAATTCATTAAGACTGAAAGTTGGAGCATCAGGAGAATCCTATTTCGTTCAAGCACCAGGATCATCAGCCACCCTTTATTCGCATAATTTTTGTGCACTCGTCTTCTGAATAATTTTGAATTACTACCCAAAATTAAGACATATTTTTATTAAAAATAATACCATTATGGAGAAAATATGAGTATAAAAATATTAAAATACTTTTCACTATGTTTTTCTTCCTTTTAATAGCAAATACTGTTTTCCTGTAAAATTGTTAATCTGAGCCACTGGATGACCTTGCACAATGCACAATCTAAAGATTTGTCCGCTATTTCCTCCTTGATGTCATGTTGTGGATACTTAGAAATTGTTACCCGTAACTAAATTAAATACCGACAAAAGATGTTTTAATCCTAATTAATTGTAAAAACAGCGCGTAGTAGAAGAAAATAAATGGTATATTCTACTTTATTTATTGTTTTTTTTTACTCTACTCATATTTTTATCACAGAGTTACTGTTTGCATTTTGGGAGAATACATCAAAGTGTTTCATAGCCACTAAGGTAGGAGTTTTCGTTTTTTAGAAGACAATTCGTGAACTTTGTGTTATCTCCAGATACCTCCATTTTAGACACACTACTCTTAAATTTACCCTCTAATGCCTGCGATTTTTTTTCGATTTAAATAGTTAAGAAAAAGTAGGATTTAATCCAGTGAGGACGTGTTCTCTCTGGATCTCACTGTCATTTTCCCAGGATGCACACTTCTCTTCCACTACATTTGCACATTTGATTTTATTTACGAAATCGAAATCATTGTAATATTTTAAACTCTTATTTTTTATTTATTTTTGCTATAATTCATATGGACTTTATTCAAATCTCAAATATAGAGTCAGAGTTATTTACTCTCTTATGTAATGTGTTTTGGCCATGTTTGATAGAAATCTGACTCTCTGAATGCTGTACAACGGCCAATCTTGCATGGAAAGTTGACTTTCCAGGCTCGCATTTCAACTAGAATTTCAGTTAAACGCAATATTTTACATTCATGTTATCCGAAAAAAACACTTTAATATTTTGTCAATTTGATTGAAAAATGGATTCAACAATACAAATTGAATAGAATATATAGTGAATTAGATATAATTTTACTGAGTGAAGTTGAAAAGAAAAATTTTTGAATTTTGGCCCTGAAGTCATTATTTCCTCATGGCTTGCGTTGAGGATAGGGTCCTTTTACTTTAAATAGCATCGGTCAATGAGGGTGCTAGATATGCGACAAAGTTTGAAAAAGATGCTGGATTTTGAAAAAGAATATTTATATTCTTCTGCTTCCAGTTCAAATTCGGTTGAGTACACAAAGGACAATGTATCGAATTTGCGGGAAGTTTAAAAGATTAGATGGTGATGCAACTTCCACTTCTGAGTTAAACAAACTTTAGTTGGTGTAGGCTGGCAAAATGTTTTTATAATGTTCAAAATACCAGGGTGGCTTCAACATAGTGGAGCTCACTAGAGATTATTCAGAATGTTCCTTTATTTTTAAATGAATTACTGTCCCACATTGTCCATTTTCATCAAAACAGTTTATAATTGCTTTTAATTTGTTTTTTATACAAATGCGTCCCTTGCAATTTGTTCATTTAAGGGGCAATATCTACAGATATCAACATTTAATAGTAAAATTAAATCAAATTTCTGTTATTATTCAAATAAGATTATGGCGTTTCCGCGCATGAACCCTAAACCATATCCATGATCTCTCCGTCCATCAAATTCCCGTTAAAAGCCATTAAACCTCCATCTTGATGTTTCACAGAGAATGCTACAAGAATGGAAGTCGTAACATCGCCTTTTAAGCAAGAAACTATTCAACTTCAGTTTGACTGCCTTCTTAAACAATTTTAGCGTGACAGCTCTTACTTACCATTAATTTTGATTGAGTTTTTTGGGGCATTTAGATCAATTATACTGTCTTTTAAATTAAATGACGTGCTTTAAGAAAGAAAAAATATAGAAGTGCGATTTTTATTTTGTTTGCTCTAAGACAATATTTGGTTATCTCTGTGAATAACTCACATTTTGTGGCATTATCTCCTACTAAAGCAACTAAATTGAATGTTACATTAATTACATTACATTACATTACGCCACCAGCCTTTTTTAACGTCTTTTAATATTAAGTATTAACTTTTTATTTTCCAAATACGGTTTGGAGTAGTTTTTTAACGGTTTTCTTGTGTTTTCTTCCTAATATTCAACTTCTCAAACTTGGCTTTCTAGAAGACAAAATTCTTTATTCTTTTTCCTGGTTGAAAACTGGGTCATTCGGTAATATGTTTCAATACTCGCTGCCTTCCTAAAGTTATTTATTTATCATTTTATCGGATATCATATGAATATTAATTGCTTTCTTTAATTGATTGAAGCTAAAATTGACCCACTTTCAATGGAATTTATATGGAAGAACGTCTGCATTTTGGAATAAAAGTCTCTTGATTTAATTAACGCTTGAAAGTTAAATCGAAGTCAGTTTTGAAGCCAAAAGTGGCTAGTTACACTCGCCAATGATTTTAAAAGTACAATTTCCTAAATAAGCCTTATTTAAAGTCGATTCAAAACTTCAAATCTTCAACTGTGTGAGCCTTCTCCTTAAATAATAAAAGTTCATATTCTCTCTTTTCTTTTAATTTCTTTGATAAGAGAAAAGTCATATTTATTATTTTTTATGCTTTCAATAATAAGTCATTTATAACTTCTACTGTCTGACTGTTTTTAAACTTATTAGACTCCATATGTAGTGGGTTTTATTTACATTGTAAACATTATTTGAATTTTGCTAAATTAAGCCATTACAAATAAACTGTTTATTGATCTCTGAGCGAAGTAACCACGTATTTACTCCGGTTAGCGGGGATAAATTCTAATATTTAAAATTTTAAATATTTGAATAAGAAGAAGTTGACAATACTAATGAAGAAACGGCGTTCATCCTGAATTCAAACGTCAAATGTTCGATTTTTCGATTTTATTCTTTACGACTTTTCAAACTACTTAAATTCATATTGGATCGTTTTATTGTTATTTAATTCAGCCATTTTCCACAATGAAAAATTTTTTTCGCTTCACTATATCATGTCTAGCCGCAGTAAATAATGTTATTTAACATCTAAGAGTGTTTTACTGAAATAGCTTCTTTTGAATTCGGTTTATAAAATAAGCTCCATTTCTTTCACTCAGAAAGTCAAGTAGTGTCGCTTTCCATTGTAACAGGATGTATTTAGTATTATATGTACAGGAAATATCCCGACATTTTGAATATCAGAATAGGCAATCAGGACGCAGCTCAATAATTCGTAGAGAAGAAACAGTTCGCGTTGATTGAATTATGATTTTAAAATTTCCATGTTTTTATTGTGGCGCATTTCATTGTATTAAATTGCAGTTTTCCAAAATTCAAATTTCTTACATATCTCATGGGTTCTTGAGTGAATTTATGTCCGGAACATTTAATGATCAGGCAATTTTGATGAATTTGCACTTCTATTGCTAAGAGCACCTTCCCTATTTTAGCCAAGATATTTTTGGGCCATGAAAAATCCCTCTTAAGGCACTCTCACCAGTGAATTTTCAATCAACGATGGTCTACATCAATTTGCAGTGAAAAATGTTGTGAAACGTGATTAATTATCCCAGGTCGGATAAGGCAATCAGCACTGATCAGACTGAGCATTAAAAGTCTATAAGGACAAGTAAAAAAATGAAGCACAATTTAAGTTTTTTGTCACTACTGTAGATGCAAATGTCATACAAATAGAATTAACTCTTTAATTTTTCCAATTGCATAACTGACAAATTGATACTCAATTTGATATTGTCATAATGCAAACAGAGTGAAACCGCTTCCCTACTTAGAGTTATTTATAATCTCTTTCTTTGCTTTTAAACTCAAAGCAGCTGGCAATGGGTACTTGAAGTCCTTGTTGACAGTTGGGTCCGAAAAAATTAACCCTTTCGATTGAGCATAAATTTTGCTCTATTCTCTAAGGTTATCTTCTAACTGCACTGCATTGTAGACGCCTTCCCTTAAATTTCAAGTCCCTCTAGGTATATAAAAATTGTTAATATTTAAAAACAAAGTGATTCATGTAGGGGTGTTCAAATAGCCAATATAATTGTCCATCAGTTTATACAAAAATTAAAATAAAAACCTTAAGTACTTATATTAATTATAAAATAAATAAAATATCAATAATTGTCCTTGTAATTATTCTTAAATTAAGTACTTTATCTCCATCTAAAATAATGCATAATTTAATAATTGTTAAAATTAACAGATTTAACCGAAAAAAATACAATTTATATCCTAATGTCAAAAATAAAATGCTGTGGAAAACATTTTCAAGCAATATCTCAATTAAATGTCTGAAAAATGGATGTTTGTCCCCAAAAATGGAGTTTAAAAGAAGGAGAGGGTAACTTTGTTTGATTCCCTGAAAATCGAATTTCCTAATTTCTGGAAACGAGACGTTTTTACTGAAATTATTTTCATTGGATTAAAAACCTTCTCTCTTATTAAATATGAAGAATATATAATCAGTAAAATTTAAATTAAGTCAATATTCTCGTCCATTTGAGAATTCTTCCGACAATTTTGCACAAAAAATTATTTAATTCAATTAAAATTAAAGAAGTTCAATAGAATTGAGTTACTCTGTTTTCCAATAAGCTATGACCTTGATTTTTTATTTAAATGTTCCTATCTAAACTAACAATAATTGTTAGTTTATGTAAAATATAAAATTTTTAGGAATTTAATGATTAAATTTATACAAAATATATTTTATTAACCCAAATTTTTGTCTGATGAATTAATAAAAGTTTATTTTTACCAATATTATAACATTTAATTGAAAATTACTTCGATGCAATTTGCATTAGTGATTACGTCATCAATTAATTTTATGACCTAAAATTAATAATCCCTATTTTTTTCTAATATTCAATAAAATTGAACTTATTGTGCATTTTACGGGTTACAGATAAATTTATCCTTCAATTATCACTTATATGCAGCCAAATTAGCCTGTCGATATTCTACAAAATAATCGTACAAACTGTGCGAAAGGAACCCCTAATGAATTGAAATTGATATGCCAGTTTAAATGTAGCTAATGACATTGAAAACTGCAATTTATCCACTATTAATGTCTTCTCTCTATCGACAGCTATTCAATTTTTTTTATTAGCGAAAGCCTTACATAAAAATACTAGCAACTTCCGCAAATACCAAAAAGACTACATAAATTTCAAACCGAGAGCTGTATTTTTAGGCGAAAAGAGACAGAGTTTAAAAGAAAAATGTTCACCAAAACAATTGACCATGAAGGAATGTCAAAGAAGTCACTTATTACTTGCTTCGAACAAAGTAGAATTCGTGGAAGAATTGACTTTTACTGTCATCGATATCTCCCATATTCTTATTTCTTGGAGTTCCTGAGACGGTAGATGTCTCACCACAACAACCAGCTAAGGAGAATCCAGCTTCAAGAAGTTTGTCAAAAGCCAATTCTAAGGTGTTGTGTGTTAGGTAGTATCTATTAGAATATCGATTATCTTCGGGGCCGCAATCTGGAGCTCTGCTTTCATTTAGTGTCTCACCGAAGACTTCACGACATACTGAACTTTTTCCCGAGACAAGTATACGAGTGATCTTTCGAAATCTGAAATCAGCAAGATTTTCCCGTCCATTCGGGACGTGTCCTCTGTAGCTCAGTGTGATGGTGCTTGATAGTGACTTCCTGGTCTCTTGAATATGCGATACTAAGTTAGGAAGCTTATAATACTCAGCTTCTATTCTCAGGCGGTCCAAAGCAGCTGAAGTTTGTGGAAGAAGAGCTGATTTAGAATTGCGTAGATATTCTAAAATATAAGAGAAGATTTCGCCATTTCTGTCAATGAAAATGCGTCCATTTTTATCTTGGGGTAATTTTTCGGGTGGTGATTTACTAAACCATTCAGCAAGCCTGGAACCACCTACTGATTGAAGAGTTGATTGTTGAGCTGAGTAGAAACATCCGCCGACGTTTAAGTCGATCACATCTCCAGACATCTTTTTTCTACGATATTGAAACTACAATTGTCCTAAATCCTTACAGCATGCAAAATCGTTATTTCATTGGACAGTTAGTGGACCAATTAGATTAGGCTCTCAGTTACAGGAGAGACTAAGTTTGAGGACAAGTGCTAATTTATATAATTCTCGTGTACACTTTTGCATAATTTATACTTTCAAGGTTTTTATATAAAGTTTGTTATTTTAATATATAAAAAATGTATTTATCAACTTGATTAATTCAAAAAGATCATTTCTAAATGACACTCTGAAACAATAAAGAACACTACTCATAAAATAAGTCTCTATAACTTATAAAATAATTTTAATGAAAGACTCACTTATTAAATCCATTCTATTTCTAAGGTTGTTAGTGTAAATTCTGTTTTATTTTCCAGCGAATAATACATGTTAAACAAAAACATGAAAACCTGGCTGTATTTTGACTTATTAACAACACTTATTCAAGTTTAAATAAGAATATTTAAAGAGCAAATTGTATATTTTTGTCGATTCCCGTTTGATTTTAACGACTCTAGTCTGATCATTACAGACATGTAGATTAACTTATAAAGCTCAGCTGAATTTCGGACAAGTTGGATTAGATATTAGAGAACAAAGTTGAGGGCAACTCATTTTAAATCTCATCTCCTTACCAAGTGCCCAATGATTAAGGTGATGCAAACTGAAACTAAAGGACCGTCAGTTTCAGACTGTGATAAAAATGTAGATAAGTGAAAATAACGCAAAATATTTAGTGAAGTTAACACTTAAATGGGCAGAACCAAAGAGTGTGAGAAGAGGAGAGTACTACAAACGCAGAAGGTAATTGAGGTACCGGAGATGATGCCAACAGTTGTTAGTGGAGATGAGCTGGCTTGCTAATGGACTTGGTCGACGGGAATGAGAAAGAAGAGTTGAGCTAGAAGTAGAGTCAAGTATAAGATTAAATGAGGAGAGAGCTGACAATAGACCGTTGCATTAACTGAAAGTCAAGAGAAGATTCAACAATGAGCTCACGGCCATTAAAAAATTAAAGAGTTGTTGCATTTAATGACGGCTTGAGTTGCTCTAGGAGGAGTATGCGTAGGGACGAATTCCTTTCTGATTAATACAATGTCCCATTTATTAACAAACCATAGCTTCAGACACCATTTATCTGCCAATCATTTGAAATTTAAGAAAATATAAGTTTAATTCCGACTATCAAACATTTACGCTTTAAATCCAATTGTGAACTTGATATATACTTATTTTAATATTCCCTTAATTCAGTTTCGGACAGATTCAATATTTAGAACCGCCAACGTATCATTTTGAAGTATTCTTATAGTTCACTCACGGTTGTCAATCAATTTAAAAATATTTTCTTCCATTACGACTCATCTCTGGATCTCCAAACCTTTTCAAATTTTTTCATTATTTGAAGTGTTGTGATACATGTTCAGAGCCTCCTACTGCTAACTGAGATGTCCACTTTATTTTGCTGGTAATTGTAAGGTCTGGGATGTCTAAATCCCTCATATATTACCAGTCTTATTATAGCCAAAAGGAGGAGATGGAAGGGAGTGTGTTTATACGAAATATCAATATATAACCGATTTAGAATAGCAGACGGCGAGGGGTTGTTTGGAGGATGAAATCATTCTATGTAAAAGTATATATTTTACGTTCTCTGCCACTTTCACGACTTTTTGTGGTGAAGATAACACAGGTTGAAAGGAGATTGATTGAGCAATATACCTCTACTTTGCAGTAGCTACTACTTAGTTGTAGCTTTTCCTAATGCCTCTTACAAGAAATACTTCTTTAGGTTAGGTTGAAAATAATTCCACTTATCTCTTCTTCAAAGTTTTTTTGAATTGACGATGATAAATTGGAGGGATTTTTTACCCAATCTTTCGACTCCAACTACAAATGCATACAACACTCAACTTGAAAATATATTTCGAGATTATCGTGGGCTGCTGTTTGGAACTCTAAGCTCTGTATTTCTTGGACATGATCTCACTCATAAATCATTGTATTTGAATATTATGACATTATATAGCATGCTACACTCCAAAGAAGAATATGGATAACTCACCGCTTCGAAATTTAATAAAATAATATTCTTATTGTTCTAACTTTATTGCTCTCTTTTTCTTCTCTTGTTTCATGCTTTTTAGACTTGTTTACCGTTCAACCAATTTAAGTGCTATTCCGAGAATGAGTCTAGCATAATTGTTCTAAATTGCTATTGGCTCTAATAATATAAACAGCATTCTACAATGAAATCTACTTCATTTATCTAGATAATTCTTGCACAAATAAGTCTCGTTGAGAAAAGTACCTAACTGCCAAGCCAACTTTGTAATTATCCTTACTGTCTTATGACCAGTCTAATTTGTCTTATTGTCAAATAGAGATAATAATGAAGACGGAAAATTGCAAATAAAAATAAGAAATCCATAGAGAGAGCTTCATTATATGGAATAATGCCTATTCAACGGTTAGATTAGATCAGACTGAAAATAAAAGGTTGTTCAACGGAATGTGTAATTATGTTTGAGTAAAAGTACACCTGTTCTCTTTAATTAAACCTAGTATTAGAAGAAAGTTTTATAAATAAACCTGGAATATAAATATTTATATTTTATTATAGTCAAAATTATTAAAAAATACGAATTCGCAGTAATAAAAGAATGAAGAAAAGGGCAAATTTTGGATATTTATACCCTAAAACCAAGATATTTGTGCAGCTCTAGTTGCGATTTTCCCGTCTTCCACACTTGAAAGCATTCTCTTCGGGTAAAATTTGGCTTTAATTGTATTTTCAAAATATATTATTTGTATTTCGATTATTCCACATTCTAAAATATCGTCTAAAATCATTTGAAGGCAAAAGAAATCGTTCATCTGAAATTGCCGTGTTCGAGAGGTTTGATTGTTGCTTCACCCTCGTTTTCAAATTTGTTGAGCTGTAAATTTGCATAAGATCAATATTTGCCTTTTTTATACACTTTTTCCAAGAAATTAGTTATATGATATGCGAAAACATGATTATAATGAAGCTAAACTCACTATAAATTTGTTAAATTTATATCCCTTCAAAGAAGAAATAAAAAAAAATAAAACGCATCGAGAAGCTATCTTTCTTTTTGCTCCTTATTATCTTACTGTATCTAAAATCGACTGGAACAAAGCTGGACACTCTATCAGGAGGAAACAAAAAATTTTGTTTGAATAAAAAATAAAAGCTTATAATCCCTATTTTTAAATCTTTTATTCCTTAACTAAATAAATAAATTCTCACACAAATCGTTATCTTTGTGATAAAACTACCTATATCGCACCAGTACACTAAAACACTGCTTTCAAAATAAGCTAATTGGCTGAAACCCAGAGTAATTTAGCCCAGAGCCGCAATAAATTCCTTTTAAAGCAAACGACCACACAATAAAACTGTGAAATAGACAATAAAGACTCAATTTTAGTGAAGAGTACAATTTGAGAAAGTCGGTTTCTTAAATCCGAGAGGCAGATTTATAACAATTAGCATGTACTATCATCGTGATCACTAAACTATTGACAGAAAAATATAAAATCAAATATTAAGGCAAAAACTTTCAGTGCCATGGTTTAATTTGATTTGGAATATAAACAAAATGAATTTTCCTCCTTATTTTGTAAAAAAGAGAATAAATTTATAATTTATTTCAACACTCCCTTTTTCATTTTTATCAGGAGGGATCGATACCTTATTACATCTCTAAAATTATCTCCCATTCCAATAATAATAAAAGAGAAACACATAAATTTAGTTTTCTGATATTTATAGTACTCATTTATCATTTTGTCAGCATAGCTATGAGAAAGGAAATATATATAACAATTGGGCGCAAGAGTTTGAAAGATGACTTCCAATGCGTTTCGAAAATTTTTCTTGAATCACCCACTCAATAAAAATACATTGGCCTCTCGTCCACGAAATCGCAGCGATGTCTTTACATCTCCATGATTCAAACGCTTATCTGCCATATATAGACAATTTTATTGATTCTCGACTTTCTCTGTAACTGTCACATTTCATTTAAAAGTATACTTGCGCTCATACCCTCACGAGCTTCCTTGTCCAAATGACACACACTCATCTCTCTCGCCTACTCTCTAGATTCCTCATCGCGATTTATTCAGTACACTTTGGCCTGCACAACTCTTTGTGTTCTACTCTTTTTTTTATTTATTATTTGCTGTGATTAGCCACTAGATACAGTCTCAGCTTCTACAATCATGATCTAGCTCATTAGTTCCTACAAGTTAATTTAACAGAGTGTAACGTTATTGATAAATCCGCATCGCGCTTACCTTAGACAGTAGTTGTGTTGTGTTGTTTGATATTTTTTCCTTTTAAACTTATTTCTCAAATGCGTTTCTTGTTATGGCTAATAAAAATTTACGTCGAGACTTTAGCTGATGAAGTATTATGAGTCTCAGTTGTTATCCTTGGCCATAGTAATAAAAAAAATTACGATTTTTAATTGTGGAGATGAATAAAATCAGCAACCAGAAAGTCCAATAAATTATAAAGGAGAGGGTCAAAAAGATGTTGATAGCAATGTCAAAATATCAATAAATCTTACTCCATTTGATTTTTGGACCGAGGTTATATTTATTAAGTAGACAGTTCATCTTTCAAAATTCAAATTTTGAGATTCGTTCCCTGGACTGCGATAAATACTTGTCTGAAATGTTCAGTGCTAATTGACTGATATTATTTAATTAGGAAGAGTCGGTCTTCTCACTTCAAATCGTTTTCTCTAATATGAATTGAGAGGGCTTATTGTAGTTAAATAATATTCAGTGACTTGCAGTCTGAACACAGCAGAGAGTAGATAGCTCAATGTTTGAAATTAGCAGAGCCATCTTCAGTGGTTCTATTTTAATAACTCAGCAACCGTAGAATAGAGAGAAGTAAAAACAGAGCTTACAAAAATTCAACCTTATAATCTGATAGGAAGCTGCAATGCTTTGGTTTGCAGCAAAAGTGCAATATTCATTCCACGTCATCAACCTGTTAATTCCCCATCGTAACTTTAGAAGGACACAGAATGACGAGATCAACTGGTATTTATCGATTGGTCCATTGCCTAACCAATCACACTCTCCAAAATTTAATTGTAAAGTTTAATGATTGACTCAATTTTCTCCCACCAAACGCTAGTGTATAAACAGATTCCTAATTGCATCTCTCTGAGTAATTTTAGCACAACAATGGGCCAGAATAAACATTAAAACATTTCAGTCATAGAAAAAAGTGAAATCTTGATAAAGTGTCATTCCGCACAAAAAGAAAGAGAAAGACAGGACATTTTAGGATAAATCACAAATTTGCTTCTTTTTTTTCAAATTAAGGCTGTTTAAAATCGATTTAAGACCAATTGGAATTTAAATAATAGGAAATGAATTCGTTCCCAAAAGTGCTCATCTTTATGTGAAATATTTTCTTTCAGGTAATTGTCATAACGTAACAAGCTAGAAGTTCCAGTAGTAACCTCACAGAGCCACCAATCTAGGAACCTCGGTAACATAGCAACTTAACACAGAAGCCAATAACCCACAGCAGAACACGAGCTAAACATGCGTGTGTATTAACAAAACCCAATCGGTATCGGCTTAAACAAATAGGGATAATTACAATATCTTTTTGCACTGGGGAAATTAAGAAGGAAATTGTATTTTTTGTATAGGAGAAATATTTGGAGTGGGGAAAAAATATTTATCATTTCTTCCAGCATTTCCCTTCTTAGACAATTCATCCTTGTTCGAGCTGTACACGACGGAATCATAACCTGATCTAGGTGGAAAACACAAATTAGATAAAACGCACCCAGTTGATAAACATTAGCATAAACTAGTGTCTTACTAGCAAGACCGTTCCTCTGGCTGCACCTCCTCATGTCCGGTGAAATTTTCTTAGTGCACCGTTCTCACCTTTCGACCCGCTAACACCTCGGCCGGGGATTTTTCTCCCAACGCAGGATGCGGAGTTGATCTATATCCCAGCAAGAAATTCGGCAGTACCTCTTCCATAGTACCCTTTCCTCTCGCTTTATGTAAGCCTCTCTATAGAGTATTGACGAATCTTTCTGCTTGTCTGGTTGACTGAGGGTGGTACGGAGGGATTTTGATGTGTTCGATCAATCATTGCTAGCAGAACTCCTTAAATCGACTGACGTAAATTGTCCTTTTATCCAAAACCAAGGTCACAGGCAATCTGTGTGTCGAAAAGATCCGATCCAGCGCTCTGATTATTAAGCCACTTGTAGCCAAGGTTAGTGGTGCTACTTCTGGCCATTTAAAATATGAATCAACAGCAACTAATTATGTAGTACCACTTACCGGACCCGCGAAGTTGACATGTAACCTAGTCTACAGGATTTCTGTTTATGGTCATAGTACAGGATTCTGGCGAATGTTGTTCATTGCAGCTTGCTGACATCTGCTACACTGGCGCACGAGATATCGATGTCCTTGTCCATGACTGGCCAGTAAGCGAATCTTTTGGCTGTAGATTTCATCCGGCTTATTCCAGGATGGCCTGAGTGAAACTGTCGTAGGACCTAACTTCTAAGGGTAGAAGGAACAATAACCCTATTCAAAAACATTAAAGAAGGGTCAACCAACGTTATTGAATCTCGCCGACGGTAAAACTCAAGTAGATTACCATTTGATGGAAATGAAGGTCATTTGGATTAGATAAACTTTAACGCTATAGGACTGCATCTTTCTCTGTTTCCTTTCGTATGTCCTCTGCTGATATCGGAGTGTTTCGAACCGACTCCGCCTGGATGTGCTGCACATCTCTTTCAACGGACACGAATGCGACCACTGTTACTTCCTTTTGTGCGCCGATTATCAATGAGGCGAGATAAACCATCAGCTTGGCCGAAATCCCCCGTTTTCAGATACTTGATATCGTATTCATAAGTGCCCACCGTTGAAGACGATTTGCAGAATGTACTGAAACTCCTTTTCTCTAGTCAGGTATTAATAACAATGGCTTGTGGTCCGTTGGGAGTGTAAATTGCCTCCCATATGCATACTTATGAAATTTTTACTGCAGTGATTCCTTTTCGATTTTCCCGTAATTCTTTTCTGCCGAGGTTAGAGTAAGAAGATATGTGCAATCGCTTTTTAAAAATTTGGGGATGACTGTCCCAATTCTTTAATTGGAAGCGTCAGCTGCAAGGACCACAGGTAAACTTGGATCATAGTGAGTCTAGCAGCTCCAAATTCGGCATCGAATTAGGCTTCTCGAAAGCCGCTTTGCATGCAGATCTTTGTGGAGCAGTTGATTAACAGGAGCCCTACGTTTGTGTAAAACAGGTACGAAGGAATTATGATAAGATATTAAACCAAAAAAGAACGAACCAAACCTAGATTTGTTGGAGCGGGCATCTTAACATCGGTAACATCGGAATCAGGACGGTTACCGGTTAAATTAAAAATGGAACCAATATTTTTATTGGAGGTGAGGAAGAAATGGCATTTTTCAGCTCAAACGTAGAAACCATATTTTCCGATAGGCTTGAGGAGTTTTTCCACGCGGCCTTGAAGTTCCTCATCTGATTCTCTAAATACAATGATATTTTTACTAATAGCATATATTAAATATTACCGTATTGTCTCTACTGGTACTGTTCGTTTTTATCAACTTTAATAAACTTTATCAAGTTTTTTAGCTACTACAAGGCAAGCATTCGAATTTTTCAAGTTCACAAGATTAGTTGGTCGTGTCAATCCCATTTTTATTTATTGAGCTGTTTTGTCGTATATTAGTAAAGATAATTTATTGAATAAATGTTTCTAGGAATTTTTTAAAGCCAACAACATCTACATATAGTTATTGTTCGGTACAACTGAGCTATCTTTGTCTACTTCGTGGGTTTTATTGCGTAGGTTTTCTGTCCTGCTCAGATTAGAATCTGTTTCGGCTCTGGGCAAAAGCTGCTCTGCTTCTCAAAGAGGGGAGGTCTCTATTATACTTTTGTATAAGCATGTTTTATGCTAAATTTTAACTATTCACGCTAGGATTCAAATGCCGAGATAACTTACTAGCAAGGGTATTTGGAAGCCTAATCTATTGTCATTATGCTTACTCGCAAAGAAATTTATAGAATTATCAGTTATCAAATTCTCACGCTCACACCCAGACATATAAGACCATCTGCAGAGAATTTTTGCTGAAATTATTAGCTGACCAGACAGCCGGACATTTATCACATGTCTAATGCTCTATATAAGAAATTTATGAATTAATCACTCCAAATACCGTTTTCATACCGCTAAATCTTGCTTAATTCCAAGTGAGTCATTATTTTTAGATGTTATAAAATTTGCACCATCTAACGAACAGGTAATAAATAATTTTTAACAATTTACAGAAGTATATGTGGTTAAAATTTTACTATTTTGGATTTCCCCTGAGAAAAATCTAATGAGCTCTACTACGTTTAAAATACCTGTGATAATCTCATTTATCTGTTCAAGGCTGTAAGAATAAGAAAATGAATGAAAGTGGCATTGACAACCACTTAATTTAAACAATCGGTCAAAGACCGATGAATATCGTGGATAGGAGCCGACACAGAAACCCAAGAATCTAATCGCAAACAAAAGCTTGAAAATATTTGATATTAATGCTACTAAAATTCAGATATTGAAGATCTCCTCTTCTCGTTTCATTCTTCATTAATTAATCTACTATTTTGTATGTTCAGATGTGATCCAATTTTTAATTTGTTTGAAATCTTTTTGTATTGTCAAGATTCATAATAATACATTTAACTCCATTTTACTTGCTGCTTCATTTAAACTTCTTGCAGGAAACCTTTTAAGACCAAATGACAGAGCTTAATGGAGTTTTGCATTTCTAATTTCCAGATGAATAAGACTGAAGTGGAATGGGTGGGGATCTTCCCAATAGATTGAATGCCATATGTTATTCATTTACCGGCCCTTAATAAAAAGCCTTTGTGAGCACTTCTTTACTATTACCGGATATTATCAATATAAACCATCAGTTTTATTAAAAACTGAATTTAATCCTCCTTAAAAGTGTTTCTTAAATTAACTCTGAATTCAAAATAGATTCATTGTGGACAATGTGACCTCATTTTATTTGCTTGCTCACCCAACCAGAAAATTTGATTATGCTCATTGCTCTCGTGTTCCAAATCTAATTGCAACACAATTTTGCTTTTGAAATGAGCTAAGATTATCCTGGGGCAGGAAGGAAAGACTCATTTTCAGATTTAGACGCCCGAATTAAATCCTGAAATTTTTGCCCAAAATAAATAATATTCAACCATGTCCATCCTGAAGTTAACTCCATTTTTAACTTATTGCGTCTTATTTTTAAGCGTTGTTTTAAGTAACTTGACTTTTTAAATCAATTTTTCATTCTTTGTCAAGTGGAGAAATAAAAAATTTTGAACAGTATACAATAATAATAAGTCTGTAGAATTTTGATCGCGAGATAGCAGTTTTTCTTTCTGATTTAAATATATGACCTCTCACACAAACCATTTACCACTGAGATTAGACGGAGAGTGTAAAGGGAGATATTTATACCACGGTAGAAGTCCTCAAATAGAGTAGAGGAGAACTGGGTGACATAATAAGTTTTTGTGCACTCTGATTGGGGAATAACTGGTGGAAGCTGTTAATGACGGTACCGGTTGTAACAGACTTGACGTTTATAACCTCAGGCCACTTCGAAATGAATCCACCAGGATATACATAATAATTATCGTTTAACTTCGTGGCTAGCTATTTTATTACAAAAAAAGGTGAATTTTATTTCACTTTAGCCATTTTAATGCCTCTCGAATTGGGTTTTGTGTAAATCGGAGGTATGTCTTTCGTTGTTTGAAAGAGTGCCATTATTTAAAGTAAATTAACCAAAGTAAATAAAATAACAACTTATTATGTTTGATGAATGCAAGTAAAAATACTACCGTAACACTAATATATTGTTTACGAGATCTGCAGTTTTTTAACAATTTGTTGTTTTTTAAACTGAGGATCTTCTGACTTATATCTCAAGAAAGCGAAATGTTATAACCAATATATGTAACTCATTTAGGCTCATTTTTTAGTAATTACAGTAAACTGGGCGTTATTTAAATCTTTCAGGATCCTAGTAAAGTGCTAGTACCTTGGATATTATGGAAAAATGTAATAGAACTGATCGACTAAGTTGACAAGCTGGTCAATAGGCTTTGGATTCTGGGAATGAAAATTCACTCAAAAAATGGAGAGAAAATCCCCATTTGCCTTTCATGTTTTATTAATCAGCAGGAAAGGAAAAATTTTGCAAGTTTTAATAACTGAAAAGCATATAAACGTAGAGAATAGCTCAATATTATAATAAGGAGGGTAATATGGAAGGGTCGAGTAAAATTTGATCATGTATGCAGGGCGTCGAAATTCCTGCTTTATCGGAATTCCTAATGCAGTGGGCTTCCAGAGTTCAATTTTCATAGGATATTCACCAAGTTTCAGATTCAGCTCAATTTGGCAGTTTGTTCTCTATTTAGACGATACTCAGACTCATTTTTAACTGATACTGATTAAACGACTTACCAGAAACGAAGGATAAGAACAAAATTTCCAGTCGGTTTACTATAAGGAAATTTTATTCTATATATATATATATACGAAATAATTTAATTCCAGGTCTATAATATAATAGGTTCATTACTTCGGCAAGGAGAAGAAATAATTAAAATGTTCGCATTTGGGGAATTTGTTTTGAATTAGAAATGATAAAAATAGATTATCCTCTTGCAATTAATAACGTCACGCCACCTGTATTTTTAATAGAAATATTTCGTTCTTGAATACATTCGAAAATAAATATTCGGTGGTGGTCTTGAATAAGTTGGATTTACAAACAGTTACGGTACAATTAGTTTTGCTCAGGAATTCTATTCGTTCTGTCTTGAAGTTGAAATCGTCATGAAATGGAAAAAGATACATAATCAATGCAAAATATGTTTTTGTTATATTAAAAGGTCTTTAAATATAATTACTCCTTAGAAAGAACCACCCTATTAGGTTGCTCTGCACTGCTGAATGCAAATTTTAATAACAATAATAATATAAATAAGTTAAAATAAAGAGACAGTGCACATTTAATCAAAGTATCCAAAATATTTAACTTTATATTTCCTTTTTTGTCCACTAGTGGGTAAAACATTTTAGTCGTTTAAATGTTAAACGCCAGATAACCTGAGAAAATACTTTATAGACCTCTAAAAGAGAGACAGAACACCATTTTAGCTTAAAATATCTTTTATTACAGTAAGGTAGTGAAAGGGTTGACGCAAAAGTGGATGCATAGCTACAGCAGCGGAGAAATAAGTTTGGGAAAAAGTGGGGAGATTTTTTCCATGAGATTCGGGGTTATTACTTCTTATCTCCTCCGCCCGAAAAGTATATGCTGCTGTCTTTTCAAGCGATATTGTGAATTGGCTGATGTAGAAATTGGAGAGATATTATGATATGTTGAAAATCAATCATTCGTATTTTTATAAAACTGAAAACCATCGGAAATTGGACACTGTGAGTTTATGTCCCAACTCCCCTCCTCGAACAACAGTGATCCTGTCGATTGTGTAGAAGCATTTTTTACCTTCCGTAGGCATTCGCAATAAGTTAACATTTTTGCACTTCACCATTTTTGCTCGGATTCTCTTAAAGCGAAAATCGCACTTTTAGAGATGGGAATTTATGCTGTCAAACCAATGACTTCCTCGGCGTCTTGGTCAATTAACCTGGACTTTACGTAAACTGTCCTTTTAGTTCCCCCTAGAATCTGATGCATCAAAGAAAGCCTCAGAGTAAGAGAACCGGAAAATCTTTTCATTTTAGCCCAAAGGGAAAGTTTCATTCCTACCTTGAGGTAGCTTATTTCAAAAAGTCCCACATAGGCATAAATACCTATCTTACATTAACATCCTCCAAGCTAGGTACTCTGTAAATTATGAAATTAAAGATGGTATCTCGCCAAACCACACAGGATGAGACAAGAGTCAGTTTGTCCTTGTCCGAATGTTTCTTTCTCATCCATCTTTTCATTTACTTGTCTCTCAGTTTAAACGCCTTATTACTGCACCTTATTCAATTTATTTAAAATAATGTTCAACTTGTTAATAAGTGATTCTTTTATCATTGTACCTTTTTTCTTTTTGGCAATCAAATAAAACAGAATAAAATTATTCAAACGTTTTGATTTAACTTGAATCATTTAAAACAATTATTCTTACGAATGGGGGTTTTGCTTGATTCATATAAACGTAATTACAAGCAGGTTGCTTTAATTCTGAATTAAAATATTTTGATATAAATAATGTGCGATAGTATACAATGATTAATTTATGAATCCACTAAATGTGGTAAAGCTTAGAGCCATATTTATTCAAAAATATATTAATTAGTAAATTTCCATTCTACTTTTATATAAATATGCTTGTTCTTTACGTTAGTGGTTTCTATTGCTGATCAATTGTCTTCAGCTACGATCTTCGAATAGGTATTATTTATAGGTTAAAATTATCGTAAGTAATCGATTGACTGAATAATAAGAATAAGAATAATAAAAGAAAAAGCGTTTTCTTACATATGCAAATAAAATCTTTGTAAATCAAAAAGTGAGAGTTATATCGTCTTCAGAGATTTCAAACCTTGCCTTCATCAGTTGTATACTTTCTTCTGCAATCAGGCGGTTTGTGAAATGGGAGATTAAAAACAAACAAATAATGTTAACCTTCCCTCATAAAATGTGGAATCTACCGGGAAAGCTGAGCTCCAAAAGAACGCTCTTAAAATCTTGAAGAATGGGAGGTATTCGGTGCTTTGTAAAAATCTTGACGTTCGAAATGACATTCCCTCTTTTGTCTTTCTTGTACCCACATTTAAAATTATTCTGATGTATCCAAACACAAAAAATTTATTTTCTTACTTATTTTAACGTCGTTTTTAAACTTGCCGGTCTAGAATTGTCTCTGAAAATGATTATTTTATTCATAAATGAAATCTTAACTTTCACACACTCCCCCTTTATCGCTTTGCTTTCATAAGCTAATTCATACAAAAAGCTCATAAAATTTCTTTTTTTTTTCCTTCTAAATAGCAAAATTTACTATTATTTATCAATAATCTAAGTGCAATGTTTAAATGCATCGTATACCACGTGCACGTCTGTCAGATAAAATAATCATCAAAATTCGCCTTGTTAAAGGTCAAAAGTCTTTAAGATTTCACTCCTTTGTCCGAAGTAACTACTGAAAGTCCTACTGATGGCCTCGAAGTAATTCAAAAGTTATTTTTTTTTACCATCATAGTCACCCTTTTATAATTCGATTGGTTCAGATCATTACTTAGAAGATTTAAGCAATGTATCAATGAGATAAGATTAATTTTGCTAGACTTGACTCAAAATTTTGGATTTTTAATGAATGATTTGTTAATAAGCGAAATAAAATTGTTGGGAAATTATTATGCCAAAATATAAAAGATGAGAAGTTAGTCATGCATATTAATGGACGAAGTATAATCCTGTACTGCTTATTAACTCTCTATCTCTCCTTCTCAATTGTCGATTCCGTCCCGATTTTTAATACCGTTGTGCAATACATCTTAACTACTCTCACTTCTCGACGTTCGGTTAAGGAAAAGGCAACTCTTCTATTACCTGCCCTTAGGAATATTTTTAGTCTTAAAGGAGACTTAGTCTTAGTCTTAGTCAAACAAAATCGAATTATCTTCTCCAGTAGTACTGGCTATTAGTTGTTTGTTCTCGATGCTTCTTGATTGAGATGTCAGAGATTGGGTAATAGCTGCACTGATATCTGTTTTAATGAACTAAGGTTCTCCAAGATATCTGCATAGCCCTAGTTGTAGTCAGTGCCTCTTTGTCCTTAACACTTCTCCCCGTGGGTCTTTTGAGAGCTTTTGGTTGGTGATTAACTCGTTTTCAAAGCATTTGGAGAACACGTAATGGTATGAATGTTCAATGTTAAAAATTTTTATTGATTTACTTTTACTTGATCTTAACTTTTATTCATTTCAAGTTTTTTTACATAAATAAACAGCTTTTCTCTAAAACTTTCCATCTTAAAAAATTAGATGGTGACGTTATAATAATCTTTATACGTGCAGAGTCGTTATATGGTTAGGTGGGCGAGAGAAATGGCAGATTGACACCATCTGATACGACGATAGTCGGTGCTCTTTTCATCTTGTTATCAGCTTGTCATCGGTACATTATTGCACCTCTAAATAGTTAGGATCTAAACACATAGTCTCAATAAATATTAACTCCAGCAGAGTTGTTATCAAAGCATAAGTAATTACATACGTCTCCTTCTAGTGAGCAAATTTAATTGTACTGTCTGTCTACTCAGAGACTTAAAATAGCACTTGAAATAACCAATAGATAAAATGGCATTAAAATGGGGGACAAATTTTATCATTTCCTGATAAATTTCTTCTACGGGATCATATTATAATGCATTAATATAGTTAAAAGTATGATCTTACTTTTATTCACTAGTCCAGCATAATGACATGTCTGCTCTAAACTCCTAATGTTTACTGCTATTTAGTCAAACAAATAATTAAATAAATTTTTAATGCAATAAAACTTATGAAAAGATGCTGTTCAATACATTAAATATCTCTGTCAATTTCTTAGTTCTTTTCCTAAGTGGTTTATCACTTTACTTAGAGTAGAATCCACATTGTTCTTGGGACAAGTTGACCTGTAGTTCAGCCAACAAACTTCATTAAAATGGGGAGTTTAAGTGAACTGTGAGATAGGAAAAAGTGGAGAAATTAAAGTCTTGGGAAAGAGATGCAGTTAGCTATTTTATTCTTTTATTTAAACGATTATTCTTCCTTTTCTCATGATATAATATTCATTTTACCTACGTGTACGCTAGACAAAGTATAATTAAAATTTAAAAAAGAGAGAATGTGTTTCTTTAATCCTTTGATAAGCTAAATTTTATTTCTTTTAGACCATTTCTTTTGAAATGAGTAACCGTTACCATGGCAACTGAGTTTATATTGAAAAAGTTGTCGATAATCGGAACCACAACTAGCCAATAGGATCTAACAATTAACATCCATCGACATGTTCATCAAACTCCTAAGGTGACAAAATTCACCTTTAATTACAACTCTAGGAATTTCGTTTAATTTTAAGCGCAAAGTAGAATTTCCAATTTTACCTTTTTATTATTTCTATCTCAGCTCTTCTCTCCAAATCCTATCAGTCAAATTCTGTAAACAAATCCTCCTCTCAGCTCCTCGCCAAACACATTTTTATCTCTAGCACCTAGCAAACGTTCTATTTTGAGACTATTTCTACTTCACTCTCACTCTCTTTTCATTGTAGCTGTCTGGCTATTTAACCCGTTGTATGCCCTCACGCGATGACCCTATTCCCCTATAAAATGTCATTAACACATTACAGTTTATGTAGATTTTGCGCTGATCACTACAATTCCAGGCATTTTTGGAGTATATCAATAAAGGTTCAAGAAATTTTTCGTCTAATAATACTAAAAGTAATGTATAAACGGTTACCGCCGTCCTTTTTCATAATCTTAATAATGAAGCATTGCTCGTTTAGTCAGATATAAAATAGAGCTCGAAAAAAGACGCTGAATAAAGTGATTTTTTAAAAAACAAAATACCCTCTCATTATTTAAATATTACCTTTTTGAGATCATGTTATAACGTATTAATACGGACAGAAGTACTTCCTTATTTTTGACTTATTAATTCACTACTCTATCATAATAACAGAGACTTTTGGTTTAAGCCTCTAATTAGAAGTAAAAGCTTTGCGTAGCTAGGTAAGCAAAATAGCACACGTGTGTTCCAATCCATTATTAGAACAATATTTAAAGTATAAATCGAAATGAAATATAATAATGAAAGTGCTGTCATTGGCTGAAGAGCAGATTTTGGTAAAAATGCCCACAATTGGCTTTTTATACATTTTCAATTCAGTCTGATATCGCTTGATTGAAAATGATGATTTGTTTATTTAAAACGTTCTATTATATCCTTTGTTTAAAATGATTAAAAAGTTTGAATTTAAATCTCCCAAAAGTGACTACGGTAATGAAAATCTTTCAAATATTAAAGTAAATATAACTTCCCCATGGTAGGAAAGTAGATAATTTTGCAATTTATTTCCGCAAAACTATTTTTGTTTTATTTTGCGTTAAATATTTGCCATATATAAACAATTTTTTCGTTTGAAACTGGGCAAGAAAGGAGATTTGCTCATCATCCGAAAAATTGCAATAAACAATTTTAAATTTGGTAAAGTTTGTCATTTGACCGAGAAGTCATAAGAAAGTTAAGCAGATGTTGGGTTTGTAAATTTTGTTATACAGCTGGAGTCTTCATGGCATGAGAAACGTCAGAGAACGGTTTAAAGATCAATGAGTAAAATCTTACTGAATTTTACCATAATATATGAATCAAATTAGACCTTATCTTCCAGCTGTTATCGTGGTTAGTAGAATATAGATGTATCTTTGGGATCACCAATCAAATTACTCAACCAGTCAATCAGAATTGAACGATGTAAATATAAAGTCACTCAGGAAATAGGAGACAAATCCTGAAATTTGGGCATTGGGATACTAGATGCTAAAGCAGGGGACGTAAAAGGCATTAACTCCGACTTTATAGATCGAATTCGTGATATCCTTTTGATACACCAACATTATACTTCAAATCGGGCCCCTTTCCTCTATTAATATAATAATGCTTTATTACTTTTACGCTGACAACTATCTTACACTGTATAATAATGATGACATTTGCACCTCACGATCGATTAAATTGAAACGTTCAGTATTGTTTTTATCGACTTCCTGTATTCTATTTAAATCTAAAAGATACGCTTCTAAGTTCACAATTGATTGTCAACCTTTTATTTTTAATACGTTTAAGAAAAGTAAGCCTATGACATTTTGGTTTGATGTTAGCATCTGGTACTGTCACACCGATGGTAGAGTGTAAAATGTCAGAACTCAAAAACATCTGCTCTCCTGGCAAAGAAGTTGTGATTTATTTACAATCTGTCTTCCCAATTTCCATTTATTTTCATTCTAAGAAAATTAGTAATTATTACTTCAGTTCAAAACCAAATGAAATTAGTGTACATCTTACTATTTTGACATGAATCAGACCTTTTAATTACCTCTCCTTTCAGACCGCTCTTCTCTACAAATGAGCACTAAACAACCGGAGATCTTATTTCTAGTCAACTATATCGCCCTTAAACAATTATACTCTTTTTTCCAATCATACATCCGTAAATTAATGGGTTTTTAGAGCTATAGCAGTTAATGAGTTCAACTAAAATTTTGTGTGTTATATATAAACTTGAAATTTGAGAATAAGTAATTTCAAGAGCACATCTTGTACCGATTTCTTTCTCATTAATTAAATATTCTCTTTGTTATTTAAAATTTTCCTTCTGTCCTTGCATTTACACAAGCTTTCATTCTTCAAGATTTAACCAACTTCACCGTAATATAAGTTGATACTTAATTCAATAATTATTTCAATCAAATAGGAATTTAATTCTAGTTAAATTCAGTATGCATAATTTGGGCCAGTGCAGATACTGACAAGGGCTAAATTTGCAAAAAGTACTTAGGCAAAACAGTGGACTTCATTTTTCCCTGTAGATGAGTTGACCACGGCTATTTGATGTATCATTAAAAATGACGCATTGATAGTAACTTCAAAATAGACGGCCTAGTTGACCTCTAGACAGACAATAAATTTGCAAATTTGTCTTATAGGATGCAGCTCTAGCGGACACAACTCTTATCCAGTGATTTTAATTTATGCGTTTATGACCGGATTATATGGCAGCATAAATTTTAATATAACGCTGAGAGATGAACGTGAAGACGTGATGGAAAGACATCATCAACCAAATTAAGAAAAATATTTCAATATCAAACGCTAAATAGCTTAAAAGTACTAATTCTTGGGAAGTATCCAAACAAGCAGAATGGAAAAGTTAGGAAAATAAAGGAGATGATTAAGTAGAGTGAATTTATTTGATTAAATCAGAGTAATATAAGAGTTTTACTTCAGGCTAATTGCAAACGGGTCAATTTTCTCTCTTTCACTGGTGTTTTAAATTACCGAATTTGACCCTAGGTTTCTGAGTTCATGTCCGCAAGGTTTAAAGTTTTGTGATTTAAGCGAGGATTTGGCCTGATGTCTCAACTATAACCTAGAGAATCTTTACATGACAGAAGCCCGATCCTCATTGACAAAATGGTGTTGAAAGAGCATGTGCTCATACAATACTACAATCTTACTTTCCAAAGAGGAACATATATGAAGCATCTGACATTTCAGTCTGAATGAGCGTTTGGATATCTCCAAGACTGAGTTCATCTTAATTAAACACAATTAACGAAACTCTGCTAACCTGAAATTATATCTCATTTTTGCTATTTTAAAACTGTCAGGTGTGGAGTATTTTATAAAATCATTTTCTCTCTCAATCATTGGAAAAGTGGCAAGTGAAGTGGCAAGACTGGCTCTTCCTGGTACAGTAATGCCAGTCAATAAGCACTGAACATCGTAGACAAGCATTTACGGCTATGCAAAAGGCGTATCGTGAACTTTAAAATCTGGAACATGAAATGTCCATTTCTTAAATTTTGTGCAACTCCAGTCCAAACTCCAGTCCAAGCTCCAGTCAAATGAAATAAAGCTCTTTGACATTTTGATGTTGCTCTCCGAATCTTTCTCATCTCCTTCCTGGTATCATTTTTCGGACTTACTGTTATTCGGTGTCAGTTGCTTCTCACAATCAAAAGTGCACACTTTTTGAATTAATGGAAATAACGAAAACACATCAGATCCAAAAATGTCATTCTTCACTCTTCACCAGTAGCCTAATAACATGGATATGAAGCTGCTAATATCGCACTACTTTACTTACTCGATTAATAAAACATTAGCCATAAAGTGGATTATAATAAATTCAAGATTTTCTATATGATACGAGGCGGTTGACGCTAGGTCTAGGCATCTGGGAACAAATGAAGGATCCCCTTAGGAAACCTGTTGCACATTTACGGAATCATTGACTTTATCTTTCGGTAATTCTTCACAGGAAAGGTAATATTCAATATTCATACTACTTTTGAGCTTTCTTTTTCTTATAAATGGATTTGAATTAAGTAGATCAAGCAAATGGAAAGCGGGAATTCTGTGATAAATATATTATTTAAATGCTAAATTGTGAAGACAAATCTACCTCACACTAACCAGTTGCTTTGGTGATGATTAGTAGTAATTAGAATATCATAGCCTACAAAAGAGCTAGGATTCAAAATCTGGTATTAACGTTGCTGACTTATTGATCTTTCTAAATTGAGAACAGTACAAATATAAAGTGATTTGAATGACCCATTGCGTAGTTGAGAATGATATTATATGAGCAACGTAAAGCTAAGTTGCTGGATATATAAAATAGATAAAAATTTTAATATTGCCAGGGGTCCAACAGAATATATGTACAGGGTGCGTAAGGTATATGAGGACACCTCACGCGCTTCTAAAAAACAGAAAATGAAACTGTTAGTGGTTAAAGCTTACAATTTTTCATAAAAAACAGATAAAAACCCACTCAATTCGAGTCTAAAAGTGACTAACTGCAAGCTTTCATCAGGTGGTCTTTATTAATGTTCTCCATGCCTCGGGCTATTGCTTCCATGTGAGAGGAGGATTTGGTGTTATGTGGATGCTTATTAACGTCCTTTTCTATCACGCCGCACCCCATACATAATAATCCAAAGGATTAAGGTCTGATGGGTAGTTAGAAGGTAGCCGTAAGTTTGGTGTGCATGATGACGAAGATTCTCGGCCATCCAATTGTGGGTTTTAAAAGCTTTATGAGATGAAACCAAATCCTCCATTGGCTACGCTGTCTACCCATGGCGGCTTAACAGCAATGGCTTTAAGAGTCTCCAGATAGACATCTGCATCTGCACTGACTCTAAGGCCCTGTGGGAAAAAAATGAGGAATCATGATGTGCCCTTCACTGCTAACAACATTGAAAACCATAACTATTACAGAAAAAAATCGTGCGCACAACACCTTGAACTTCAGTAGAATCGGCCCACACATAGCCATCTATCATTACTTGGATTTTTTCAACCTGGTAGAAGTATTTTTAGTCATAGAAAAACCTGGGACACTCCTCTTCGTCTGTGTGTTTCAATTTGTTTAAGAGCCCTCTTGCACTAATTAAACGATTTTTTGATTTTTCGACATCAACTGGCCTCGCTTAAGAACATATGATTTGAATCTGGGGTCTTGATGAGGAGCATTTTTAATTGTTCCTTCAGGCACTTAAACACCTTTGGCAAGATGTTGAGCATTGACTTCCCATGATTTTCTTCCGCCATGTCATGCACTTTCTCACAAACTCAGGTGTTCTGAGTGAGTCAGCATAGCGTCAGCAATGCTTTTTTCTCTTGATCGTGGTGGTTAATTCATCTCCACTGTTTAAATTCAGCTCTCTTTTCACCTTGCAAACGAAAGATATGGCAACTTTTAGAAATCTTACAATTTCTAAATTCTGTATGGGCTCTGATACATTCAATGTACATCGGTTAGATTGTCTATTTTCCACAAGCTGTAAAAGTTATCGATTCGTCAAATTGGCAAAACCGAACGTTCAATTAAATTAAATGGTCAACAATCTCCAAATACGTTCTACACAAAATTATTCAGAAACTTAGGAAATAAATCTTGAGAATGTGCTCTGGAACATTTAGATATTGCAGAGTGGATTGTATCTCTCATGAATAAATGGATAACACAGTGCTCTGGAGTTAAAATGAAGTGAAACTATCAGCTTTCGAACTCCACCAAAGAAATCCATCGTTTCACCCCTCTCCGAACTATCTTTTTCTATTTTGCGCGTTTAAATGCTACCCCATAATTAAGGTTTGGAAAAGTTTTTCAATTGTCAAGGAAAATTATAATAAATGCTTGCATTCATATAGTGGTACAATTTTTACTTGAATTTTTAGCTGTGTCTCCCAATAGAGATTGCATGACCAACGTTATTTGCTCGGACGTGAAAAAACATCCTTTACACATTTTTGAGTGTTATTCGCCCACTATTATTATTACAGGTCATGGAATTATCAATACTCTCCGGGTTATTGGAGGACAAATTCGCGGTATCTCATACCGACTAACGGCTGTATTAAACAGAAGATTGGGGAGACCTCGTCAGTCAGTCTTTTACAGTAATCAAATGGGGTGCACAATCTTGTCTGCAATCAGAAGAATTTGAACTGATTTGTGAAATGGAGATTAAGAAATTGCAAAGGAAAGCAATCTCTTTCCCTTCAATGCAAAGATCTACGTCACGTTTCAAGCAGTTACTTTAAAAGCCTAGCTCCAATAGAACGCTCTCAAAGATATCAAGGATTGAAGTGTTGAGGGACAAGAAAATTAACCTGGATTAGCTCTGCTCAGGCACACAATATTTCTACTGGAAGCACTTCTCTAATCGAATTTTTAAGTCGAATTTTCAATATTTTAGGTGCAAGGGAGTCCAAATTATACTTCCTGTGTATTTTGTTTTTAATTTATGCTGATTAAGAAATATCACATTTTATAAAGGCTAACCTGACCTACTGCATTTACTACTTTTATAATTAAAAGAAATTTTATTTTATTTTTCAAATCTTACTTCGACCGTGTTGGCCGTTTTCATGCGATAAAAATGAACATAATTTTATTTGCTTCTCCCTTTTGGTATGTTTAAGGAAAAAGTTTCGGTATTTGCACAGTCGGAATAAACTTGAAATTATCAACATTTCATTTAGTTGAGGTCGCGATTTTAAATTTTATAGTTATAAAACCCTGTAGAGATGCAGAAAAACAGTTTCATCTTAGAAGCACGAAGCCGAAATTGTTTTGGTATTGCAAGTGAGATCATAAAGAGCGCCATATCATTGCCGTCATGTGTTACCTTAACAAAAGAGGCATTTCAGCACAGATTCCGTCAAACATTGTGCAATTTTGTGCCTGATGGAATTAAATTAAAAATGAATTTAAATTTATTCCAGCAGTAGTATTTATTTCATCAATTATAAATTCCATATCAACCTTATACTTTACAGTTATTTCCCATTTCCAACTCACTGACTTCTCTATACGTGGTTCAATATATGATCCGTCACCTTTATCTTTAAGTGCTTTATCAAATTCCTGAGTTATTTTACAGTGCACGTTGCGAGTTCTACTACCCAAAGAAAACATTTTTCAGCGTAAACTGGAGCCTCTTTCACTATTACTGCAACAACTTCTCTGAGGGGCTAAGAAAGCTATCTATTGGGGCAACAGGCACTGAATATTTTCCATATGAATGCACTAAGGACCACAATGGCCAAATATCGAACTTTAAACAAACTGAAGGAGTGCACTCTGTTCGTTTTCCCAAAAGTTACTTCCAAACCACATTTGCTTTGAAGTTATATTTTGAACGTTATGCCTCAAATGCCCACGCAGACTGACCGATCGCTGACGCATTCTAGTTTCAAGTCACTTCCACCAGCACACTAATTTATTTGAGTTTTTCTTTTCGCTTATCCCATCTAAGGGACTCATATAAAAGTGTTTTTGCATGTATCTATGTGTGCACGCTTGTCACTTTTCTACAGATGCAGTTCTCTCCTCTCATTTCACACTGTTCTGTCGTCCAGTAGACCTAAGCAGCACTCAAATCTCCATGTTCTGGCATTTGAAAACTGTGGTTGTCTGCAGTTAGCTGCTAGCTGTTGGTTTTAACTCCTATAAATTGCTGACCTTTGTTCTTCTTACAGCACACAAAACTAATAAACTTATGAATGCCCCCTGACTTCGCAAACGAGCACGTTCAGATATATGGTGGAACTTTTATCAATGAATATTTCTGTTTATTTGTAAAGATTGCATAAAATATACTATTCGAACAGGCGGACATAAGTAGGAATAATTATAGGAAGGTTCAGGATTTTACTTTTTACACCTCATCTTGGAAAGATATGTGTGTTATTGTCTTTTCAAAAGATCCATTACAGGCGCTCATTAAAATGAATGTAAAAATTAAGGGTGGTACTCTGGTGTGTGGCTTTCCAATAATTCTTGACTTTTATATGACTGAAAACAACCGAAAATGGGCGCTGGAATTCCATGAGAAACAGTGATCTCATCAGTAACACAAATTTTGGCATTTTTCCCTGCAGAAAAATATGTGGGGCTGTTACATAACAAGAGAAACTAAGGAAAGCATTCAAGCGTATTAATGCTGAATAAATCGAACGAGGTGTAAAAGTCCTCATTCACATGGTTAGTCAGTCTAGTATGGAAAATGAGGTCAAGTGTTTTGTAGCCTTATCTTGTAAGAATCTGTGCATTCGCAAAAAAGGAGATGCGAATTACCCACTGCGAAAACGGAATAAATTTTGACATCGTTAACAGTAATAATGCAAATTAAATGGAGAAAATGTTTAAGGATCAAATATATCAGTACTTCCCGCAGAATTAAAGATCAATTATGACGTCGATTCCGGGAATGGCAGATTTTACAGTGCAACAGGGCATGGACTAATTATTCATGTAAGTAGTATTCGGCCAACTAGAACATGTCGGTTAATATTTTAAGGAAGACGAGCATTGGAGCACGAATCACGTTTTTGCTCTCTAACTACTGAAAAATACAGGGATTATTAATTAGTAACACCATAGATTTCATGAAACTTCAGTGCTAGAAGTATCATGCTTTAATTTAATACTGTTTCTGAGTTTTTCTATAGTCCATTTTGTCGGTGATACGATTTGGGAAGTGGACTGAGAAGCCTTGGCAGAGAGAAGAGGAAAACGTGAAGGAAATTTCTATATGGCTTGAGTTGCAACTGGCTTTCCTTTGTTTAGGGAGCCCTCATGGATTTAGGTATTTGGGAACGTCACAGCTATGAAGACGATTGGGTGAAAATTGCACAAGGTTTCCCTTTTCAAGTACAATTTTTGTATTTTCTTTGGATTAAAATGCTGCTTATTTAAATATCGAATAAAGTAGTGAAGCATTCAGTAATTAATTACATAGAAATAGATTGAAATTTATTATTTACTCTAAATTTTTGTTGAATAATAAGTCCATTTGTTTATTTTAGATCATATTTAGGAAACGAATTTGGCATAAATACGAATAACTTGAATCCCAGTACACTGGTGGAAGAGTACTAAGAAAGTACAATCTCCGGAATCTTATGCTTTGAATTACAACATTTAGAGCAACCTCGAATCAGAAAGGGTGATTAAAACCGCAACCCTGGCTGTAAAAATGAACTGTTATGAACTGTGTTGAATAATAATACTTCGTATTTAAAAATTTACATGTTAAGCTCCTTAAACCGCACACCCATTTTGACTCCCGTTAAAAGAAAAGAGAGAATTTAATTGGTAGTCCACCAGGTAATTAGCTCACTTTTCGGACAGAAGATATCCCTTTAAACTTTCCCCCATTCGCCTGAAGAGAAACGATAAATTTGTCTGTTAGGGCCTTTGGCTGTATTTTTGGGTACTTTGCGTTAGAAAAATATACAATGCGTCTTTCTCCTTTTTTTCATTTTGAAAAA